>CM067170.1:21397910-21507910 GCA_034093135.1 Erigeron breviscapus
TGTATGTGATCCTACGCATGTGTATGTTGATCCTACACATGTGTATGTTGATCCTACACATGTGTATGTTGATCCTACACATGTGTATGTTGATCCTACACATGTGTATGTTGATCCTACACATGTGTATGTTGATCCTACACATGTGTATGTTGATCCTACACATGTGTATGTTGATCCTACACATGTGTATGTGATCCTAAAATGAATGTATGTTGATCCTACACATGTGTATGTTGATCCTGCACATGTGTAGCAGATGTATGTATGCGAATCCAGTTGTATTAGTCGTCTACGCATGTGTAGGATGTGTTTTTCAAAATTTCAGCTTAAAATTGAATGTATGTTGATCCTACACATGTGTATGTTGATCCTGCACATGTGTATGTTGATCCTACACATGTGTATGTTGATCCTGCACATGTGTAGCAGATGTATGTATGCGAATCCAGTTGTATTAGTCGTCTACGCATGTGTAGGATGTGTTTTCAAAATTTCAGCTTAAAATTGAATGTATGTTGATCCTACACATGGGTAAAATAACAGCCATTATGTGTGATTTCAGGTACAACATGATGTTTGTCCCATTCACCGGGATAGACAACCATAAGAAGACTGTGTCTATCGGAGCTGGTATGCTTAGGGATGAAACTTCAGATTCTTACGTGTGGTTGTTGAAAGCGTTTTTGGATACATTTGGAAGCCAACCAAAGATGGTCGTCACTGATCAAGATGCAGCAATGAAGAAGGCCGTTGCACTCGTCTTAACAGAATCAAGGCACCGACTGTGCATGTGGCATATCACTCAGAAGCTGCCTATGAAGGTAAAAAATTGAAAACTGGAAAGTTGTATTACTTACACATGAGTAAGTTAATTATAAAGTTCAAAATTGTTGGCCAGAACTGGTATGTTTATAAATTCTAAAACATAAAAACCTAAAAACCTTTTTTTAAGAGTTCTTAATTGACATTCTTCAAATGTTTAGAACGATATTATACAGCCTTGAACTCTTAAAAAAAACACAATCATCAGCTGAATTCGGTGGAGCATAGACACTTGTCGAGAAGACAAAGGAAATTGGGAATCTCTGAAATGACGTTTATTAATAAGGTTTCAACTTCGAATATAGGAGCGACAAGAGCTCATCATATCTACAGCAATATGCAAGGTTCTTACAAGAACACACACGGCACAGTGAACGACTTCAAGAACTACAAGAAGAAAATCAATTGTTTTATAGGCTCAAGTGACGCGCAGATGTTGGTAAATAAAATGGAAAACAGACGAGAGCATGTCCCAAATTTTTCCTTCGAATACAAGGTAAAAGATAACACTGAGTTGGAGTGTATGTTTTGGGCCGATGAGACAGCAAAAACAAATTTCAAAGAATTTGGAGATATCATTTCATTCGATGCTACTTACAGGACAAACAGGCAAGTGTATGATTTTTTTATTCGGAATCATATTATTGTATTTACATGTGTGAAAGTGTCGTTTATTCGCATCCTACACATGGGTAAAATAACAGCCATTATGTGTGATTTCAGGTACAACATGATGTTTGTCCCATTCACCGGGATAGACAACCATAAGAAGACTGTGTCTATCGGAGCTGGTATGCTTAGGGATGAAACTTCAGATTCTTACGTGTGGTTGTTGAAAGCGTTTTTGGATACATTTGGAAGCCAACCAAAGATGGTCGTCACTGATCAAGATGCAGCAATGAAGAAGGCCGTTGCACTCGTCTTAACAGAATCAAGGCACCGACTGTGCATGTGGCATATCACTCAGAAGCTGCCTATGAAGGTAAAAAATTGAAAACTGGAAAGTTGTATTACTTACACATGAGTAAGTTAATTATAAAGTTCAAAATTGTTGGCCAGAACTGGTATGTTTATAAATTCTAAACCATAAAAACCTAAAAACCTTTTTTTAAGAGTTCTTAATTGACATTCTTCAAATGTTTAGAACGATATTATACAGCCTTGAACTCTTAAAAAAAACACAATCTTCACATGTGTAGTTAAGCTAACCATTTCCATATACAGGTAGGAAAACGCATGTTTGATAATACTGATTTCAAGAAGAAGTTCAACGACATAGTTTGGAACATATCATTGAGTACAAAGACGTTTGAGAAAAGATGGGGAGAGATAATGAAGGAATTCAAGTTGGAAGAACATCCATGGTTCACGCATATGTATGATATCAGGTCTACATGGATACCAGCTTACTTCACAGACTTACCGATGTCGGGTTTGATGAGAACCACCTCAAGATCGGAAAGCGAAAACTCATTCTTCAGCAATTTCACGAATGGTGGAGCAACGTTGATTCATTTTATGTTGTCGTATGAGTCTGCCATGGAGAGGCAGGGGAGCAGGTTAGAGGTTCTTGACCACCAGACACATAACAAAAGACCACCGTTTCAAACCCCTCTTGTTATTGAGGAACACGCGTGTAATGTTTACACGCGTACCATTTTCCTCTTGGTGCAAAAAGAAATATATTTGGGAAGTTGGTGGTGTTCTCAGCATTCCGTGACCTCGGGGATGCAAGGATGTGATGTGATTGTGGTTAAAGAGATAAGGGAATTTAAGAAAAACATACAAAAGGTGGTGGTCGGCAAAAAGAAAAACATACAAAAGGTGGTGGTCGGCAAAAAGAAAGACAAGAATGTTGAAGAGGTTGAAGACATCAAAACTGTGGATCAAGAAGAAGCTGAAGATGGAACGGAAGATGAAACCGAAAATGCAACAGGGACAGGAACCACGACCCAAACCGTGAAAAAAGTATATACTTTCCAGGTATGCTACTGAAAAAATCACTTAGCACATTTACTTACAAATGGGTAGGTACATCTGATAATATATGCTACGCATGGGTAGGACAGTTTATTAGAATCTTTTAGATGTAACAACGTGTCCTATTCTCTTCTGTGATATTAAGGTGACACATAACAAGCAAGATGGAACCACTGATTGTAGCTGCATGACTTTCCCGAGATATGGATTTTTATGCCGACACATATTTTGTGTGTTCAAGAACTTGGATGTTCAACAAATTCCAGAAAAATACATCCTAAGAAGGTGGAAAAAGGATTTGATACCTCCAGGAATGAGAACACGAAGATATATTGGAGAAGGTGGAACAACTGAAGAATGTCAGAGGATGGGAAATGAGTTGCATTTTATGGTAGATGTTTGTGTAGATATATTGCAGAAGGATGAGGAAAAGCTGTCTGATTTTGTTGAAAAAGTCAGGGCGCTAAAAGATGAGATAGAGGCTGCACATCCAAACTCAAAATCAAAGAATCATGATGAGGCAATAGAGAGATTCTTAGGAGTTCCCAAGCCAAGTAACAATGATGTTCAAAATCCACCTGTTTTACCATACAAGGGATGCGGAAACGACAGCAGATTAAAGTCTCTAAAAGAAAAGGTGGGCAACTGCCCATGGGTAAGTACAACTTGCCCATGGGTAAGTACAACTTGCCCATGGGTAAGTACAACTTGCCCATGGGTAAGTACAACTTGCCCATGGGTAAGTACAACTTGCCCATGGGTAAGTACAACTTGCCCATGGGTAAGTACAACTTGCCCATGGGTAAGTACAACTTGCCCATGGGTAAGTACAACTTGCCCATGGGTAAGTACAACTTGCCCATGGGTAAGTACAACTTGCCCATGGGTAAGTACAACTTGCCCATGGGTAAGTACAACTTGCCCATGGGTAAGTACAACTTGCCCATGGGTAAGTACAACTTGCCCATGGGTAAGTACAACTTGCCCATGGGTAAGTACAACTTGCCCATGGGTAAGTACAACTTGCCCATGGGTAAGTACAACTTGCCCATGGGTAAGTACAACTTGCCCATGGGTAAGTACAACTTGCCCATGGGTAAGTACAACTTGCCCATGGGTAAGTACAACTTGCCCATGGGTAAGTACAACTTGCCCATGGGTAAGTACAACTTGCCCATGGGTAAGTACAACTTGCCCATGGGTAAGTACAACTTGCCCATGGGTAAGTACAACTTGCCCATGGGTAAGTACAACTTGCCCATGGGTAAGTACAACTTGCCCATGGGTAAGTACAACTTGCCCATGGGTAAGTACAACTTGCCCATGGGTAAGTACAACTTGCCCATGGGTAAGTACAACTTGCCCATGGGTAAGTACAACTTGCCCATGGGTAAGTACAACTTGCCCATGGGTAAGTACAACTTGCCCATGGGTAAGTACAACTTGCCCATGGGTAAGTACAACTTGCCCATGGGTAAGTACAACTTGCCCATGGGTAAGTACAACTTGCCCATGGGTAAGTACAACTTGCCCATGGGTAAGTACAACTTGCCCATGGGTAAGTACAACTTGCCCATGGGTAAGTACAACTTGCCCATGGGTAAGTACAACTTGCCCATGGGTAAGTACAACTTGCCCATGGGTAAGTACAACTTGCCCATGGGTAAGTACAACTTGCCCATGGGTAAGTACAACTTGCCCATGGGTAAGTACAACTTGCCCATGGGTAAGTACAACTTGCCCATGGGTAAGTACAACTTGCCCATGGGTAAGTACAACTTGCCCATGGGTAAGTACAACTTGCCCATGGGTAAGTACAACTTGCCCATGGGTAAGTACAACTTGCCCATGGGTAAGTACAACTTGCCCATGGGTAAGTACAACTTGCCCATGGGTAAGTACAACTTGCCCATGGGTAAGTACAACTTGCCCATGGGTAAGTACAACTTGCCCATGGGTAAGTACAACTTGCCCATGGGTAAGTACAACTTGCCCATGGGTAAGTACAACTTGCCCATGGGTAAGTACAACTTGCCCATGGGTAAGTACAACTTGCCCATGGGTAAGTACAACTTGCCCATGGGTAAGTACAACTTGCCCATGGGTAAGTACAACTTGCCCATGGGTAAGTACAACTTGCCCATGGGTAAGTACAACTTGCCCATGGGTAAGTACAACTTGCCCATGGGTAAGTACAACTTGCCCATGGGTAAGTACAACTTGCCCATGGGTAAGTACAACTTGCCCATGGGTAAGTACAACTTGCCCATGGGTAAGTACAACTTGCCCATGGGTAAGTACAACTTGCCCATGGGTAAGTACAACTTGCCCATGGGTAAGTACAACTTGCCCATGGGTAAGTACAACTTGCCCATGGGTAAGTACAACTTGCCCATGGGTAAGTACAACTTGCCCATGGGTAAGTACAACTTGCCCATGGGTAAGTACAACTTGCCCATGGGTAAGTACAACTTGCCCATGGGTAAGTACAACTTGCCCATGGGTAAGTACAACTTGCCCATGGGTAAGTACAACTTGCCCATGGGTAAGTACAACTTGCCCATGGGTAAGTACAACTTGCCCATGGGTAAGTACAACTTGCCCATGGGTAAGTACAACTTGCCCATGGGTAAGTACAACTTGCCCATGGGTAAGTACAACTTGCCCATGGGTAAGTACAACTTGCCCATGGGTAAGTACAACTTGCCCATGGGTAAGTACAACTTGCCCATGGGTAAGTACAACTTGCCCATGGGTAAGTACAACTTGCCCATGGGTAAGTACAACTTGCCCATGGGTAAGTACAACTTGCCCATGGGTAAGTACAACTTGCCCATGGGTAAGTACAACTTGCCCATGGGTAAGTACAACTTGCCCATGGGTAAGTACAACTTGCCCATGGGTAAGTACAACTTGCCCATGGGTAAGTACAACTTGCCCATGGGTAAGTACAACTTGCCCATGGGTAAGTACAACTTGCCCATGGGTAAGTACAACTTGCCCATGGGTAAGTACAACTTGCCCATGGGTAAGTACAACTTGCCCATGGGTAAGTACAACTTGCCCATGGGTAAGTACAACTTGCCCATGGGTAAGTACAACTTGCCCATGGGTAAGTACAACTTGCCCATGGGTAAGTACAACTTGCCCATGGGTAAGTACAACTTGCCCATGGGTAAGTACAACTTGCCCATGGGTAAGTACAACTTGCCCATGGGTAAGTACAACTTGCCCATGGGTAAGTACAACTTGCCCATGGGTAAGTACAACTTGCCCATGGGTAAGTACAACTTGCCCATGGGTAAGTACAACTTGCCCATGGGTAAGTACAACTTGCCCATGGGTAAGTACAACTTGCCCATGGGTAAGTACAACTTGCCCATGGGTAAGTACAACTTGCCCATGGGTAAGTACAACTTGCCCATGGGTAAGTACAACTTGCCCATGGGTAAGTACAACTTGCCCATGGGTAAGTACAACTTGCCCATGGGTAAGTACAACTTGCCCATGGGTAAGTACAACTTGCCCATGGGTAAGTACAACTTGCCCATGGGTAAGTACAACTTGCCCATGGGTAAGTACAACTTGCCCATGGGTAAGTACAACTTGCCCATGGGTAAGTACAACTTGCCCATGGGTAAGTACAACTTGCCCATGGGTAAGTACAACTTGCCCATGGGTAAGTACAACTTGCCCATGGGTAAGTACAACTTGCCCATGGGTAAGTACAACTTGCCCATGGGTAAGTACAACTTGCCCATGGGTAAGTACAACTTGCCCATGGGTAAGTACAACTTGCCCATGGGTAAGTACAACTTGCCCATGGGTAAGTTACTTATGAAGTTCAAAATTGTTGGCCAGAACTGGTATGTTTATAAATTCTAAACCATAAAAACCTAAAACGGATGACGGTTCCCACTCTAGGGTTTAGGGTTTGAAGCCCGAGGGTTAGCCTGTCGGCTAACCCTCGACCTTCAAACCCTAAACCCTAGAGCGGGATATGGTAGGGGAATGACGCATTCTAAAACCCAAAATGCTAAACCCTAAAGATGTGTAGGTTTAGCAATGCATTTGGATGATTTACTAAGGACGCATTCTAAAACCCAAAATGCTAAGCCCTAAAGATGTGTAGGTTTAGCAATGCATTTGGATGATTTACTAAGACGCATTCTAAAACCCAAAATGCTAAGCCCTAAAGATGTGTAGGTTTAGCAATGCATTTGGATGATTTACTAAGGACGCATTCTAAAACCCAAAATGCTAAGCCCTAAAGATGTGTAGGTTTAGCAATGCATTTGGATGATTTACTAAGACGCATTCTAAAACCCAAAATGCTAAGCCCTAAAGATGTGTAGGTTTAGCAATGCATTTGGATGATTTACTAAGACGCATTCTAAAACCCAAAATGCTAAGCCCTAAAGATGTGTAGGTTTAGCAATGCATTTGGATGATTTACCTAAGGACGCATTCTAAAACCCAAAATGCTAAGCCCTAAAGATGTGTAGGTTTAGCAATGCATTTGGATGATTTACGGTAGGGGAAGGACGCATTCTAAAACCCAAAATGCTAAACCCTAAAGATGTGTAGGTTTAGCAATGCATTTGGATGATTTACTCTAAGCTACGCATTCTAAAACCCAAAATGCTAAGCCCTAAAGATGTGTAGGTTTAGCAATGCATTTGGATGATTTACTAAGACGCATTCTAAAACCCAAAATGCTAAACCCTAAAGATGTGTAGGTTTAGCAATGCATTTGGATGATTTACTCTAGACTTGAATCTAAACCCTAAATGCTAAACCCTAAAAACCTAAAACGGATGAAGGTTCCCACTCTAGGGTTTAGGGTTTGAAGCCCGAGGGTTAGCCTGTCGGCTAACCCTCGACCTTCAAACCCTAAACCCTAGAGTGTAGGTAGGGGAATGACGCATTCTAAAACCCAAAATTCTAAACCATAAAAACCTAAAACGGATGACGGTTCCCACTCTAGGGTTTAGGGTTTGAAGCCCGAGGGTTAGCCTGTCGGCTAACCCTCGACCTTCAAACCCTAAACCCTAGAGCGGGTAGGGGAATGACGCATTCTAAAACCCAAAATGCTAAACCCTAAAGATGTGTAGGTTTAGCAATGCATTTGGATGATTTACCTAATTAGACGCATTCTAAAACCCAAAATGCTAAGCCCTAAAGATGTGTAGGTTTAGCAATGCATTTGGATGATTTGGTAGGGGAAGGACGCATTCTAAAACCCAAAATGCTAAACCCTAAAGATGTGTAGGTTTAGCAATGCATTTGGATGATTTACTCCTAAGACAATCTAAACCCTAAATTCTAAACCATAAAAACCTAAAACGGATGACGGTTCCCACTCTAGGGTTTAGGGTTTGAAGCCCGAGGGTTAGCCTGTCGGCTAACCCTCGACCTTCAAACCCTAAACCCTAGAGCGTAGTAAAGGGAATAGACAATCTAAACCCTAAATGCTAAACCCTAAAAACCTAAAACGGATGAAGGTTCCCACTCTAGGGTTTAGGGTTTGAAGCCCGAGGGTTAGCCTGTCGGCTAACCCTCGACCTTCAAACCCTAAACCCTAGATGTGTAGGTAGGGGAATGACGCATTCTAAAACCCAAAATGCTAAACCCTAAAGATGTGTAGGTTTAGCAATGCATTTGGATGATTTACCCTAGACATTCTAAACCCTGGAAATGCTAAACCCTAAAAACCTAAAAAGGATGAGGGTTCCCGCTCTAGGGTTTAGGGTTTGAAGGTCGAGGGTTTAGGGGAATGACGCATTCTAAAACCCAAAATGCTAAACCCTAAAGATGTGTAGGTTTAGCAATGCATTTGGATGATTTACTATAGACGCATTCTAAAACCCAAAATGCTAAGCCCTAAAGATGTGTAGGTTTAGCAATGCATTTGGATGATTTACCTAAGGACGCATTCTAAAACCCAAAATGCTAAGCCCTAAAGATGTGTAGGTTTAGCAATGCATTTGGATGATGTACTAGGGGAAGGACGCATTCTAAAACCCAAAATGCTAAACCCTAAAGATGTGTAGGTTTAGCAATGCATTTGGATGATTTACTTTGACGCATTCTAAAACCCAAAATGCTAAGCCCTAAAGATGTGTAGGTTTAGCAATGCATTTGGATGATTTACTAGACGCATTCTAAAACCCAAAATGCTAAGCCCTAAAGATGTGTAGGTTTAGCAATGCATTTGGATGATTTACTAAGACGCATTCTAAAACCCAAAATGCTAAGCCCTAAAGATGTGTAGGTTTAGCAATGCATTTGGATGATTTACTAAGACGCATTCTAAAACCCAAAATGCTAAGCCCTAAAGATGTGTAGGTTTAGCAATGCATTTGGATGATTTACCTAAGACGCATTCTAAAACCCAAAATGCTAAGCCCTAAAGATGTGTAGGTTTAGCAATGCATTTGGATGATTTACCTAAGACGCATTCTAAAACCCAAAATGCTAAGCCCTAAAGATGTGTAGGTTTAGCAATGCATTTGGATGATTTACTAAGGACGCATTCTAAAACCCAAAATGCTAAGCCCTAAAGATGTGTAGGTTTAGCAATGCATTTGGATGATTTACTAAGACGCATTCTAAAACCCAAAATGCTAAGCCCTAAAGATGTGTAGGTTTAGCAATGCATTTGGATGATTTACTAAGGACGCATTCTAAAACCCAAAATGCTAAGCCCTAAAGATGTGTAGGTTTAGCAATGCATTTGGATGATTTACTAAGACGCATTCTAAAACCCAAAATGCTAAGCCCTAAAGATGTGTAGGTTTAGCAATGCATTTGGATGATTTACTAAGACGCATTCTAAAACCCAAAATGCTAAGCCCTAAAGATGTGTAGGTTTAGCAATGCATTTGGATGATTTACCTAAGGACGCATTCTAAAACCCAAAATGCTAAGCCCTAAAGATGTGTAGGTTTAGCAATGCATTTGGATGATTTACCCTAAAGACGCATTCTAAAACCCAAAATGCTAAACCCTAAAGATGTAATTCATGGATAATTTTTCCTTTTTCTTTTTTCCAAATGTTCAAAAATACATTCGTTAACAAGTAGCACAATAAACGACAAAAAGATGTCGACCACTCCTACGTCCCAAGCTAAAACATCAAAATAACGATTAAAATCAAAGTCTAATAGTAGCAAAAAGTGTTAAACAACCAAGTTCACCAACTACAAACGATCAAAATGCATATTAGAGGCAACAGCTTTACGAATCGCCTCCTTGCCCGTAGGAACATGATAATCCTCCTTGAACGCCTTTAAATATCCATCAAATTTATGTTTGAGAATGTTCTTTGAATAGCACAAAATCTTGGTGCAGTATTTCGCCCTTAGGTTAGTAAGCTGAATTTTCTGAGTAACGTCACCGCTTGCACGCTCACTCTTAAATCCAATGTCCCAGTCTTCACGTGCTTGGCCAACATATGTGTCCATATGACACATCAAAAACACCCCACAGTCTGATTTGTTGTTTTTGGTCCTCCACTTCATCTTCATTATATTATGCTTGACCTTCTTGATGCTGTCTGCTTTAGGATGACCATATTTTCTCAAATGACAAACAAATAGGTCACGCTGAAACAAAAAGCGACAAGTACACTATGTAAGAAATCAAACTTGGCATTGTAAGCCTAAAGATGCACGAAAATAGATACTTACGACAACATCACAGACTTGTTTGTATTTCACATCATATTCATCGCACGAAGCACTGTTGTCAATTATGGTGAAGGCAGCCCTTGCAAGATTGAAGACAACGAGGTAGTAGTGCTCAAATGCAAGAATCGGGAAAAAAACCTGCATATTCAATATAATGTATGCTGAGCAGTTATCGTACACATCTGAAAATCAAAGAAGGTATTGCTAAAAAACCAGAAACCACAGAAATCTAGTATGCAAAGGAGAAGTACTTACAGTTTCAAAATTCTTCATATCGAGAAACTCAGGATTACCACGCAATACCACCTCCACATTCGATTCAAAAATCTCGAATGCTTTTTCAAGAGTCAACGTTCCGTCCCACATACCAGATGTCTGGTTTAAAAAACTAGTTTAGTACCTTAAAAGGTGGAAAAAGAAAAAGTAAAAAAAAAACGTAAATTAACTTTAGAAAACAGCTTACAATTGTTGTGGAATACAAAAACAATCTACTGGGTATTCCTCCTTTGACAATTTGTTCTTCAAGAAGTATGAGACTCCAAATATCGATAACAGAAGAATCCACAGGAACTCCAGGTGCCAAACTTTCCAAATGCGCACGGGTTAAATAATGGCCGTTTTTTGTTTCAAATACAGACTCCCTAAGAACAATAAACAACAAAAACATAATAAATTGAAAACAAAAAAAACCTGCATATTCAATATAATGTATGCTGAGCAGTTATCGTACACATCTGAAAATCAAAGAAGGTATTGCTAAAAAACCAGAAACCACAGAAATCTAGTATGCAAAGGAGAAGTACTTACAGTTTCAAAATTCTTCATATCGAGAAACTCAGGATTACCACGCAATACCACCTCCACATTCGATTCAAAAATCTCGAATGCTTTTTCAAGAGTCAACGTTCCGTCCCACATACCAGATGTCTGGTTTAAAAAACTAGTTTAGTACCTTAAAAGGTGGAAAAAGAAAAAGTAAAAAAAAAACGTAAATTAACTTTAGAAAACAGCTTACAATTGTTGTGGAATACAAAAACAATCTACTGGGTATTCCTCCTTTGACAATTTGTTCTTCAAGAAGTATGAGACTCCAAATATCGATAACAGAAGAATCCACAGGAACTCCAGGTGCCAAACTTTCCAAATGCGCACGGGTTAAATAATGGCCGTTTTTTGTTTCAAATACAGACTCCCTAAGAACAATAAACAACAAAAACATAATAAATTGAAAACATGTGTATACATATAAAAACATAGAACTGTAAAATGAAACTATAAAACTACACACGTGCAAAAGAATAAACTTACCCGGCTTCACCTTGCAGAACAAAGAAACTGCCAGCAAGTTCAAACTCAAACTGCTCAAGAGACGTAGTGACATCAGTAACCATACCCTTATACGGAGAAAGAAAGTATTTTGAAGGTTTCAACATCCGTTTGTTAGCATCCTCTAACTTCGCATTCTTTGCATCATCACAACCCTTTGAAGGTTTCGCCTTCCGTTTCTTAACATCCTCTACCTTCGCATTTTTTGGATCAGCATCATCACATGGATCTCGGACATCATCATTGAATCTTTGATCATCAGAAGTTGGGATTTCAGTTTTTGAGTGTCTCAAAAATTCTTCAAACTTATCCTTCAAACCTAAAAGCTTGACATCATCAGGAAACAACGAGACCCCCCTATTCAATGTAGAATCAAGCTGAAGAGCAATGTCATGAACCTTTGAATAGATTTCCTGAAATGTAACAGAAACATAAAAAATAAAGCATGTAATAAAAAATGATCCTACACGTGTGGAGTTGCTACACATGGGAAGGTAACACTTTAACATTTACTTATGAAGTAACTTCAAAATAGTTGTATAACCTGCCCATGGGTAAGTTACGCTACAAATGTGTAGGAAAGACCTGAAACTGGTGAGTTGTATAACCTGCCCATGGGTAAGTACAACTTGCCCATGGGTAAGTTACTTATGAAGTTCAAAATTGCTGGCCAGAACTGGTATATTTATAACTTACACATGGGTAAGTATAACCTACACCTGTGTAGGTCATAAATTAAACATGTGAAGGTGATAAAAGGTTTACCTCGACAGAAGAGTCAACCGATGCACAAGCAGTGGCAAGAACAGTAACACCTTGATCAACTTCATCCTCTGAAAATGGAGGCTGCAAAGGAAGCTTACCGAAATTTCCATTGGCTTTAAGCTCCGCCTCGACTCGCTCTGACAAATAAATACGATTCCAGTACTTGATGGCTGGTCGTGAGCGAGGAACCCGGAAACTTTCACATATGGTGGAATCAACATACAGCAACTGCATCATCGTGTAAACAAATTTAAACACACAAACACATAAAAGGAAAGGCAGAAACGTAATGAATACAAAATATTACTTGCAAAAACGTCATCGGCCCAGACCAATGTGTATCCCTAGGCAGTGGCCATCTCTTCTTGCATCCTTTCATATGACGAATCAGAAAACCACCCATCTCTCTAATAACTCTTTTCTGTTGTTCTTTCATATTATCCAAAACTTCAAAAAGCAAGTTAGGAGATGACCTAATCCTAACACTAGGAAGAATGTCAAGTTTCATATCCAGAAAACTACCGAAACCCATCTCTCTAATAACTCTTTTCTGTTGTTCTTTCATATTATCCAAAACTTCAAAAAGCAAGTTAGGAGATGACCTAATCCTAACACTAGGAAGAATGTCAAGTTTCATATCCAGAAAACTACCGAAACCCATCTCTCTAATAACTCTTTTCTGTTGTTCTTTCATATTATCCAAAACTTCAAAAAGCAAGTTAGGAGATGACCTAATCCTAACACTAGGAAGAATGTCAAGTTTCATATCCAGAAAACTACCGAAACCCATCTCTCTAATAACTCTTTTCTGTTGTTCTTTCATATTATCCAAAACTTCAAAAAGCAAGTTAGGAGATGACCTAATCCTAACACTAGGAAGAATGTCAAGTTTCATATCCAGAAAACTACCGAAACCCATCTCTCTAATAACTCTTTTCTGTTGTTCTTTCATATTATCCAAAACTTCAAAAAGCAAGTTAGGAGATGACCTAATCCTAACACTAGGAAGAATGTCAAGTTTCATATCCAGAAAACTACCGAAACCCATCTCTCTAATAACTCTTTTCTGTTGTTCTTTCATATTATCCAAAACTTCAAAAAGCAAGTTAGGAGATGACCTAATCCTAACACTAGGAAGAATGTCAAGTTTCATATCCAGAAAACTACCGAAACCCATCTCTCTAATAACTCTTTTCTGTTGTTCTTTCATATTATCCAAAACTTCAAAAAGCAAGTTAGGAGATGACCTAATCCTAACACTAGGAAGAATGTCAAGTTTCATATCCAGAAAACTACCGAAACCCATCTCTCTAATAACTCTTTTCTGTTGTTCTTTCATATTATCCAAAACTTCAAAAAGCAAGTTAGGAGATGACCTAATCCTAACACTAGGAAGAATGTCAAGTTTCATATCCAGAAAACTACCGAAACCCATCTCTCTAATAACTCTTTTCTGTTGTTCTTTCATATTATCCAAAACTTCAAAAAGCAAGTTAGGAGATGACCTAATCCTAACACTAGGAAGAATGTCAAGTTTCATATCCAGAAAACTACCGAAACCCATCTCTCTAATAACTCTTTTCTGTTGTTCTTTCATATTATCCAAAACTTCAAAAAGCAAGTTAGGAGATGACCTAATCCTAACACTAGGAAGAATGTCAAGTTTCATATCCAGAAAACTACCGAAACCCATCTCTCTAATAACTCTTTTCTGTTGTTCTTTCATATTATCCAAAACTTCAAAAAGCAAGTTAGGAGATGACCTAATCCTAACACTAGGAAGAATGTCAAGTTTCATATCCAGAAAACTACCGAAACCCATCTCTCTAATAACTCTTTTCTGTTGTTCTTTCATATTATCCAAAACTTCAAAAAGCAAGTTAGGAGATGACCTAATCCTAACACTAGGAAGAATGTCAAGTTTCATATCCAGAAAACTACCGAAACCCATCTCTCTAATAACTCTTTTCTGTTGTTCTTTCATATTATCCAAAACTTCAAAAAGCAAGTTAGGAGATGACCTAATCCTAACACTAGGAAGAATGTCAACTTTCAACTTCTGATTCCTTTGTTTAACAACCTTTGAAACATCATCAGTACGACGTTTCTTCGACTTGTGAGAAACATCTTCTGTATGAGTTTCATTCATCCGTTTGGTAGCTGTTTTAACGGACTTAGCACGCTTTGATGACACAAAGTCAGAATCAGAAGAAAAAGAATACTCAGCAGCATCGGCAACCTTTTTAGAAGATTTTAATTTCACAGATTTTGGTTGCGATACGTCTTTATTAGCAGTTTTATCTTTGGAAACTATAATAAAAAAATAAAAAAAATATAAGCAAGATAAGCAATTAAAATGAGAAATTTTCACATGTGTAGCAAGAATTTATCGTTAGCCAAATACATCAACAACAAATATCAGAATCATTATTAACCTAAATAAACATTATCAACTGCTTACAGTTAAACATTTCTAAAAAGTAACTACCTACACATGTGTAACTAACTAAAAAACAAGAAATAATCAACAATGAAAAATATACATCACCTAATAACGAAACAACAACAATAACCAGAAGAATAACAACATAAATATATCTAAATAAGTAGCAATAAAAAATCATCAACTACACAAAAATCATATAAAATCATCAAATTAAATAAAACGTAAATATAAATGTAATGAAATAAACCGAAATGCATACCAGGTGATTTAGATCGTTTTGCGGACCGCTTCCTCATCGTAACCCTAATTTGATCGGAAAAAATTTGAAACTCTAATTTCAATCAGATTTTCAAAATAAGATACTTTTCACCAGAATCTGAAGTATAATTTGATGATATGAAGATAGAAAACGGAATGAATACAAAATATTACTTGCAAAAACGTCATCGGCCCAGACCAATGTGTATCCCTAGGCAGTGGCCATCTCTTCTTGCATCCTTTCATATGACGAATCAGAAAACCACACCAATCAATCGACTTGATGTCGGTATCTTCTGTTATGCGGTCAAGAATTGCCTTTTGGCAGCCAACAGTGTAAGCACCACTCATATCCAAAGTGACCATCGTGCCGACAAAAAGCATCAAGAAATTAAGCTTGAACGATAAACCAACCTCATCGGAATGTTTGAGAACATTCGCAACATTCTTAGGACGAACATTCGGCAAACCAAAACCAGATTTCCATCGATCAGAGAAAGAGACTTCATCATCATCAACATTCTTTAATGGCAACGACAAAAGATTTATATCACCCATTGGGATCCCGAGAATATCACGAACAGCTTCACGATTGATATTGATGGAAACAGAATCAAAAGTGATCTTCAAACCTTCTACATCTAACTTATCAACAACAAATATCAGAATCATTATTAACCTAAATAAACATTATCAACTGCTTACAGTTAAACATTTCTAAAAAGTAACTACCTACACATGTGTAACTAACTAAAAAACAAGAAATAATCAACAATGAAAAATATACATCACCTAATAACGAAACAACAACAATAACCAGAAGAATAACAACATAAATATATCTAAATAAGTAGCAATAAAAAATCATCAACTACACAAAAATCATATAAAATCATCAAATAGCTACAACTAGACTAAAACAAATAAATAT
The DNA here is from genome assembly GCA_034093135.1 of Erigeron breviscapus. Classification (NCBI taxonomy): domain Eukaryota; kingdom Viridiplantae; phylum Streptophyta; class Magnoliopsida; order Asterales; family Asteraceae; genus Erigeron; species Erigeron breviscapus. Next base: position 21,414,133 of record CM067170.1, read on the forward strand.
AAGCAAGATAAGCAATTAAAATGAGAAATTTTCACATGTGTAGCAAGAATTTATCGTTAGCCAAATACATCAACAACAAATATCAGAATCATTATTAACCTAAATAAACATTATCAACTGCTTACAGTTAAACATTTCTAAAAAGTAACTACCTACACATGTGTAACTAACTAAAAAACAAGAAATAATCAACAATGAAAAATATACATCACCTAATAACGAAACAACAACAATAACCAGAAGAATAACAACATAAATATATCTAAATAAGTAGCAATAAAAAATCATCAACTACACAAAAATCATATAAAATCATCAAATAGCTACAACTAGACTAAAACAAATAAATATAAGCAAGATAAGCAATTAAAATGAGAAATTTTCACATGTGTAGCAAGAATTTATCGTTAGCCAAATACATCAACAACAAATATCAGAATCATTATTAACCTAAATAAACATTATCAACTGCTTACAGTTAAACATTTCTAAAAAGTAACTACCTACACATGTGTAACTAACTAAAAAACAAGAAATAATCAACAATGAAAAATATACATCACCTAATAACGAAACAACAACAATAACCAGAAGAATAACAACATAAATATATCTAAATAAGTAGCAATAAAAAATCATCAACTACACAAAAATCATATAAAATCATCAAATAGCTACAACTAGACTAAAACAAATAAATATAAGCAAGATAAGCAATTAAAATGAGAAATTTTCACATGTGTAGCAAGAATTTATCGTTAGCCAAATACATCAACAACAAATATCAGAATCATTATTAACCTAAATAAACATTATCAACTGCTTACAGTTAAACATTTCTAAAAAGTAACTACCTACACATGTGTAACTAACTAAAAAACAAGAAATAATCAACAATGAAAAATATACATCACCTAATAACGAAACAACAACAATAACCAGAAGAATAACAACATAAATATATCTAAATAAGTAGCAATAAAAAATCATCAACTACACAAAAATCATATAAAATCATCAAATAGCTACAACTAGACTAAAACAAATAAATATAAGCAAGATAAGCAATTAAAATGAGAAATTTTCACATGTGTAGCAAGAATTTATCGTTAGCCAAATACATCAACAACAAATATCAGAATCATTATTAACCTAAATAAACATTATCAACTGCTTACAGTTAAACATTTCTAAAAAGTAACTACCTACACATGTGTAACTAACTAAAAAACAAGAAATAATCAACAATGAAAAATATACATCACCTAATAACGAAACAACAACAATAACCAGAAGAATAACAACATAAATATATCTAAATAAGTAGCAATAAAAAATCATGATATCTAACTATTCATCCAGCTATTTACCAAGTAAAGATGCAAGCCATGAATGAAGCATAATCACAAAAATGACAAAAGAAGAAAGAAACACCTTGACTCCTTGAGCAAGATACATCGATGTTAGCCGTACAAATGTTCTTCTATCTCTAGTTCCCAAGAGCAGGTAAACTACCGCATTGCAGTGTTAAAATGGCTTCAAGTGCATGCCAAGGCAGCACTGGGTGGGTACATAGGGGGGAAATCAGCATCATGACTCTAAGCTGACAGCTAAGTTTTCTATCTGAAGCCATGAATGATCAATCGCCACTAAAATTGCATAACAGTTAACACTGTTTTAGGTCATGAGATGTGACTAGAACCAGCTGCATATATGCAAAGAGCTTCTGAGAAGAACAAGATGAGTATAGGCAAAAACATGAAATACTATTTCTCACTAGTTGCGGAAATACATACATAGAGCCTGAGTAACACTATAATGATCAACATATACAGACATTTGAAAGTCACAAATACAAACATACCTATAAGTGGTATATTATCTCCAAAGGCTCTCAACTGAATTATGCTTAAAAACATAGCAAGATAAAGATACAGTCCGGAAGTTGCCCAAAGTGTATCTAAATCCTTAAAACCACCTAACTCACCAGTCACTAGAATTAGGTTACTAATATACATAGTATCATCATACAAACAGCAAGAAGATTTCTTTTGAAAAATAGACAAAAACAAGTAGGCGGTTTAGCCCAACCTGGCCAAACCAATTTAGACATATAAAAATTTCCTGTATGAAACTTCCAGCATATTTTGCTAGCTCACAATACCATGAACAGATAAACGATGGAATACATGTTTATAAACAAAATCCGTATTGTCTCATGACAGTTGAAATACCGTCTTTCACGGGTTATGGGACCCAACATCGCCTTCGACAGTGTATATGGGGGACTTGAGATGTAGATTGTCGACCTTAGGGTAGAGAAACTGCTTTCAAAAGGACCTCCAGCCTGCATGGAGTAAGGATTGAACCCTTGACCTTTGTCTCCCGAGATTTCCACTCGATGCAAGCGTTGCTTATTTGATTTGACAATTCATTCAACTAAATATCTATCCTCTCAATATAGTTGAAATATTCAGTTTGACAAAGTCATTTAACAAAATCTATACCATCTTTGTAACAATAGTTTGTAATGATAATAAATTTAAAAAACTCTAAACGAAAGATGTTGTGGCCTTGTGGGACTCTAGCAAAATGTATCTCTGTCTGAAGCAAAATCATTACCCACAAACCAACCTGCCCTTTTGCTAACTCTAATTTTGCTGGTAATTTACCTCTATTAATGATCGTCACAGAGACAGGAAAAGGACAGTTTCCCTAAGCACCATGGTCGTATTGTATCTCAATAAAGAATCAGAAACACTTGGCAGCTCTTTCACTAATTCTTGAGCAATGATAATGCTTCAATCTTATTGGGTCAAAGGGTTGACTCTCGTTCATTGCAGCACATACACCTGAAAACAAAAACACAGATTACGAATTCACAAGTGGACCAAAAACAAAAATAAGAGCTTTAAGATTGAAATGATTGCATGAAAAGTAGGGCATACACTTAGAAGATGTATGTAATGCCAGAAGCATGACCAAAAATCTAGACTACGTATAAATAGAAAGAAGGGATAATCACATTTGAGGTTATGAAAAACATAAGATAGAACATTGTTTTGTCAGGGATTAAGGTTCTGATCAATACATAACACACACAATTCTGAATTTAAACAGAAAAGATAAAGAACACCAAGATCTAACTTGTATGTGTGTGAACTAATCCACTGGGGCAACTAGGGTTTTCCTTATCAAGTAATAATAAAATACATACATGTACAAGATATATATTTATAGGCTACATAACTAAGGTTTAGCAAAACTTTGCACCCCTATAAACTAAAACATAGCCGGGCCTAAATAATTGAGGCCGGGCTGTTCAACCCTATAATAAATAAATTACAAAAAGACCCGTAGTAATCTACGCATCCATACTATATTTATACATATAAAGCATATAATGTATATATTCTACCCTGATCATATTTCCTCTCCCATTAAAAAAGTCACGTCACCCTCGTTTCTCCACTTAATATAAAACGTAACACAACAGTCTCATCCTCTCCACCAGCCACAGCCATCATTGTCACAGCCGCATTATTGAGCACCATGGTAATGCAGTTTATATAATAAGGGTTTAGTATCCCGGAGTGTAAGTAACTTTGCAATTTTTTCTATTGTATGTAAGTATCAAAAAATTTGTACATTTTATGTAAGTATCTCGCTAAATTGAACACTTAATGTAAAATTTTTACGTTGACCAATCAAAAACTTCTACGTGGACAGCTCATATGGTTGCCACGTATACATTTTTACATTGATCGTTCAATTTAGCAAAATACTTACATAAAATGTACAAAAATTTTGATACTTACATACAATAGAAAAAGTTGCAAAGTTACTTACATTCCGGGATACTTAACCCATATAATAAAGTTATTGGCAGCTTACCATCAACAGAAACATCATGCAGTATATGGCTCCATTGACTCTCATGAAGTATATGGCTCCACTAACTCTAGAGGGCTGGAGGCCAGTGGTGGACTTAATTTACCTGGCCAACTGATGGGTTTTTATCGATGAGAATCCAAAACCAACTGGAATTAATAGAAAGAAAGCAAAGAAATTCATAAATAATGCATACACATGTCTCAAAGATGACAAGTATGCATGAAAACACTTATTAAATAACTGTCACACGAAGAAATAATATGCCATTATACCTGAAAATTATCAACTGCTAAACTCATTCTTTGAATTAAAGCAGCCCTGTCTAAATGACAAAAAGCAAACTTGTGCATGTTGGGATCCATGATCAGAAATGAATTATGAAAGAAGAAAAAAAGAATTAATTTAACATTTAAAGACACGGGATTATCAAATCCTATGCTCTAGATATAATATCCCTATTCTAAGTGTCAATGATAGAAATACAAAAACTATTAATAATAAAAATAAAAATAAAAACCAAAAAAAAAAAAAACAAGAGCAATGAGATAGCATTTCTGAAGATACTAAATGTAAAAACTCGGTCCAATTAACACTTACTATGCACTGGTCCAATATATTGCATAAATGAAGACCCCCCTGATGAGAAGTCCACCATCGTAGTTCTCAATTCGATTAATTCCTGCGTATCATCAGCAAATATGGCACGGTATTGGTTAACAATAACAAATAAATGCATCCTATGATGACTTGCCATCTTTTGTAGGTATTCATAAGCATACCTCGAATCTAGATCAAAGATCCCAGACAACCATGACACTCTGCATCTTAGCAACTGTCATGCCAAGAATATTGTCATGGCAGGTCAACAAGTTAGGCTTGTTGAAGTAAATTAGCTCAAAATACACCACAAGAGCAACTTAGTAGAGTGAATGGTCAAATACTTTGCAAGTAATGAAGTGCAGATACCTGTAGTCGCATCACACCGCAAACAAAACTATAAACACCTACCCTAAGTAAATATCCAATAATTCGAAGACATTCTGGCCTGTCATAAATCTGCAATACACAATAAAGGACTTGGTTTTGAAAGAAACGAGTTCTAGTACAATTTAGTTAGGAATGCCAAGTCTTTCATATATGCAATGCATGTAGAAAAGACAAATCTAACAAACATCAAGCAATCATACACCATGTTTTCCTAGACTTGAACATAAAGTAACCCTGATTCTGGTTGTAAGCTTTGTTGGATCAAGACAAAATAAGAAATTGACAGAATGAAAATAAAAGATAGTAACTAAAACACGAAAGCTTACACTTGTTGAAGTGCCAAGGTAGTAAGGTACCCCATCCAACTTTTGCTAATTTAACATACACCAAACAACAATATAAAACTAAAAAAGGAGAAATGTTGAGTGCATATACACACGCCACTCATAAGCCACCCTTCAAGCATGGGTAAATGAAAAAATTAAGAAACAACTAGCAGCATATGTCAATCCCGAGTCACAAGCAAAGAGCGTATGATATATAGCAAAGAGCGTATGATATATATATATATATGAACGAGATATATATTAGTGATACAAGATTGATAGCACCACACCATTTCATATTAAACATTCATCAAATACCACTCCATAACATAAGAAAAAGAAAGAAATAACATCCAAGGAGCTTGAACATCATGATGATAAGTAAAATGCTACAAGGGAAAAGACTTGGGTAATTTCAAAAGATTGTTTATCTAAATGCCGCCATCGTTAACCACTAGTCCCCTTGGTCCGTATCCCCTGTTATCGTTCCTCTGCAATATCAATCAATCAATTTGTAAATATATTAATTAATTAAACCTCAAAAAGAAGAGACATATCTAAGAAAACATTACTTTTGATTCTTTTGAATTTGGTTCATTGTCGGATTCTTCTTCTGGTAATTCATCTTCTGACTCGGACTCTTCTGATGATTCTGAATCTACTTCATCTTCTTCTTCTACCACTTCATCTTCTTCTTCATCAAACAGAAGATAACTACAATAATAATGAGAGAAATTATTGATAAGATACAAAAACAATTGAAAAAACCAAAGGAAAGTAAGAGTAGTACTTACTTTCTTTTGAAAACAAACTGTGCATATACCCAATATAATCTACAAACAAACAATTAGGCGGAAAGATTAATTAATTAATATACTTGTAAGTAAAAATAATAATAATAGTAGAAATAATAATAACTTTCATAAAGAGTAAGACTTACTGATCGTTATAGGAGGAGAAAGTTTTAAATTCAGCAGGTGACGCTTTCAAAAAGTCATACTTGTTCTCCTTTTTGACTCCGCTTTAACAACCCTCGAATAAAATGAATGTACATTGGAATTATAAAATATAACATATATAGTTAAATATGTATATATCACCTCATATATATATATATATATAAGAAATTAACTATGAAGGCTTTATTTAATGCACCTACGTGCATCCGCTTCTACATCTGTTGTTGACATTTTTTCCATCTGCAACAATCAAATCTTGTTAATACAACAAAAAATAATTTAACCTAGCCTATATCAAAACTTGGGATTATTATAAACTAATTAATAATTAATACAAGATACTAATGATAATTATAATCATAATAACAATGACAATTGACGTGCTGTTAAAAAAAAAAATTGGTCACCTACGTTTTGTATAGGAGAAAGAAAGTCCTCTAGGGTTTGATTATTGGGCTTGGGTTTCTCCCTTACCATCTTTTATAACTACTCGTATTTGAGTAGATAGCAAATTTGGTCGGATACGAAATTATAGGTTTCATCCTTAGATTCATAAATTATGCTTTTGCTCCAAAAATGTTTTTCTAGCTAGTTAACACTTTTGGTAGCGGCTGTTAAAAATGAATCACATAAAAGTAATATTTGTCTTTTTATTATTACTAGGACCAAAAGTATAATAAACTCTAAACATTTTGCACAAGGAAACAAAATAGTATTAAATAAATTTACTAATAATCATTACACATAAAAATTAAAACATTTAATTTATTGGTTAAAAGACACGTGTAATTTTAAGGAAGCATCACATGTCGCACAAATAATACTACAATACTATGTTAGTTTACTAGTGCTCAGGCCTGTCCATTGGACGAGTAGTCTCAAGATATATAAAACGAAGGTTTTAAAAAAAATTGAAAGCATACTAATATCTAACCTGAACGAAATTAATGACATCGTTATATGTAACACCAATCTAAATTCACAATGAGGTTTAGAACTTGATGGGTTTAGATTCATTGGTTTGGTCCAGGTTTTTGTCAATGAGTATGTTTAAATCGTTCAAGTCACTCTATTTGACCCTTTAGAGATATAACATAAGTCAAATAAAACAATCTTATAAAGATATCACCTAATAATTATGTTGTAGATAATGATGGCCTCATGGGATAAGAAAGCATATTCTTTCCTGTAAACCCAAATCGAACATCTTCCCATACACAACAATAAGACATAAATTAATGGGGGGAAAAACGAAAACTAAAAACATAATTAAACCCTAATTAATTTACAAAATAAACAAACTCATATCAAAGAAAAGTTACATAAAAACCTTTCATGATGACGGGTGGCTATAGTTTCTGCCGTTGCACCCGATGGTTGTGCAACCAAAATATAAGACCACATACACAATAATATTAACTAAATGAATAATAATGTCTAAGAATACATGTCAAATATACATGGTTAGTGCATATAATTCAAAATTAGTCAAACAAAATTTTATTTTCTAAAAAAAATTGAATACCACAAGAAACTAAATTAAAAGAGATGAATAATAATAATAACATAAGAATTCAATGTCAAATAATAATTAAACATGAACAAAATATATAAAAAAAAAACCTTTTTTTTGTTAAGTGAGTCGAACCCTTTTTTTTTAAATGGGTGAGGGTTGTGTTTTTTTCCCAATGTTGAATATATATAATAATTTTTGGGAGAGTTTTATGGATAAAGAGATTTGTTTTTAGTTTTTAATATACAATATAGGTTGGCCTAAAATTAAAAAAAATATAAAAAAATAGGAGAATGCTCTATAAAGCTTAACCCCACCAGTTAATAAACAAAACATGAAATAAGCCACAATATAAACATTAAGCAGAATGGGCAAATATATAAAAATAAATTTATTAAAAGGGTACCAAACGGTAGATTACATAATGATATGGTAAAACAGATTTGTATGTATGTAGATACATAAAATTTGCATGTATTTCAACTTCTTTTTTATTGACAAATTTATTACTTTTGTTTATGTGAAGGTTTTTTCCTAAGTTGTATATATAAAATAATTTTTGGGAGAGTTTTAAGAATTAAAAGATTTGTTTTTATTTTTTATTAATTAATAGGTCGGCCTAGCAAAGTTTTAATTGAAAAAATATAAAAAAATAGATGATTAATTAGGAGGGAGAATAAAGCTAAAGGAGGGGGATTAGGGGTGTAGTGTACCCACAATCTTCTCTTTTAGTTATAATATAGATTGATATTGATATATTTAATATACTTGTATTGATGCTAATACCATGTACAAATTAACCGTTTGCATAGTGCAATATAAACCATAAAAATTAAAAAAAAAATTGGTGGTATCTATACATATAATCACATTATCTTAACTTAAGTTGAATATTTTGTTAGAATTTTTATTTTCATATGAATAAAAATATTAAATAAATTACTCAATAGTTTGATTAAAACACAAAATTTGACTAGGTAAAGATTATTACATTACAAATCTAAAACTCAAAAGACTAGAAGTATATTAATTATTAAATATATAATTAACATGTGACAGTTCAGTTATGTTGACAGTTGAAAAATAGATGTTGTAAATTAGGTGATAGACGTGTAAAATGATGAGAGACATTTTAAGTGTATGAAATTTGTAATTTGAGAAAAGGTCGAGAGATTAATGTTTTATAAATAAATAGAGATATGAAATGTGTGTTAAATGGTCAGGGGTAGTTTAGGCATATCAAACTTGTAATTTGAATATATAAAAAGAAGGTTCAATGCTTTATATATAGTACTATAAATATTTTAAAAAATCTTATAATAACTAGAGTAAAGCCTGAGCTCGGAAGTCAATTATTGTTATTTTATGTACTACCGGGCTAAATTTTAAAAAACAATAAAAACAATCACCAAAATAAATAAATAAATTATTACTAAAAGGCAACAATAAAAGCATTTGAATGTATATGTATATGTATTATATGTATATGCAGAGACGGAGTCAGAAAATTCTTAGCGAGGGGGTAATTTTAAAAGTTGTTTGTCATACTTATAAAAGTCGTATCCGAGAATGTAAAAAAAAAAATTGGTCCCTAGCTCGGAATAAGAAAATGGACCCTCAAAAGAATTTTGTCTCCACACCGAGTGTAACACTCATATTTAAAAATACCAGTTTTTTTATTAAAAAATAAGGACCACACGTGTCAGACAAGATTTTATTAAATAAAAACATATTTAATCATAATGCAAGAAACCCGAAAAATATATATTTTAGAAATAATTAGCTTGTATATATATCTTTCCTACATAACTATTATATTATTATAATTAGTTGTTTGTGATAAATATATATAATAATTGAAAAAATAATTTTTCCACAAAACCTACACTATTAATGTATTACACATTTACATACCCAAACAAATAAAAAAAACTTTAATTTTTCTTCATTCTTTTTATTAAAATAAAACAACTTCAAGTTTTTCATTCTCCCAATGGAGAGATCTATCTCAAAATTAATGCTTCGATGACCAATTATTACTAAAGAATAAGTTTATGACAACGAAGATAATATTTGTATGTATTTCCTATTTATTTATTTTTTTTTAGAAAAAAATTACATATACCATTTAAATTCTAAAAAATTACATTGTACCAAAATTAGAGTAGTGGCAGCAAAAACTTTGATGTGCGTTTTTATTAAACTACCTAAGTTTTAAATTTATAATTCAAGGTTTTACCTAATCTATCCTATAACGCAACTAAGAGCAGTGTACTCTGTCTAGTAATAGTATAGTCTAGGTAAGTCCAGGTTCGTTCGCAGGGAACTTAAACTAAGGGAATTAAAATACTTAAAATTAAAATTACAGTTTTCTTTTTGGGGGTTTCCTAGTTTACTAATTGCATATGAAATTGAAAACAATAATAAATGTAAAAACTGACATTCGTTTGGTTTTGATTGACATGCTTAAAAGTACTTATAGTTGAAGTTGTTGAACGACTCTTCTCACATTCAGATTCTCGTTAGATTCACTTGAATTATTTAGCCTGACTGCCTTTCGACTGGTCAGACACTTCAATGAGTTCCTGTTAAGGTCGCTCACTGAGCTTTAAAAACTGAGCCTGTAACTATGACTGAAATCTTTTATGTAAGTCTTGATTCTTGTTAAAGTTTAAAGACACTGATTACCCTAACCACCTGGATCCCGTTTCCGTTCGCCAGATCAGCTAGATTAACCTAATTAAACACATAATCGTTTGAACCAATTATTAATTCTCAATTAAATGTCCAGTTATAGATCAAATGATTACACTGATTGAAGACCGACCAATGTTTCACAATGACCCTAGAGACTCGGTACCAAGTCGACTCAACCAAATCAATTAAAATCAATTTGTATATGAAAACTAATAATAAATCAGATTCAAATAAATATGGATCTGCGATTTAGCATAGAAACTGTTCAACAATCAACCATAATCAACAATCAAGTAATGTTTACATCACGTCCAAACGAATGTCTAGTAAATTAGCTACTCATAGACTGAGTAGCCATGAACAATCTGATAAAATAAAATAACATAAAAATCTGGAGACAACGGAAAGAGAGAAAGAATGTAAACCGGGTGATTATAAATCACAAGGTTGGATTCTCAAGTGTCTGATGATGTTATATCTGCTCTGGAGTGCCTGAGAGGTCCAAATTCTCGATCCCTAGCCGTCGCTTTCGACCTATGTGCTCTGATTATGTTTTTAGGGTTTATAGCGGGGTATTTATAGGCAAAACACGAAAAACCCTAATTCTGCCGACCTAGCCCAGCGGCGCTGGCAGTGTGCCCAGCGGCGCTGGGTATGCACCTGAAGGCTCCAGCGGCGCTGGCTGTGTGCCAGCGGCGCTGGTCTGTTTTCTGTACGATCCAGCGGCGCTGACAGCTCCATTTCGCATGCGTTTTCTTGTTTCAGCTCCTATTCTTCTTATGTGTATTCCCCGAACTTCATCCTTAGTCCTCCTAAGCTCATTTCTACTCTCTCGACCAGTCATCTCTCAAATCAATCATGTTCACAAACCTAATTCCATTAAGTACCTTAAAGTCCACACTAACTATTCATTTATACCTCAAAAACGTGTCAAACGAATGGGGAAAAAGTCACAAATAAATCACTCATCAACCCCGTTGCCCCCATAGTAAATCCGTCCATTTTTTTTGTTTTAACTTTTTTTTTCCACTTATTCCATTCTTTTTTTAATTAACTGTAACATCCAAAAAATTTAAAGTAAATAAAATAAACCTTTATTGTAGTTTTAGCATTAAAATAATTTCCTAGTACTTTATTTTTAAATATGGGATTAATTTAGTTGGAACTTTAGCGGATAGCGGGTAAAATACCCACTTATTTTGTTCAAGGGCGTGGCACATGGAGAATGTGCCAGCCATGTTTCTTTTGTGACTCATCCATCTTCATTCCTTCCTTCACCACCCTTATTCTTCTCATCTTTGATTCATTCTATTGTTTCTTAATATTTCAATCCATTCAAGCAAATTCTTCAAGGGGATGATAAGAATAATAATTTCAATCAAGAATTCAATTAGTGATAATAATAATTCTTCTTCCTATCTTCTTAGCAATTAAATTTTGGGGTTTAAAATTGAATGTGATTCATCCTCCATAATCAAAGAATTTTTCAAGTAATAATAATATCCAAGTATTCTAACAATAAGGAAATCTAGGGTTTTGGTGGTGTGTGTATGTGGGCCGAATTCCACAAGGAAGAAAGGAGAAAGTAGAAGTTTGTAATTCTTTCATTATAGTTGTTATTGCTCAAAGGTATAATTTTTATTCATTATTAATTATAATTAGGGTTCATGCATTCACTTAATTTGGGGGTTTTTCGTATAATGGGTTAATTGTTTAAAATCAAGTTAGGGTTAATGAAAATTGACAAATTGGGGATTTTTAAATGAGTTGGTTATGTTGTAATCTAAATTCTTACCTGTAATGGAGCATATTGATATGTGATTTCATGATTATTTTGATAAAAGTGTTTTTAGTGATTTTTATGGCCAAAGCAAGAAAATGATGATTTTGAATAATAATGTAGTATGACCATATAGAGGTGATTATGAGAAGATGGAAATAATGATTGGGCCTAAGAATCCCACAGTTGTAATTTGACGGGGCCTAAGAATCCCACAGTTGTAATGAGACGGGGCCTAAGAATCCCACAGTTGTAATGAGACGGGGCCTAAGAATCCCACAGTTGTAATGAGACGGGGCCTAAGAATCCCACAGTTGTAATGAGACGGGGCCTAAGAATCCCACAGTTGTAATGAGACGGGGCCTAAGAATCCCACAGTTGTAATGAGACGGGGCCTAAGAATCCCACAGTTGTAATGAGACGGGGCCTAAGAATCCCACAGTTGTAATGAGACGGGGCCTAAGAATCCCACAGTTGTAATGAGACGGGGCCTAAGAATCCCACAGTTGTAATGAGACGGGGCCTAAGAATCCCACAGTTGTAATGAGACGGGGCCTAAGAATCCCACAGTTGTAATGAGACGGGGCCTAAGAATCCCACAGTTGTAATGAGACGGGGCCTAAGAATCCCACAGTTGTAATGAGACGGGGCCTAAGAATCCCACAGTTGTAATGAGACGGGGCCTAAGAATCCCACAGTTGTAATGAGACGGGGCCTAAGAATCCCACAGTTGTAATGAGACGGGGCCTAAGAATCCCACAGTTGTAATGAGACGGGGCCTAAGAATCCCACAGTTGTAATGAGACGGGGCCTAAGAATCCCACAGTTGTAATGAGACGGGGCCTAAGAATCCCACAGTTGTAATGAGACGGGGCCTAAGAATCCCACAGTTGTAATGAGACGGGGCCTAAGAATCCCACAGTTGTAATGAGACGGGGCCTAAGAATCCCACAGTTGTAATGAGACGGGGCCTAAGAATCCCACAGTTGTAATGAGACGGGGCCTAAGAATCCCACAGTTGTAATGAGACGGGGCCTAAGAATCCCACAGTTGTAATGAGACGGGGCCTAAGAATCCCACAGTTGTAATGAGACGGGGCCTAAGAATCCCACAGTTGTAATGAGACGGGGCCTAAGAATCCCACAGTTGTAATGAGACGGGGCCTAAGAATCCCACAGTTGTAATGAGACGGGGCCTAAGAATCCCACAGTTGTAATGAGACGGGGCCTAAGAATCCCACAGTTGTAATGAGACGGGGCCTAAGAATCCCACAGTTGTAATGAGACGGGGCCTAAGAATCCCACAGTTGTAATGAGACGGGGCCTAAGAATCCCACAGTTGTAATGAGACGGGGCCTAAGAATCCCACAGTTGTAATGAGACGGGGCCTAAGAATCCCACAGTTGTAATGAGACGGGGCCTAAGAATCCCACAGTTGTAATGAGACGGGGCCTAAGAATCCCACAGTTGTAATGAGACGGGGCCTAAGAATCCCACAGTTGTAATGAGACGGGGCCTAAGAATCCCACAGTTGTAATGAGACGGGGCCTAAGAATCCCACAGTTGTAATGAGACGGGGCCTAAGAATCCCACAGTTGTAATGAGACGGGGCCTAAGAATCCCACAGTTGTAATGAGACGGGGCCTAAGAATCCCACAGTTGTAATGAGACGGGGCCTAAGAATCCCACAGTTGTAATGAGACGGGGCCTAAGAATCCCACAGTTGTAATGAGACGGGGCCTAAGAATCCCACAGTTGTAATGAGACGGGGCCTAAGAATCCCACAGTTGTAATGAGACGGGGCCTAAGAATCCCACAGTTGTAATGAGACGGGGCCTAAGAATCCCACAGTTGTAATGAGACGGGGCCTAAGAATCCCACAGTTGTAATGAGACGGGGCCTAAGAATCCCACAGTTGTAATGAGACGGGGCCTAAGAATCCCACAGTTGTAATGAGACGGGGCCTAAGAATCCCACAGTTGTAATGAGACGGGGCCTAAGAATCCCACAGTTGTAATGAGACGGGGCCTAAGAATCCCACAGTTGTAATGAGACGGGGCCTAAGAATCCCACAGTTGTAATGAGACGGGGCCTAAGAATCCCACAGTTGTAATGAGACGGGGCCTAAGAATCCCACAGTTGTAATGAGACGGGGCCTAAGAATCCCACAGTTGTAATGAGACGGGGCCTAAGAATCCCACAGTTGTAATGAGACGGGGCCTAAGAATCCCACAGTTGTAATGAGACGGGGCCTAAGAATCCCACAGTTGTAATGAGACGGGGCCTAAGAATCCCACAGTTGTAATGAGACGGGGCCTAAGAATCCCACAGTTGTAATGAGACGGGGCCTAAGAATCCCACAGTTGTAATGAGACGGGGCCTAAGAATCCCACAGTTGTAATGAGACGGGGCCTAAGAATCCCACAGTTGTAATGAGACGGGGCCTAAGAATCCCACAGTTGTAATGAGACGGGGCCTAAGAATCCCACAGTTGTAATGAGACGGGGCCTAAGAATCCCACAGTTGTAATGAGACGGGGCCTAAGAATCCCACAGTTGTAATGAGACGGGGCCTAAGAATCCCACAGTTGTAATGAGACGGGGCCTAAGAATCCCACAGTTGTAATGAGACGGGGCCTAAGAATCCCACAGTTGTAATGAGACGGGGCCTAAGAATCCCACAGTTGTAATGAGACGGGGCCTAAGAATCCCACAGTTGTAATGAGACGGGGCCTAAGAATCCCATGTTGTATGAGCGGGGCCTAAGAATCCCTAGAGATGATTGTTTAGCGTATATGGATCCATGTATGTGTTGTTAGCGCAAATGTGAGTATGCAAGTGATGGTATGACGATGCCATTGGCTACATGTGATAGTCCTTTGTGTGTTTTTCCCTCCTTCGTGTGTATAAGCGTATGCAATAGTATTAACTAAGCTTTGGCTTACCTTTTAGTTGTTTACCCCTTTTTATAGGTTGTCCTGGAAGTGGAAACAAGAGTAAGTGCTTTGAAGAACTTGGTTGATTTGGAAATGTAGAATTGTTGACTTTTGCGGTAAAAGTTGGTTTGTGGTTAGTACCCGTAGTTGCCCCCTTTGAATTCTTGGCTCATGATATCCCATGTCTTTGAGTTGAAATGTTGTTCATGTTGATTTCAAACTTATGAGTCTTGAATTGTAAGGTTAAATAAGTTGATGTCAAAAGGTGTTTTGGTTGTTTGGCAACTTGGGTAATTCGGGCAAGTGACCCATTTGGTTGTAAAATGAATGCTTGATCAAATAGATACTTTTGTTATGTTTATTTCCGTGTCTAAAACTTGTAAAGTTTTGTTACGTACATTTCTGCAAATTTGGTCATATGTAAATCCTTTGGTCTTGGCAAAACTAGTGATGGTTTGAAAAGTGGCAAAATGGGTAAATGACCCATTGATGGTGAATATGGGTTTTGGAACAAGTTGATGTTGTAATTATGTTTATAAATGTGTCAATGCACTTGTTTGAATGTCTGATTTGGGTTCAAGAAGTTTGGTTTAGAAATTGGAAGGTTATGAGTTTGATCAAGTGTTTTAAGGATTTTGGTTTGCTCAACTAGAGCTCACTGCGGCGCAGTAGGGGTGATTTTTACCCACTGCGGCGCAGTGGAATTTTTCTGGTCCGGGGAGCATTTTGCTCCCACTGCGGCGCAGTGAGTATATATTGTAAAAAAAAATACGTCATTTTTATAAATCGAGTCTAGTCCTTTCAAGTTGGTATCAGAGCCGTGGTTTAAGGGATTTAGGTATTTTATTATTACACGGATACCTAGACTTAAACCATAGATGTGACTTGACCTTATGTGCATAGTTTGGTTTCTAGTGACATATGGATGTATTTAGCGCAGTTCACTTGAGGTGTTATAATAAGTAATCATGATAATGACTGCAACATTATTATGATCACATATTATAATAGCTCAAGTTAAGTCCGTTAAATATGGAAGTATGTTAGTATGAAGCTATAGGTTGGAGACCTTGCTTGACAATGTGAATTATTTGTATTTTTGCTTGTTGATTTGTAAGTTTGATTGAAAATTGGAGATGATTTTTGAGTTTAATATGCCATGTGATGAATGTAAAGAAATGAGAATAATAAATACATGGTAAACGTGGAATGTATGCTAATGTGTATTTACTTGTTTATATGCGAATGTGATAGAGCATAAGTTTTGCTCGAATAATCGGCTATGAGGTCGTAAAGGTGGAATTTTGAAATGATTTGTAAGTTTGATTGAAAATTGGAGATGATTTTTGAGTTTAATATGCCATGTGATGAATGTAAAGAAATGAGAATAATAAATACATGGTAAACGTGGAATGTATGCTAATGTGTATTTACTTGTTTATATGCGAATGTGATAGAGCATAAGTTTTGCTCGAATAATCGGCTATGAGGTCGTAAAGGTGGAATTTTGAAATGATTTGTAAGTTTAAGAGATGGATTGTCGCTTATAAAGAAAAAGCATGTTGAATAATTGATGAGTGTTGAATGTGTGCGAATGAGTTGTGATATTATTTAGTGTAAGACCATTGGGTAGTGAGACCCGTGGCATCATTATTGTGGTGAAAGACCACACGCAGTATGACCATGAAAAGTAATGGTATAGTAACATGTTAAATTGGTAGTTTAAATATGAGGGATGCATGTTACATGTTAGTATAAGGTCGTAGAGATTTGGACTTCTATAATAAAGATGAATGTTTAAGTGAATGTTAAATGGCCGTATGGAATATGTCGAATGCATTTTTGTGATTATGAATGTCATGCCCATCTTAAATGAATGATTGACTGCATGATGTATGATGATAGTTTTTGTGTATGATGAATAGATGTGTAGAAAAATGAGAATAACGTGGTAGCTATAAAAGTTAAAACCTAACCTGAAATTTTTCGAGTCAATTTGGTTTTTCTCCTTCGGGTGTGTTTGACGTAATATTTGAGAATTGATTGGCTAAGCGTGAATGATGCCAACTTCCGTGGGAGGAAAGACGACCTAGTAGAATATACCTATTCGAGAGAAAACGATTGTCCTCGGCTGAAGAAATGAAATGACCGAAATCTGTTCGTACTTTCACACGTGCGTTTTGATAATCATTGTATTGCAGACAAGTCTCATGTGTTCGGATCATCAATACAAAAAGGAAACCACAGTCTATGGAGAATATTCTTGTTGTTCGTAATTTTCTCAATGTCTTTTAGTGAATTTTATTCGTTTTAGTCGTTCAAGTGCTTCTCGTCGTTTCTAAGAGGTACGATTATCCTACTTCATGAAATAAAAGATAGTGGTATGCGCGTGTGCTTAAATCATTCGTGAGGTCAATAAGGTAACAATCGAAAATGGGTACTAGTTGTCAAGGTCTGATGTTCTATTCGATCAGTTAGAAGCAGTTTCTTATTATTCTAAGATGAATTTTCGTTTCAGTTTTCATCAACTTATAACACGCGATGGAGAAATTCCTGAAAATGGTGTCCAAACTCGTTATGAGCACTTTGAATATGTATTTATGCCTTTGATTATATTAAGAATCTTGCAACCTTCGCGAACGAACCGAAACTCCCATCCGTTATCAAATAAGTTCGTGATTGTTTTCATTGACAACGTTATGTTTATTCTGAAAGTTAGTCTGGCCACGAATTCCTCTTACGAAATGTCTTGGAAATAATATGAAAGGAGAACTTTCGTGGTTGACGGGTGACAAATGGCGTTTTCTTTTTGACCTTTTGAAGATTATCTTACCGTTGACAGAATTAATTAGGAAGAATTTGAGGTAAGTTTCGAGAAGGAATATGAAGTTGAATCCCGACAGTCACGGGAAAAAGTAAGTAAAACACCAATGCTGATATTACCAGAAGGCTTGGAGAATATGACGGTTTATTGAAACGTTTCACAAGACGGTGTTGGTTGTGCTTTCATGCAAAAGGAGAGAAGTTGAACGATGCTACGAAGCATTAAAAGAAATCAAGAAGAATCGTTCCATCCATGATTTATCGTTCATCAAAAGTTTCGGTGTTTTTACCTCTATACTGTCAAATTCATCGCTTTTATTCGATCATATAGGTCTTAAGTACTTTCTTTTTCTTATCAATCAACAAAATCTCAACCATGTTCGAAGAAGTTGGTTAACTCTTTCGGAAGATTACGTTTACGAAGTTTGGGTGTCGTCCCAGTAAGCCAATGTAGTGGTGGATGCTGTTAGTCTAAAAAGTTTTCACCTTTCTTTTTGTGTTTCACCGTTGTATATATAATCAATTGGTTTCTCCGATCGAATAGATGAAGCTCAAGAAAAAATTTACAACTGGTCATTCAGAATATATGTGAACCAATAAGGTTACTATTTGCTTGGATTTTTCTTAAGGAATCATATAGGAAGTATTATGTTATTAATATTTCATGTGTATTTTAAAAGAAGTTGAGCTTTAAAATGAATTGAAATAAGACAATGACGAAGAGTGTTGGACTTTATGAAGAAACGTTTTAGAAGAAGATAAATCAAGACTATATGGTAGTGCAAAGCGGTATGAAAGCAAGGGAGGATGACGATGTGCTAATTTAAATTCGAGAGTCGTTGCAAGATGCAGCTTGGATCACGAGGTCGTGATCCGTTCCAAGTGGGGGAGAGTTGTAACATCCAAAAATTTTAAAGTAAATAAAATAAACCTTTATTGTAGTTTTAGCATTAAAATAATTTCCTAGTACTTTATTTTTAAATATGGGATTAATTTAGTTGGAACTTTAGCGGATAGCGGGTAAAATACCCACTTATTTTGTTCAAGGGCGTGGCACATGGAGAATGTGCCAGCCATGTTTCTTTTGTGACTCATCCATCTTCATTCCTTCCTTCACCACCCTTATTCTTCTCATCTTTGATTCATTCTATTGTTTCTTAATATTTCAATCCATTCAAGCAAATTCTTCAAGGGGATGATAAGAATAATAATTTCAATCAAGAATTCAATTAGTGATAATAATAATTCTTCTTCCTATCTTCTTAGCAATTAAATTTTGGGGTTTAAAATTGAATGTGATTCATCCTCCATAATCAAAGAATTTTTCAAGTAATAATAATATCCAAGTATTCTAACAATAAGGAAATCTAGGGTTTTGGTGGTGTGTGTATGTGGGCCGAATTCCACAAGGAAGAAAGGAGAAAGTAGAAGTTTGTAATTCTTTCATTATAGTTGTTATTGCTCAAAGGTATAATTTTTATTCATTATTAATTATAATTAGGGTTCATGCATTCACTTAATTTGGGGGTTTTTCGTATAATGGGTTAATTGTTTAAAATCAAGTTAGGGTTAATGAAAATTGACAAATTGGGGATTTTTAAATGAGTTGTAATGAACGGGGCCTAAGAATCCCACAGTTGTAATGAGACGGGGCCTAAGAATCCCACAGTTGTAATGAGACGGGGCCTAAGAATCCCACAGTTGTAATGAGACGGGGCCTAAGAATCCCACAGTTGTAATGAGACGGGGCCTAAGAATCCCACAGTTGTAATGAGACGGGGCCTAAGAATCCCACAGTTGTAATGAGACGGGGCCTAAGAATCCCACAGTTGTAATGAGACGGGGCCTAAGAATCCCACAGTTGTAATGAGACGGGGCCTAAGAATCCCACAGTTGTAATGAGACGGGGCCTAAGAATCCCACAGTTGTAATGAGACGGGGCCTAAGAATCCCACAGTTGTAATGAGACGGGGCCTAAGAATCCCACAGTTGTAATGAGACGGGGCCTAAGAATCCCACAGTTGTAATGAGACGGGGCCTAAGAATCCCACAGTTGTAATGAGACGGGGCCTAAGAATCCCACAGTTGTAATGAGACGGGGCCTAAGAATCCCACAGTTGTAATGAGACGGGGCCTAAGAATCCCACAGTTGTAATGAGACGGGGCCTAAGAATCCCACAGTTGTAATGAGACGGGGCCTAAGAATCCCACAGTTGTAATGAGACGGGGCCTAAGAATCCCACAGTTGTAATGAGACGGGGCCTAAGAATCCCACAGTTGTAATGAGACGGGGCCTAAGAATCCCACAGTTGTAATGAGACGGGGCCTAAGAATCCCACAGTTGTAATGAGACGGGGCCTAAGAATCCCACAGTTGTAATGAGACGGGGCCTAAGAATCCCACAGTTGTAATGAGACGGGGCCTAAGAATCCCACAGTTGTAATGAGACGGGGCCTAAGAATCCCACAGTTGTAATGAGACGGGGCCTAAGAATCCCACAGTTGTAATGAGACGGGGCCTAAGAATCCCACAGTTGTAATGAGACGGGGCCTAAGAATCCCACAGTTGTAATGAGACGGGGCCTAAGAATCCCACAGTTGTAATGAGACGGGGCCTAAGAATCCCACAGTTGTAATGAGACGGGGCCTAAGAATCCCACAGTTGTAATGAGACGGGGCCTAAGAATCCCACAGTTGTAATGAGACGGGGCCTAAGAATCCCACAGTTGTAATGAGACGGGGCCTAAGAATCCCACAGTTGTAATGAGACGGGGCCTAAGAATCCCACAGTTGTAATGAGACGGGGCCTAAGAATCCCACAGTTGTAATGAGACGGGGCCTAAGAATCCCACAGTTGTAATGAGACGGGGCCTAAGAATCCCACAGTTGTAATGAGACGGGGCCTAAGAATCCCACAGTTGTAATGAGACGGGGCCTAAGAATCCCACAGTTGTAATGAGACGGGGCCTAAGAATCCCACAGTTGTAATGAGACGGGGCCTAAGAATCCCACAGTTGTAATGAGACGGGGCCTAAGAATCCCACAGTTGTAATGAGACGGGGCCTAAGAATCCCACAGTTGTAATGAGACGGGGCCTAAGAATCCCACAGTTGTAATGAGACGGGGCCTAAGAATCCCACAGTTGTAATGAGACGGGGCCTAAGAATCCCACAGTTGTAATGAGACGGGGCCTAAGAATCCCACAGTTGTAATGAGACGGGGCCTAAGAATCCCACAGTTGTAATGAGACGGGGCCTAAGAATCCCACAGTTGTAATGAGACGGGGCCTAAGAATCCCACAGTTGTAATGAGACGGGGCCTAAGAATCCCACAGTTGTAATGAGACGGGGCCTAAGAATCCCACAGTTGTAATGAGACGGGGCCTAAGAATCCCACAGTTGTAATGAGACGGGGCCTAAGAATCCCACAGTTGTAATGAGACGGGGCCTAAGAATCCCACAGTTGTAATGAGACGGGGCCTAAGAATCCCACAGTTGTAATGAGACGGGGCCTAAGAATCCCACAGTTGTAATGAGACGGGGCCTAAGAATCCCACAGTTGTAATGAGACGGGGCCTAAGAATCCCACAGTTGTAATGAGACGGGGCCTAAGAATCCCACAGTTGTAATGAGACGGGGCCTAAGAATCCCACAGTTGTAATGAGACGGGGCCTAAGAATCCCACAGTTGTAATGAGACGGGGCCTAAGAATCCCACAGTTGTAATGAGACGGGGCCTAAGAATCCCACAGTTGTAATGAGACGGGGCCTAAGAATCCCACAGTTGTAATGAGACGGGGCCTAAGAATCCCACAGTTGTAATGAGACGGGGCCTAAGAATCCCACAGTTGTAATGAGACGGGGCCTAAGAATCCCACAGTTGTAATGAGACGGGGCCTAAGAATCCCACAGTTGTAATGAGACGGGGCCTAAGAATCCCACAGTTGTAATGAGACGGGGCCTAAGAATCCCACAGTTGTAATGAGACGGGGCCTAAGAATCCCACAGTTGTAATGAGACGGGGCCTAAGAATCCCACAGTTGTAATGAGACGGGGCCTAAGAATCCCACAGTTGTAATGAGACGGGGCCTAAGAATCCCACAGTTGTAATGAGACGGGGCCTAAGAATCCCACAGTTGTAATGAGACGGGGCCTAAGAATCCCACAGTTGTAATGAGACGGGGCCTAAGAATCCCACAGTTGTAATGAGACGGGGCCTAAGAATCCCACAGTTGTAATGAGACGGGGCCTAAGAATCCCACAGTTGTAATGAGACGGGGCCTAAGAATCCCACAGTTGTAATGAGACGGGGCCTAAGAATCCCACAGTTGTAATGAGACGGGGCCTAAGAATCCCACAGTTGTAATGAGACGGGGCCTAAGAATCCCACAGTTGTAATGAGACGGGGCCTAAGAATCCCACAGTTGTAATGAGACGGGGCCTAAGAATCCCACAGTTGTAATGAGACGGGGCCTAAGAATCCCACAGTTGTAATGAGACGGGGCCTAAGAATCCCACAGTTGTAATGAGACGGGGCCTAAGAATCCCACAGTTGTAATGAGACGGGGCCTAAGAATCCCACAGTTGTAATGAGACGGGGCCTAAGAATCCCACAGTTGTAATGAGACGGGGCCTAAGAATCCCACAGTTGTAATGAGACGGGGCCTAAGAATCCCACAGTTGTAATGAGACGGGGCCTAAGAATCCCACAGTTGTAATGAGACGGGGCCTAAGAATCCCACAGTTGTAATGAGACGGGGCCTAAGAATCCCACAGTTGTAATGAGACGGGGCCTAAGAATCCCACAGTTGTAATGAGACGGGGCCTAAGAATCCCACAGTTGTAATGAGACGGGGCCTAAGAATCCCACAGTTGTAATGAGACGGGGCCTAAGAATCCCACAGTTGTAATGAGACGGGGCCTAAGAATCCCACAGTTGTAATGAGACGGGGCCTAAGAATCCCACAGTTGTAATGAGACGGGGCCTAAGAATCCCACAGTTGTAATGAGACGGGGCCTAAGAATCCCACAGTTGTAATGAGACGGGGCCTAAGAATCCCACAGTTGTAATGAGACGGGGCCTAAGAATCCCACAGTTGTAATGAGACGAGGCCTAAGAATCCCATGATTGTATTGAGATAAGGCCTAAGAACCTTTGGGGCCTAAGAATCCCTTGAGATGATTGTTTAGCGTATATGGATCCATGTATGTGTTGTTAGCGCAAAGGTGAGTATGAAAGTGATGGTATGACGATGCCATTGGCTACATGTGATAGTCCTTTGTGTGTTTTGCCCTCCTTCGTGTGTATAAGCGTATGCAATAGTATTCACTAAGCTTTGGCTTACCTTTTAGTTGTTTACCCCTTTTTATAGGTTGTCCTGGAAGTGGAAACAAGAGTAAGTGCTTTGAAGATCTTGGTTGATTTGGAAATGTAGAATTGTTGACTTTTGCGGTAAAAGTTGGTTTGTGGTTAGTACCCGTAGTTGCCCCCTTTGAATTCTTGGCTCATGATATCCCATGTCTTTGAGTTGAAATGTTGTTCATGTTGATTTCAAACTTATGAGTCTTGAATTGTAAGGTTAAATAAGTTGATGTCAAAAGGTGTTTTGGTTGTTTGGCAACTTGGGTAATTCGGGCAAGTGACCCATTTGGTTGTAAAATGAATGCTTGATCAAATAGATACTTTTGTTATGTTTATTTCCGTGTCTAAAACTTGTAAAGTTTTGTTACGTACATTTCTGCAAATTTGGTCATATGTAAATCCTTTGGTCTTGGCAAAACTAGTGATGGTTTGAAAAGTGGCAAAATGGGTAAATGACCCATTGATAGTGAATATGGGTTTTGGAACAAGTTGATGTTGTAATTATGTTTATAAATGTGTCAATGCACTTGTTTGAATCTCCGATTTGGGTTCAAGAAGTTTGGTTTAGAAATTGGAAGGTTATGAGTTTGATCAAGTGTTTTAAGGATTTTGGTTTGCTGAACTGGAGCTCACTGCGGCGCAGTAGGGGTGATTTTTACCCACTGCGGCGCAGTGGAATTTTTCTGGTCCGGGGAGCATTTTGCTCCCACTGCGGCGCAGTGGGGGTTGCATCCACCCACTGCGGCGCAGTGAGTATATATTGTAAAAAAAAAATACGTCATTTTTATAAATCGAGTCTAGTCCTTTCATTAACTCATTCCAATAAAATAATTAAAAAAATAATTCTAATCCGTGTTAGTGAGCTATACATATAAGGGTACGGTAAGGGCTTCGCACTTAAGGATATTAATAAGGGGTACGATCTTATAAGATATTATAGATATATTAAAAAGAAAAATTTAAATGTATCTCCCAATAATAATAAAAGAGCATCCTAAAATCATTTTTGAAAAAATCACAACCCTTAGATGAAAAGCAAAAATGAATTTTAAGCTTTAGATTGTTTTGTTTACATCATCTACCATATTTAGATTAATATACCAAATTTTCAATATACTAAATTCGTAAATACTAAATTACATTATAGATTTACGTTAAATGATATTTAATGCATGTATGTATTGATGGCTAACTCCAAAGATATTATTGGTTGAATTTTCAGTTAATGTTTATTCATTAGTTTTTGATAAAAGCTTTTGCCGTCTTCAATATTATACTCCAAACATAAATTTGTATAGTGTATACATTAGAATATTTAGGGTAATATATAGTGGTTTATATCTTTTGGGGAAAATACTAAGATCTAAGTCTTGATATAAGAATATATAGGGTAATATAAGAGTAGAATAGAATGACGTAAATATAATACTTGGTTAAGGAAAATATATACATTAGTTTTGAAGTATATAAATCAAGTTTTTACCCGCATGATATGCGACTATTGAATCAATTTTTTAAAAAATTTTAATATAGACATTTTTATTGATAAATTTATAATGAGTAACATTTAAATACTAAAAAAACTTTTTATGTAAACTGAATTGAAAGTATTTAAAAATCAAATGCCGGACATGTGAAAAAACCATACTTTTAAATTTAACAAACAAAAACTTTAAGTTAGTTTAAAATTTTAATTACATCAATACATTGCCACGAATGATATACTACCAAATGTGAAGCATTTTAGGCCAATTTTCCAATGCATATAAATATGTATTAATTCTCAGAAGAAGATTGTAATCCACATATGAAATTCTGATAAATTAACTCGCCATAATCATATGGCAATTTGAGGATAAAACAACCACATGGATAGTTTACCTACTTGGTAGTATATGAACAATAATATATAAACCAATATTAATACAGTTAGTAATAAAAAAGAATTAAGATAAGCATAAACGAAAGAATCGTCAAACACTACAAATAAATAGTTAGTAATTGTGTGGTAGAGGGCCTCTTGGGCGAGAAAACCAAAATTCAAACCTTGAGGGAGAAAACCAAGGTTCAAACCTTGACAATGGTGTTTATTTGGTGTATTTAAATAGTTAAGTAGTAATTTAGAATTGTTGTTCAAAAAAACAAAAAAGTAGTTAGTAGTTATTAATGATGGGTTAATGTAGTGGTTTGGAATCCTCCTAATGACTTATAGATCACAGGTTCAAATCACTTTTCAGCTAACTTTGAGATATAAGTAGTCCTTCTATGAGAGCTTGACTTGGGTATACTCAAGTTAGGGGCATGGTTTAGCTCTACAAAACATTTTTGAATAATATTATCATTAAATCTCAATACATGTGATTTATAATTATTAATAATAATATTATAAAAACTTAAACATTTTATCCCGCGTATTACACGGGAAAATAATCTAGTAAATAAATAAAAGAGATAGATACTTTAGGTTAATCTAAGTTTTTTTTAAGAAATTTAGAAGGAATAATGATTTATAAAATACTTTAAATTAACTCATTTTCGATTTGGAAAAAAAATTAATAAAATCTCAAGATCTTCACTTTATGAAAACACTTATTAACAGCTTACAGCTACAGCTACTTTTGTCAAACATACCCCTAGGTCATGTTCCGGCTACACTATTTTAGATCAAAATGATCACAACCAATTCCAAAACAGCCAGACGTGTTGGAACATGGCTTAAACTAAACTACAGTTGTTCATCATCATTCTCATCATATTTTCTACAAAATCATTCATGGATATCGATATTAAAAACTATAAACAGTAGTCTTGGCAAATATTAAGAAACATCATATCATATACATGAATGAATAAATACAACACAAATCTTCTACATTACTATTAATTCAGCAACACAATCCATGAAGATTCAACATCAAAAAGCCAAAAAGAAGAAAGAAGACATAAAACAAGTAGTTCATATCATAATATTCTTCCTTTGTTTACCCTATCTGAAGAAAGAAATTACCCTGATAATAGATACACGTTAGATGACATAAAATCACCTTTTCTTTTTCACCTGTTGATTTTCTTTACCTTTTTCTTTTTCTTATATTCATCCTTCACAAATCATCAATCGGTAGTCATGGGTTGACTCATGCAGCACCTAAACCGGGCCTTTCGAACCGTGGTCATAATCTCGTTCTCGGCGTGTTCCAGCATTTTCACTACTTCAGCGAATGGTGGTCTCACATCTGAATTTCCATCCCAGCAGCGAACCATGATTTCACCAAGTACTGGAAGGCAGTCGTGTGGGATGGTGGGGCGGACCCCTTTATTGACCACGGCAAATGCCGCCTGCACGGCTGTCATGTTTTGGAACGGAAGCATCCCAGTGATGAGTTCCCAGAGCACTATCCCGAAGCTGTACACGTCTACTTTCTGTGTGTACGGTCTATGCTGGATCATCTCACTGCGACAATAGGAGAGCATAAGGGATGTGTTTTCATATGATATACACAAACACACGTATGTGTGTGTATCTTCGTATGTGTATGGAATATCTATTAATGAATGATTCCTTTCAAGTAACGTTTTATTTGTAACAAATAAAACAGATGAAAAGCAGTTTAAAACGACAACAGGTTGAAGGTAGGTATAGTGTATTACCGACACAAATTAATATTAATATTTATAATCATATCGAACAAATGACACCCTATTTATGTATTTCAGGTAACCCGACTTCACCTCCATGACATACTACTTCTTCCGAGACTTCTAAACTATTACCCAACCTCCTGTGACTTGCTCATTATGCCTATATGCCCACATTTGATTAAAAGCCAAACTAATATAAAAACAGAATTTCCAGATAATCTACAAACAAAATTGTAACCATTTTACTAATACAAATGATCTGCATAAAGATACTGTGATAAGTTTCTGACACTTGTTGTCATGACAGCGCCAACCCTGTATACCATGACTGAGAAATTCATGTAATTGACCAGCCATTCGTAAGAGCTGAATCAGCTTTAAGGTAGAGAAGTAAGATGAACAGTTTACCAATAACATTTTACTAAAGAGTGCATTTCAGCCAATTTAACAGGTAAACTAGGCTTGTATTTAAACAAGAAGAAGCCGAACAGTTTAGCTGTAGGATACTAACAGACGAAACTGGTCAAAGGAGGTTTCGGATTGGCACAACCCATCCCGATGCCATTCATGTCCATTTAGCAATCTCTACATTCGATACTAGCCATATAATGAGAAGAAGTAGTATATGCAACATAAAACAGATTGCAAGCAGGACTATAATACTAATCTTCAAAACATCTAACATATCAAAAGACGTTGAACTCAATTAAAGACTATCGATATATAGAAGAACTATATGCACTTACGGAGCCATCCAGCGGTAAGTTCCGGTCTCTGGTGTCATTCCTTCGGTCTGCACCTCAATTCGAGCAACTCCAAAGTCAGCAATCTTGATTGACTTATCAGCTGAAATTAAAAGATTGTCTGATTTCAAATCTCTATGAATCAATCCAAGTGCATGTACATATTCCATTCCCCTAGCAACATCCAAAGCCTGCTTACCGCTAACTTCAAAGGTACTGATCTGTTCTGTCTCTTAGTCAAAAACTGCCTAACTGAACCACCCTTTGCATATTCTGTCACAACACACCACACCATCGGTTTTCGGCACCCACCAATAAACCTTACTATGTTCGGGTGCTTTAATCTTGCAAGCATCATGACTTCCTGCTGGAACTGTTGCTCCATAATTTGAGCCCGATCCAAGTCATTCTCAGGTTTTTCAAGAAGCTTGATAGCAACATCTTCACCATTGTAAGTCCCTTTATACAGCTTCCCAAAAGCACCTTGTGCAAAAGCAGGTCCCATGCTGAGTTTCCTTAAATCAATTGTCCATTCATCGAAATTCTCAAGCCCCTCGGTGGGAAAACGAGGATCCAATAGGGCTCGAGCCAAGGCATCATCACTTAAACCCTGAGATACTCGTCCTCTATTAACACTCTGAGCATCAGTATAATTCTTGTTACATTTGAGACCTTGATGATTTAATATACGAGTGTGGGACTCGTTGGACCCTACACTACTATTATCAAGAGACATTGCAACCGATCCTCCGCCGTTGCTCATTTGTAAGCTGTTGAAACTGTCAATTGACATGTTCGAACCCTCACCGAGCTTATGATAAAACCCTTGTGAAAGGTCAGCAAAATTATCATGGCCATTGTTTAGGCCCATCATGCCGGTATACTTTGGAGCCTCCAACATTTATCCAATTCCCCTTGCACCTTCAGCATGCGTTTAACACAAAAACTTATAACTTTTGACCCAGTGCCCTACACTAAAAAGCAGCAGAAACCAGTCTTAATATCGAGTCAGCACATACCAATTTCTTCCATAAAAGCTTATAAAACATATGCAAGAACTACTAATACAACCCGTATCAATTCTTTTTATCAACAGATGAGTGGTTATATAACTTAAAGAATACATTAAAACTACTAATACGTTTTGTTGATGCTGACCTCATAGGAAGAATTCAGTAATGATTTTGAACAATTTAATAACGCTCTGTGATGACTTCTTTACTTTTCAGAAGAAAATCTAACTTTGTAATTTATCAACCATTTGAGTATCTGCATAATTCATACTCATTAAGGGTTCTTCAAGTGACTAGGATGCCTAGCCTGGGAATTTTCTCATTTGTGAAAGTGGATGCCTAAATTCAAACCTGATAGTTGCAATTCCTATTTTCTTTGTGATCCTTAGAACAACAGATAATGAGAAACATAAATGCAATGCGAAGTGATATTCGTACCACATAAATTGATTTATTTACCACAATGTACAACTTTTATAACAGACTGTACAAGTCAGTAAAGCGGATTTGTGGTAAATATATCGATTCTTGTAATACGAATATCAATTCCCATATGCAATGCATATCTTCTCTAGCTACACAAATTAACAGTAAGAAGCGCATATTTTCCTATTTTGTTCCATGTCACATACACCCATGCTTCTCTAGCTACACTAATTATAACACCCATGCCTCTCTAGCTACACTAATTATAAAACATTAATTTGACGAAATCCATTCTTATGTGCATTCTGGAAATTCTTATAATTCACTATCAACCATTTACACTTAGAAGTTACTAGCTACGCAACAAACCACCAACACTTCTAACTATTTATATAGTTAATATATACTATCAATAACAGTTTCTTGTTCTCTGTTTTATTGACCAATACAGATTCAATCTAGTATTTAATAACAATGGACGGATGATATTTGTCACGTCATAGAAGAGATGCTCTCAACTGTATGCTACTGTGTTCATTGTTGCTTTGGTATCAACCTATTTTCTCACGTCACTGAAGTGGTGACAACTATTGTAAACTCCTACATATTTTTTCTGCCATAAAGCTTACGAAATCAATCTCAGAGGGCAACTTTTTAAGTTCTTAATGACTTAAAACCTATACACAAAATCAGCAGCACGTGACGTGTAGATTAATAATGCATTCGCCCTTAAAATAAGGTAAAACGCACCTGATAACCTAGGACTCCAAACTACTCTTTGGCATAAAAAACACAAACTATACGCACTCCCAAACACCCCCTTATCAACATGTACTTGCATCTTAAAAAAAGATGGTCCATATCAAAAATAAATAAAGATTTTTAAACAAAATTTAAATTTATATTATTCAAAATTACTCCACAAAAACAGATTCTAAGATTTGAGGAACTAGTAACTAAGCTATTTTCTTTTTAATATAAGCTTATATAATAACATTAATATATATATATACAATTTCAATTACGCCGAATCTTCTAATCAGGTACTATCGATTAAACCCAAAAATAGATAAAATTTCCTTAAACAGCACAATCAATTAAACCATTATGCATTTACTCCCCAAATTATAGCTTCTCAGGCCAGTAGGTCACTCAAACGGTGGTCTCTGCCGTATTGTTCTATGTTTCTTGTTGCTTTGGTATTCAGATAATTTCCCACATCATTGAAGCAGTGTTCTCAACGGTATGCTAATACTTTACTTGTTGCTTTAGTATCAACATATTTTGTCACGTCACTGAAGCGGTGATGAATGATAACTATTGTGAACTCCTAACATATTCTTTCTGCCACGCAAGTTAAAAACTAAATCTTAGACGGTGTTTCGGAATTCGGAGGTCATTTTTTTAGTGTTTATAGCTTAAAACCAGTATTCAAAATCAGCAGCAGTAACCTGACTTATAATTTAATTCATTTCTCCCGTTAAAACATGTTAAAACGCACCTAATAGCCACACATTTTTAACTGCATTTTGTTTTACAAAAGACATGAAGCTACACGTACTGCTAAACACCGTCTTATAAGCATATCTACACTCCCTTATAAAGAGTATTGGATTTCTTAAAATTCAGCACTTTTTTTTCTTCCCAAAATACCCCTACTTAAACATAAAACCCTTATATTACCCCCTTTCCCTCATTCTCTCTAATCATTATACATTCTCATCGACCTTCTATCACCCTTCGTCGCTATCTCCACCACCGCCTCCTTTTTATATTGTCATCACCTTTTAGCCGCAGCAACGCGCGGGCACTATGCTCGTACATATTACATACATTTTATAATCCATAACCATATAAGTTTAACTTTATACCCAAAATCTAAATTATTCAAAATAACTCCACGGATTAACAAAACTTTATATTTGAGCAGCTACTAGCTAAGCTATTCTCTTTTTAAAATAAAATCATATATCTAGGGATTGCAACGGGCGAGAAAAAACCCGTAACCCGGGGATAAACATTCATCATGGACGGGTAATTTCGTTAAATTTTACCAGTGGATAAATATGTACCCGTATGTGGGCCGCGGACGGGTGACGGGTATACAATTTATATCTATAAGATACCGTCTAACCTCCATACTATTTTTAATTTTTATATACAATTTATATGTATGATATATATTAGTAGATACTTAAAACATGGGAAATTACTCGATCAATAGAAACACGGATAATGTAGGACCAAAGTTCCATCATGCATGTTTCTGTCTGATCAGTTAGTAAGTCTATCTTGAGCATCTTTGTCCCATAAGTTGTAGTGTAGCCACATACGTTGATGTTATGATGGTTATCAGCCTTACCATGCTCCGTTATACTTGACCTGGCCTCTGGTCTTGACACCATATAGGCCAATAGCAAAGGTATCATTTCAATCACCTGATATAGCATTTGCATATGTTTTTGGTTGATGTTTAAACCCTTTTTGATAACTTTTAGATATTTAAACAATATTTTACACTCTATTTTACCTTGGGAGGATCCATCTGTTCGAGTCTCATCCCACTTTTCACATTTGTGGGGGTGGATTAATATGGGGTTTATACAAGTTATAGGTATACTCAAACCTTTTGAACCACTATCATGTTCTGTAATCCAAAACATTATAAAGTCAATGAGCCCACTTATCTCCGTATTGTGTGCGTCAATTTAAATTAGTTATGTATGAATAATCCCCACAAATAAAACTTGGGTAATCTATGAATAAATGCTTAGTATACATAAACGTGTATGTTACACACTACGAGATATAGATATTAACAGTAATATATAAGACATTAGTTGTGTATAAACGTTTAACTTGGTAAGTGGAATAGAAGACGAGGGTAAGGAAGCAATCCCATATTGGTCAGATATGGATATTAACAGTAATCTATAAGACAATTCCATTTGATTTAGTTTTGCTACCTGCATTTTATTTAGCTCCTAACTTAATGTCCTCGTAGCAATCATATATTTGCTTTACTGTTATTTAAGTGAGTTTTGCCATTGATTTAGTGCTATTTCAGTGAGTTTTTCCATTTGACTTAATGTTGTCCTAACCGTACGACGAATGTTGTATACAATGTCAATAAAGTTCTTCAGGACCTCTGAAAACCTTAGTTGTTCAAAACACTATTTCCTCTCATTTTAAGTATTCATGTTGTCATTCCAATTTATACTTTCTGTTATATAATATACTTGTTTTTTGGCTTGAGTAAATTAAATCCATAGAAAGTTTTTTTTTTTAGTTAGAGATAGCAACACCACATATTGAAACGAAAACTATCAAATATTTACTTTGAGACCAACCGTCCATCAGACGGGTTGGAAAACTTAAAACTAGTAAATAAATATATGTATATATAACAGATATATATCTACCAATAAACTAAAACAGGAGTGTAACATCTTTTAAACGACACTTGGCACGTCATTTGAATGACACGTGTCATCTTTTGATTATAGAATTTAAGTTTCCTTAGTTATCAATAACCTTATTTAATTACAATATCTCATATAAATTTTATTAAATTAATACGAGTAATTTATACCACTAATTTAAAAGTTAGTTAATTGTAATTGACGGTGTTGTTATGTACCATATACAGTAAAATACTATGCATCTTTATTCTTTACTTTCATACATATATATACATATATATGAAAACATACATTACTTTTCTCCAAACATTATTAATTTTCGGTTCTCCAGATATATAACTTTTTATATCCATTCTATCTACCAAATGTCAATATATTAAAACATAATTGAGCCTCTTTTTGATTAATAAATTACGTTTTATTGAAACGATACTTGACCCTCTAAATCTATATAATAGAATTCTACTTTTTTAATAACCCAAATAATTAACTAACCTTTTATTTAGTTTATATATTTATACAAATACTTAATATGTTTAACAGTACCTAATACATATAATGGAGCATGTTCAAATGCTATTTTCTTTACGAAAGAAATAATCGTACGATGTATAGTCAATCCGTACATCGTACGATTGAAACTAGTACATATATATAAAAAGACATTAGGGTGTTGTGTGGCTTACTTTTGCATTTATGAGCTTATCAAGACTTGTAATTGCAAAATAAGCTTAGAAGTTCAAAAACAAGCGGGGATAACTAAAAGATAAGACACATGCAAATAAGCATAAAAATACACCAAGTGAAACAACCCCTAAAAAAACAAAACACCTAAACATAGGTTTCGATCTTTACATTCCACCTCCCTCATATCCCACCCCGCCCCTAGGAGGATTATGTATAGTTGTTGACAAAACATCTATATATCAAATTATCAATCCATAAATAAACTTTCCAATTGCCCCATATCTCCTAAATATCAATAAAAGTTTTACAAAAATACTACTTCATTTGCTTAACAACACAATCAAATAAACCAACTAATTATAAAAAGATCCCCAAATAATTATTATAAAAAAAACGCTAAAAATGTAATCTTTAGCTAAGAACCCATAAAATCTAAACTTTTTCGTAATCAGAGCTATATAGATACATATATAAACAGTGATCAATTAACATAACAGTAAGCACAATACTAATGATAGAAGAAGAGAAAAAAACTTACAGATACCGAATAGAATTAGGGTTTGGTTTAATTTTACAATTGTGGACTTCGGTGATGATGATGAATATACATACATATATATATATATATATACACAAATATGATGTATGATGTATGATTGAAAACGGAGAAGAAGATGATGATTGTGAAGATGAAAATGATGGTGGGTGGTTTGACGCCGACGATGAAAGTCTTGGAGAGAGAAGATGAAGAAAAAGCAACCACAATTAACTACTACTAGGAGTTGATATTCCAAAAAAAAAACCCCACTATTTTACACTCGTATTTGGGTCTAACTAGTTTGAGACATAAAGTTCCTTTCAAAAAGTTTATAGACGCGGGAGCTACATTCGTTTGTTTCGTATTTAAATGTGGGTCTGAAAATGTATTGTAGTGTACAAACATAAGTTATACTATTAATATGGGGACCGTTGTTGCAACAAATTTAACGACAGGGACTATAATTGCAGAAAAACTTAACAGCCGTTAGTTGATGGGGTCATTGTTGCAACAAATTTAACGACAGGGACTATAATTACTGAAAAAGGTGGGCGCATGAAAATCGAGTAAATGTATTTATATATCTATATTAAAACAGTAGGAATCCGAACGATTCTAGAGCCTTTAAAAATTCAAACTATCTTATGATATCGCCACATAAGCGTTAATCATATGTGGCATTTTTATAATTTTTTGCCAATAACTTAATTATTTTCGTCTTATAGATATAGATATATAAAATTAAGGGCTAATTGCATGGAAAGTACTTGTACTTTGACACTTTTGTTATTGTGAGGCTCGTACAAAAAAAATTGTTTTTAAAGGGCGTTGAAACGAGTAATATTACTTTTGTGGGGCTCCGACCTAATTTTGCTGATGTGTACTGTAACTAGCCGGTTGTAGCCTTATTTTTAACCCATCATCTGCCAAACTCCCTCTCCATATGGATTCTATTTACAAATATAAACCCTAACAATCAATCTGCAAGTGCCCTTCATCTCTTTTTTTTATCCAAATTATAAACACATATCTATTTTATGTCTTTCTTTTAATCTTCCCCTTCCTCAACACTAATTACAAACACACATCACTTTAAGCTCTGAAAAATCCACCATAACCACCACCATAAACATCAGAAACACCCACCATATATTATTATCATTATTGAGGCGTAGGGATATATAATTGAATAAAGAGTTTCATCGGCGGAAGAAAAAGAGAGGCGGTGTTCTTGTGGGGCGTGGGACAAGGCACCCGCAAAAAGGGATTCCCCTCACGTGGGTTTCTCTTGTTCGACTTCAAGCAGCAATCACCATCATCGAATTGTTGTTGTATAGACACGTACAGATTGTGGAGAAGAATATAGATATAGATATATAAGATTTATATATATATATAAGATGTATCGATATTGCTATATAGATATAGATTGAAAGATTGAATTTGGGGATATTTTGAAACTTATTGGGTTTCATTTTCTCAGATTGAGAATAGCAACAGTGATGGATTTTGAACATTAAATCCTATTCCTTTTATTCTTCCATTTTGAGATAGATGGATATCTGTATAGATCGATTAATCTTTATATACATCATCGAGATACAGTTGAGATATAGATGTAATTACTAGATAGATGGATATCTGTATAGATCGATTAATCTTTATATACATCATCGAGATACAGTTGAGATATAGATGTAATTACTAGATAGATGGATGGTTCTTTATATACATTATTATTGAGATATAGATGTAATTACTAGATAGATGGATGGTTCTTTATATACATCATCGAGATACAGTTGAGATATAGATGTAATTACTAGATAGATGGATGGTTCTTTATATACATCATCGAGATACAGTTGAGATATAGATGTAATTACTAGATAGATGGATGGTTCTTTATATACATCATCGAGATACAGTTGAGATATAGATGTAATTACTAGATAGATGGATGGTTCTTTATATACATCATCGAGATACAGTTGAGATATAGATGTAATTACTAGATAGATGGATGGTTCTTTATATACATCATCGAGATACAGTTGAGATATAGATGTAATTACTAGATAGATGGATGGTTCTTTATATACATCATCGAGATACAGTTGAGATATAGATGTAATTACTAGATAGATGGATGGTTCTTTATATACATCATCGAGATACAGTTGAGATATAGATGTAATTACTAGATAGATGGATGGTTCTTTATATACATCATCGAGATACAGTTGAGATATAGATGTAATTACTAGATAGATGGATGGTTCTTTATATACATCATCGAGATACAGTTGAGATATAGATGTAATTACTAGATAGATGGATGGTTCTTTATATACATCATCGAGATACAGTTGAGATATAGATGTAATTACTAGATAGATGGATGGTTCTTTATATACATCATCGAGATACAGTTGAGATATAGATGTAATTACTAGATAGATGGATGGTTCTTTATATACATCATCGAGATACAGTTGAGATATAGATGTAATTACTGTATAGATCGATTATTCTTTATATACATCATCGAGATACAGTTGAGATATAGATGTAATTACTAGATAGATGGATGGTTCTTTATATACATTATTATTGAGATATATAGAATTGAAGTTGTAGATCTGAATTTAATGGAATGGTTCAAAGTGATTTATTATGCTTTGTTTTTTTCCTTAACAGATGTTGATGATGTTATAATATACATAGTGTTTTGTATAAATAATATGGAATATCCAGGTGGAATTAAATATTTGTTAATAAAATGACATGTGGAATTAAATATTTGTTAATTAAATATAACGGTCATTATTCAGTCATCTTACGGGTAACAAATTTCTAGATCTAAGATCTGAATTTGTGATCCGGAGAGTGGGATTGAGATTGAGATTGAGAGTTTGAGATTGAGATTATACGCATCCGGTTAAGGCTTCCACTACGGTGGATCTAACCATATTTTTCACTTTTGGGCCGGAGGTCCCTTCCACTTCGGTGGATCTGGAAGCAGCCTCCCTACCGTTGAGTAGGGGTAAGGTCTGTCTACATCTTACCTCCCCATAGCCCGGCTTATGTCGGGATTGGGTACCTTGTTGTTGTTGTTGTTGTTGTTGTTGTTAAAATGACATGGAATATCCATGTAATAATAAAAGAATAGAAAAAAAATAAAAATAAGTTTCAAAAATATTTTTGACTGACTACTTGCACGGAGCCCCACAAAAGTAATATTAACGCCCTTTAAAAGCAATTTTTTTTTACGAGTCTCACAATAACAAGAGTGTCAAAGTACAAGTACTTTCCATGCAATTAGCCCTAAAATTAAAAACTCAAGATATTAATTAACGTGGGATATTCTTTTTCTTTGGCAAATATTTTGTTTCCCTGCTTATCTAATTATATCAATATTAATAGATTAATTACCTCGTCCGTTGAGATAGATGGATATCTGTATAGATCGATTAATCTTTATATACATCATCGAGATACAGTTGAGATATAGATGTAATTACTAGATAGATGGATGGTTCTTTATATACATTATTATTGAGATATAGATGTAATTACTAGATAGATGGATGGTTCTTTATATACATCATCGAGATACAGTTGAGATATAGATGTAATTACTAGATAGATGGATGGTTCTTTATATACATCATCGAGATACAGTTGAGATATAGATGTAATTACTAGATAGATGGATGGTTCTTTATATACATCATCGAGATACAGTTGAGATATAGATGTAATTACTAGATAGATGGATGGTTCTTTATATACATCATCGAGATACAGTTGAGATATAGATGTAATTACTAGATAGATGGATGGTTCTTTATATACATCATCGAGATACAGTTGAGATATAGATGTAATTACTAGATAGATGGATGGTTCTTTATATACATCATCGAGATACAGTTGAGATATAGATGTAATTACTAGATAGATGGATGGTTCTTTATATACATCATCGAGATACAGTTGAGATATAGATGTAATTACTAGATAGATGGATGGTTCTTTATATACATCATCGAGATACAGTTGAGATATAGATGTAATTACTGTATAGATCGATTATTCTTTATATACATCATCGAGATACAGTTGAGATATAGATGTAATTACTAGATAGATGGATGGTTCTTTATATACATTATTATTGAGATATATAGAATTGAAGTTGTAGATCTGAATTTGTGATCCGGAGAGTGGGATTGAGATTGAGATTGAGATTGAGATTGAGAGTTTGAGATTGAGATTATACCCATCCGGTTAAGGCTTCCACTACGGTGGATCTAACCATATTTTTCACTTTTGGGCCGGAGGTCCCTTCCACTTCGGTGGATCCGGAAGCAGCCTCTCTACCTTTGGGTAGAGGTATGGTCTGTCTACATCATACCTCCCCCATAGCCCGGCTTATGCCGGGATTGGGTACCTTGTTGTTGTTGTTGTTGTTGTTGTTGTTGTTGTTGTTGTTATTTTTATAAACCTATCAATGTGATATTTATCAATATATTGCTAAATCATCATTATCCTTAGACCATTCGTAACCGTTCACCCTTTCACCTACACTTTTTCTTGCCACCTCAGCATCACCTTCTCATTTCTTTCACCTTCTACTTTTTCCTTTAACCATTCACCTATCATTTGGTCTCACTTCTATTTAATTAAGAACACAATACAATTAAACTAAAACAAAATTGTTGTAAAACAACGACCTAATAGCATAATATAATTATAATAAGAAATAGTAGAACAATAACAAACTAGACATATAAGAGAATAAAGATTGGGAGAGTTCTTTCATTGATCTCTTTCATATGATACAATGACCATTATTTATAGGCACTAGTAACTTGACAAACATAAATGAGAATGTAAGTTTTGGTAAATGGATAGTCACATTATAATTAAACTACATTTATAACACTCCCCCTTGACTATTCATTTGAACGCATGATGTTGCCTCGTTAAAAACCTTGCAAGTAAAACCCAGTGGGACAAAACCTTGCTAAGGAAAAAAGAGTGCAGCGCGTATTTTCTCTCTTTGATGACAGTTAAGCTCCTTGAGTTGACGCATCGCTATCCCATAAACCACCTTCTTGGATGTACATGTCTAAATTGATTTGGTAAATAGGTCTTCCAAATTTTCGTTGTGATGTATCCATAAATCGAGTGATACGAGTTGCATTATCTTCATACAGATTTGTTGGAGCTTCGTTCTTTCATCATTAGCTGGAGTTATTGCATGGTTAGGAGAAATGGCTTCGATTGTCTATTTTAATGGACGCCATAATTCTGTTGTACGCCGCTTGTAGATATAGATCATTGCAGGGATCAAGCAGATATTCAGGTCTTGTATGATAATAATAATAATAATAATAATAATAATAATAATAATAATAATAATAATAATAATAATAGCATAATAATAATAATAATAATAATAATAATAATATAATTACTAATTAATAATAATAATAATAATAATAATAATAATAATAATAATAATAATAATAATAATAATAATAATAATAATAATAATAATAATAATAATAATAATAATAATAATAATAATAATAATAATAATAATAATAATAATAATAATAATAATAATAATAATAATAATAATAATAATAATAATAATAATAATAATAATAATAATAATAATAATAATAATAATAATAATAATAATAATAATAATAATAATAATAATAATAATAATAATAATAATAATAATAATAATAATAATAATAATAATAATAATAATAATAATAATAATAATAATAATAATAATAATAATAATAATAATAATAATAATAATAATAATAATAATAATAATAATAATAATAATAATAATAATAATAATAATAATAATAATAATAATAATAATAATAATAATAATAATAATAATAATAATAATAATAATAATAATAATAATAATAATAATAATAATAATAAATAAATAATAATAATAATAATAATAATAATAATAATAATAATAATAATAATAATAATAATAATAATAATAATAATAATAATAATAAGAATGTTTTAGTTAATAATAATAATAATAATAATAAAAAATAATAATAATAATAATAATAATAATAATAATAATAAGAATATAATAATAATAATAATAATAATAATAATAATAATAATAATCATAATAATAATAATAACAACACACAGAGATGGAGACATAAAAGAAAATACATATAAGACAAAAGAGGATAGAAGAAAACAATTCTTTTCACTCGGTGAAAGAGTTAGCCGACCTTCACATCACCGAGCTTTCACCGTCACTTCCGTAACCATTCACCGATGAATCATCTTCTTCACCTAAGGTCTTAACCGACCGTTACGAATGGTCTTATAGTGAAAATCTATGAAATCCATTTCATATAATATTCATAACATTCCCCTTTTGATGTTCATTCGAAACATTATGCCTCGTTAAAACCTTATTAGATAAAACCCAATGGGACAAAAATCTAATGAAGGAAAAAGAGTACATAATTCATTTGATACGCTCGGGGATGTTGCCTCATTAAAAACCAGGAAAACCCATTGGGACAAAGCCGTGGTTAAGGGAAAAAGAGTGCAACACGTATCTACTCCCCCTCATGATCACATCACTTAAACTTGCTAGTTGGCACAAACTAATACCATGACCAACTTTTTGATCTCATTTTAGCAAATCTCTAGATTCAATAAATATGTTTGATTATCGCATGAATAAATTTGCGATATGTTGTTTAAGAATTAAACAAAAATCTCAAGTACATACTCGTATTTCATAAGTTAAACTTTACCAAG
This sequence comes from Erigeron breviscapus, assembly GCA_034093135.1. Lineage (NCBI taxonomy): Eukaryota > Viridiplantae > Streptophyta > Magnoliopsida > Asterales > Asteraceae > Erigeron > Erigeron breviscapus. Next base: position 21,454,716 of record CM067170.1, read on the forward strand.
AACTTCAATTTAAATGATGTATATCTTATCCATAACCAACGAAAAAGTTAATACTTTAAAGACCCTTTTAAATAACATTGGTATCATTATCGAGGGGTCCTTTCAATATTATGTGACTTCATAGCCATGTGCGTCAATTATCCACAAAAAGTATATTTAACAACTTTCTCTTTTAGCTTTTACGATGCACATAGATATCATCCTTAAGATATTCGATTCGTAAGCCAAGACAAACTTGTCTTTTATATTACATTCGTTTTTTATATATTCAATGAACATTAAACACTCCCTCTGAGATCCGTTTATATTCAAATCATCAAACTACATGAAACTTACATCAATTTCAACTTCGGATTTCTTTATAAGTTTCGAACATTTTCATTAAATATATATCATGGCAATTGCAACACATATGCCAGATTTAATCATATAATAATCTCGAGAACTTTCACATATGTTTTAAGTTAACAATGGGTTTTTTCGTGTTGTTAAAGAGTTGAACAATGAAAATAGATGGCGAGTGCCCGATCGAATTGATCTGACCCAGAAATGATACATTGGATTTTTCGAATTACGAGACATGCTTCTTGCATTTTATATCCTTCTTGTAATCTCAACATCAAATGAACTCTATTCATTTCTTTAGACGCGAATTAAGTATCCAATTATACCAGACTTTCAATAAATCAATAGTTGCTTCCACCATATGACATTTCTTGTCCATACTCAATGCAAGATCTATTCAATAATCTATGTGCCATATTTCATTTTCGCATTCAATATTTGAACCCAAACCGGTTTACATCATATAATATTAACTTTCAAGTGCATGGACTTCAAGTCCTAAACTACTAGCATCTTTCTAGTTTTGGCCAAATATCCATATCTTATTTGCATGCATACATTCAAGATCTTCACCATTATTCATAATACATAGCGCTATATTATATACAATCATTCTCGACGTCATTTTTATTTCCTTTTGATTCCACAAATCTCTAGACATGTCACATTTCATTGAGATCTCATTATTTCCAGGTACCCGGGGTTTCTTGAAAACCTTTCATGTCTAGTTTCTCATTATCAATCTCTTATTGGAGTCTTTATACCTCTACTTCGACCATCGTAAATTCATGCTCCTTTTTTCGAGGAATTTATTTGGAATCGACTCATGTACATGCTTTAATCATATGTATACTAATTACCAAATGGAGCATTAGCAGCTGGTATATGTGATTTTATCACATTCTTATTGGTCAGTTAACATGGCTGGCAAGTACTAAATTTTGTGAATGAATTATCCCACAAGTTTTAAGTTGATAGTGATTGGTGTGAGGATCTTTGATAATTCATTCTTACTCGGTTCAATTTAAAGCTGCTTTCCATTTTTTCCTAATGTTGGGAACATCTCCCCCTAATGTTGGGAAAACTAAATCATATCAACGAGAAATGTAAGCCATAAACAAATATTACAATGATGGCTTTATTGAATACGTACACCTCTTTCATGTTTTAACTCATACCCAAAGCAGCCATACTAATGTCTCTTTTAACCAGACAGTTTCGAACTGAATCAGAGCTTATACACTTCCAAGACACATCTATTTTCCCAACATCATTTCCAACATTCTTTGAAGTCTCATCTTTGTGCATTGTGGTAGAGCAATTGAATCATATATTGCATATTCAAAACTCTTATGAGGAGGAAACACAAATTCTTGGCATGATGTGAATTCAAGTTATTGCATGTTAAATAATAACATGGCCCCAATCTATAGTCATTCATTTGCTCTCAATAATCATTATTGCCAATACAAAAAGGAACATGCTCATAATCTTACAAGACGAGCAATTAATTACGCAAACTTAATGTTGCGACTTTGGTGACTCATTTAGACGATGCATCGATTTAAAACACTAAATGGTCTTTTGGACGATGTATAGGCCTATTTACATCTCCTTTGTATTTGTTCCATAAAACTAAGAGATTAAATCTCTATTTTAGTTGGCAAAATATACTTTCGTATAGAGCAAATGAATACAATCCAAATAATCAATTTGAAGAATCTCGTTGTTCTTCTACATATTTTCGCATCATTATTGATTCGGATGGTCAAACCGGTCATGCCAATGAAATAATCAACGTTTAATTTGTTTCTCATGATAAATTTATAATAGCTCCTTAGTGCCTTGCAATAATTTGACATACTTTAATATGATGTTGCAGTCGCCTATAGTTTATATAAGTGAGCATACAATTTAAATTACACATAATTATAATTGGTTAATTTTCAAAATATAAACAAATAAACCACGTCTAAGCCATGTTCATTACATCGACGATAATTTGCATAAATATTAATTGTGATTTGCTCAACCATAATCTAATATCAGTCACAAGAAATCACATTATCATGCATAGATAATCATGAGATCGATTACAAAGTACTCCGTAGTTTTGTAACTTAATCTCATTCATCAATTAATTTTTTTTTTTAACAACCTTTAATGAGTAAATCACATCTTTTACATTATCCAAGTAATTACCGACTTTACCCTTTGTTGGTCTAGGATATAGTATTTGCTTTTGTTTAATGACCATGATCCTTTTATATGCTTTAACTATCTATATCATGATGCGTTTAGCTCTTTAGATCAAACTATTCTACATTCAAGATTAGAATTATAGTATCATATAAGTATAGTATGCAAATCATATATGACCATATTATAAGGTTTTTACACATAGATACTTGGCAAATAGTATAATGGTAGCTTAACTTTACGTAGATAGTTTATGCTAAAACTTAAATCATCTAGCTAATCTTTAAGATATTATTATTGATCTTCAATTTCGGTGACAAAATCTTCAAAATAATGAACCGAATGTGAGCTACCAAAACCTAACCTTAAGATTTTGAAATGGTTGTAAACATGCGACCTTAAATGTAAATCAATTCAAATGAGTATTTAGTATATTCAAATAAAATTGAACCATAATTATATTTGGTGCACACTACATAGTATATTAAACAAAATTTATGAGAGGTAAATGACTTAACAAAATTTTCATCCGATTCATTACTAAAATTATTAAAATTTGGAACTCAAAAACTTTTCTTTCAAAAATTAGAAATGGGGAAAAAACTTTAAACATTCACCAAGCAAGCCAACATCATCAATTAATCTCAAAACTTAGTACAATGTAATATTAAACCCCACAGACTTAAGGCGACTTATCATGTCTCGAAAGTATTTATCCTTATAATGTAATATATAATATAATGCAATGCAATTAGAGAGTGTGCGCATGAAATCCACGTCATTATCACAATTAACACAAGTAAGACCTATAGTATGACATGACAATAAAGAAATAGCGTTTAAAGAAATAACAATTCGTTCAAGTAGTCCAAACCACAAGATCAAATGATACATGATTCCAAATAACATATAAGGTATAAGACAACTTATATAAATTTTAGAATGGTGACATATGCAACATTGGCATATATCATAATCAAGCCTTTTCTTTGATATGTCAAATACTTGTCATATTTTCAAACGTAAGAAAAATAACCAATAGTATGTATCATAAACATTTAGATTGACATCTAATAAATTTAGTCGAAGCTAAGATTAATATATAAAGGATACATAGCTTGAATGATAGTTTAAAACAATTTTATAAAATCAATCTGAAGAATATCAACAGTTATACACTTTCTGAAATCAATGTGGTTATTGAAATTAATCTAATTAGTACAAATCGAAAACAATAAATAATAAAAGCTTTATGTCATGGTTCAACAATGAAACATAGTTGTTTGTATTAAAACATTAAACATAAATTTATGATCAAGGTTATATAGAAAACATCACTACCTTTTTTTTCTTCGAACGGTAAGGCTACAGATATGGGCCTTTTATCATCTTTTATCATATTTAATTAGTAAACTATCAGATTATATATTTTGTAGTTTTAACAAGACTTTTATGTCATATATTATACTTGTATAATATGAATTCCAAAATAAATACACATTATTGATTCAGAAATCCATAAATACGCTGTTTGTCATATAAACATAAAATCAAAGTTAAGAAATATTTGTTTGGAGCAATTAACTATGTCACAAAACAATTGATACATCATTAATTAAAAATAATTCTAAATTCATCTAGACTCATTAGATAAGGATGACTACTACAACAAATTGCTAGTTACATAAGCTACATGACTACATGTTTAAGTCGGTGTAATCAAATTATAAAATTCACCATAAGGAAATAACAAGAATAAGAAAATATAGAGACGGATATTCATGGCTGGACAAAACCAAACTAAATATCATGTAACCAAAGCTTAAGAGTTGTACCTTAATCAGCAAGCGGCAACAATAGATCCTAGTTTTACTGTCATACTGATATTGTCACATGTGTTTCATTATGACAAACCTTTTTTCTTCTCATAATCAGGTGTTCGAAACCACTAACTCAAAATTAGTGAATCAATAATCAAAATCGTTGATAATAACAATGACCACTAAGTAAATGACTAGATCATCGTGCTGATAACGTGTTGTAAAACAACGACCTAATAGCATAATATAATTATAATAAGAAATAGTAGAACAATAACAAACTAGACATATAAGAGAATAAAGATTGGGAGAGTTCTTTCATTGATCTCTTTCATATGATACAATGACCATTATTTATAGGCACTAGTAACTTGACAAACATAAATGAGAATGTAAGTTTTGGTAAATGGATAGTCACATTATAATTAAACTACATTTATAACACTACATTTATTTAAATAAAATAACATATTTCATTAATATATAAAATAAGCTATCTAATTAAAACCATTACATCAACTTAAAAAAATATGAATGAAAAATACATAATAAAAATAAAACAAAATTATAATATAAAATTTAAAATAAAATGAAAATAATAATAATAATAAAACTAAAATAGGAAAGGAAAAAAAACAACGACTTTCTTCTAGTTATTTCCTTCTCCCCATTCTATCTACATATATTTCTTCTCTAGCCCATTATCTATCTATATCTATCTATATCTAAATTAAAAACACATACATACATATAATAATAATAACAACACACAGAGATGGAGACATAAAAGAAAATAATAATAATAACAACACACAGAGATGGAGACATAAAAGAAAATACATATAAGACAAAAGAGGATAGAAGAAAACAATTCTTTTCACTCGGTGAAAGAGTTAGCCGACCTTCACATCACCGAGCTTTCACCGTCACTTCCGTAACCATTCACCGGATGAATCACCTCTTTTCACCTAAGGTCTTAACCGACCCTTACGAATGGTCTTATATTGGAGAAATCTATGTAATAGTATGTATATACTATATTGTCTACGAGCTATACTTTTTTTTATGGCTGCTTATTATTTTCTGAAGAAATTATAGTAAGACACAAGCAGATAGCCGAATGATTCAAGACCTTTATTCACAACTAAAAAGAGTTTAAACATAATCCAGGAATTATTAGACCTAATACAATAAACCATCTAAACTAACTGATGGATTAAGGGACACACATACTCTATTACATAATCAAAAGAATAATCTGATCAACCATGATAAAACAACAAGAAAGGGTTTTGTGAGACAACGGCCATAAACGGCAAATTTTGGAGAGTGTGTGGTGAGGACCCTAGACTGAACAGTAGCTACAATATATAGGCACATAAACTTCTCTTCTGCCCCTCTAGCTTTGCTTCTTTGCACAAGTAGTCCTTTTGCTTCCATAAGTAGAAGATGTCAAGAGTGGTCCTCCAACAACACAGCTTTAGCACCTATGGTCCAAACATGTAAAACAAATTAAGTTAGTTTATTATCATAATCAAGGTGTATAATTTAACATCCCTCCTCAGCTTGATTATGAGAAGGGGTCAAAGAGCTTAAGCTGAGTGCATAGAGACTTATGTTGATTCAATGGGAGTCCTTTTGTAAAGAGATCTGCTATGTTTTCTTCAGACATAACTTTGATGGTTTCAATAACACCAAGCAGAATTTTTTCTCTTATAAAAAACAAGTCAACTTCAAAGTGTTTTGTTTTCTCATGAAAGACAGGGTTGGCTGCAATTTGAATTGCAACCTTGCTGTCACAGTATACACTCACTGGTTTGGTTCTATGCACTCCAAACTCTTCAAGGATTTTCAAAACCCAAATGATTTCACATGTTACAGCAGCCATGGCTCTAAATTCAGCCTCAGCTGAAGATCTAGAGACTGTCTGCTGTTTTTTGCTTTTCCAAGATAAGGGGCAGCCACCTAGAAAAAGTGTGAAACCAGTAATACTTTTCCTGGAAACTGCCTTCTTGGCCCAATCAGAGTCAACAAATGCAGTAAGGGAGAGAGAGTCACTCTTTTTAAAGAGATCTGCTATGTTTTCTTCAGACATAACTTTGATGGTTTCAATAACACCAAGCAGAATTTTTTCTCTTATAAAAAACAAGTCAACTTCAAAGTGTTTTGTTTTCTCATGAAAGACAGGGTTGGCTGCAATTTGAATTGCAACCTTGCTGTCACAGTATACACTCACTGGTTTGGTTCTATGCACTCCAAACTCTTCAAGGATTTTCAAAACCCAAATGATTTCACATGTTACAGCAGCCATGGCTCTAAATTCAGCCTCAGCTGAAGATCTAGAGACTGTCTGCTGTTTTTTGCTTTTCCAAGATAAGGGGCAGCCACCTAGAAAAAGTGTGAAACCAGTAATACTTTTCCTGGAAACTGCCTTCTTGGCCCAATCAGAGTCAACAAATGCAGTAAGGGAGAGAGAGTCACTCTTTTTAAAGAGAATTCCCTTACCTGGAGAACCTTTAAGGTATCTAATTACTCTGAGTGCAAGCTTCAAGTGTGATTCATGAGGATTGTGCATGAATTGACTAAGAACATGAACAACATAAGCAATGTATGGTCTTGTGAGGGTTAAGTAGATAAGTTTTCCTACTAGTTTCTGATATTCAGTAATATTTACCAAAGGATTATCCTTTTCATTTTCAGAATCAAGAATGGGATTAGATTCAATTGGTGTTTGAGAGGGTTTACAACCAAGCATGCCAAATTCAGTGATAAGATCAGTGTAATATTTTCTTTGTGACATACACAAGCCATCTTGACAATCAAGAATTTCTATTCCAAGAAAATATCACAACTTACCTAAATCCTTAATGGAGAATTTAGAACTTAAAAACATCTTGCATTTTTCAATTTCAGTATCACAGTTTCTAGTTATAATTATGTCATCCACATAAACAAGCAAGGCAAAAAAGGTCTTATTAGATGTTTTAGTGTACAAGGAATAGTCACTTTTACTTTGGATGAAACCATTCTCAATTAAGGCACATGTTAATTTTTCATTCCATTTCCTAGGGGCTTGTTTGAGCCCATACAAAGATTTAACAAGTTTGCATACTCTAGAATCAGAATTAGAATGATAACCAGGTGGAGGGAGCATGTAAACATCTTCATCAAGGTCTCCATAAAGAAAGGCATTGTTTATGTCAAGTTGGGAAATGGGCCAATTGTTCTGAACAGATACAGTAATCATACATCTTATGGTCACCATTTTCACCACTGGTGAGAATGTTTCATCAAAGTCTATGCCAACCCTTTGGTCATACCCTTTGGCTACAAGTCTAGCATTGTATCTATCTATTTCACCATTGGACTTATACTTAACTATATAAACCCACTTGCATCTAATGGGTCTCCTATTTTCAGGAAGATGGGTAAGGGTCCAAGTACCATTTTTGTACAAGGCCTCCATTTCAGAGTTCATTGCATCCACCCAATGTGGGTTTTTGCAAGCTTCATCATAGGACGAGGGTTCAGAAATCTTGTTCAAGTTGGAAGCAAAACACAAATTTTCAGGATTCAATTTGGCAAGGTTGACAACATTAGTAATGTTATATTTGGTTTTAGTATTAAGCACAAAATCCACAAGATGTTTTGGTTGTCTAACAGTTCTGCTAGACCTTCTAAGGTTAATGGTCTGGTCAATTTCATGAGAGGGGTGAGTGTTAGTATTTGAGTTGCCCTCAGAGTTGGTATTTTCATCAATGGGTGTTGCAGTGGTTTGATGAGGCATGGCAGCTCTGGAAGTACTACCAGAATCACTTCTGGCAGCTCTAGTTGTGCTACCAGGATCATTATTCCCACTGCCATCACCATTTGAAGTCCCTCTCCATTCATCATAGGGACTTAATGAGTTTTGATCATCAAACAATGCACTGTCAAAAAGTTTAAATGTGTAATACCAGAATCATCACAAGCACAATCCTTGTTATTAATCTTGAAAGGAAATATATTTTCATAAAACCTGACATCTCTAGAGAAGAGAATGCTTCTATTGTCTAAACAAAACAGTTTATATGCCTTTTTCCCCTCAGAATACCCAATTAAAACACATTTATTAGATCTGGTACTAAACTTATCAGGGTTATTCAAGACAGTAGCAAAGCAAAGACAACCAAAGACTCTTAACAAGGAAAGGTTAGGTTTGGAATTAAAGATCATTTCATAAGGGGATTTTCCAGATAACACAGAAGAGGGTAACCTGTTTATAAGAAAAGTAGCAGTTAGAACACACTCAGGCCACATATTTAGAGGAATCCCCCCTTGAAACATAAGGGCTCTAGAGACATTAAGGAGATGCCTATGTTTCCTCTCAGCAATACCATTCTGCTGAGGTGTGTAGGCACAAGAGGTTTGATGTAATATACCATTAGTTTTCATAAAGTTGTTTGTTCTTTGATTAACAAATTCACTCCCATTATCACTTCTGAAGGTTTTAACAGAAGTTTGAAATTGGTTTTTCAAAAGATTGTAAAAGTTGATCAAGTTATCATACACTTCATCTTTGGTTTTTAAGAGGAATACCCAAACAGCCCTTGAGAAGTCATCAACAATGGTGAGAAAGTACCTAAACCCCTCCTTACTCTGGGCCCTATAAAGGCCCCACACATCAAGGTGAACCAGATCACCTAATTTTTTACTTTTGTGATCACTTATAGGAAAGGGTTCTCTTGTTTGCTTTGCCTTATGGCAAACTTCACAAGGTGAAGTATGAAAGACTTTATCAATATCAAGTTGTTTTTGTAAAAGGTGTAAGACTTGGTCAGCAGGGTGACCAAGTCTGTTGTGCCAAGTAATCAAAGAGGTATAACAAGTAGATATCACACTATTACAAGACAATTCAATCTAACCTTTGATGTTGCCATCAAAGATATAGAGGCCATCAGCCTGACTACCAGTCCCCAAAAGGGCTTTTGTCTTCAAATCCTGAATATAACACATATGTTCAACAAAAGAGATATATAGCCTGCCATCTCTAGCCAAGTTGTGCACAGAAAGAAGGTTCACATAGTATTCAGGAACAAATAAAACACCAAATAAGGTAATATTATGTGACAGTCTTAAACTGCCAATCTTAAGAACCCTGGCCTGAGTCCCATTGGGATGTCCAACAGTCATACCAAGCTGGGAAACATCAACAACATTGAATAACCAGTGGTCACAACATGTCATGTGTTGTGTAGCACCAGAATCATTGATCCAGGATTTTCTGGTTCTGGAAACAGTTTGAGTTGAATTAAAAGAAAAGAATTTGTGAAAGTTGGCATTAAAGAAACTATTTGAGTTAAAAAAGGTACCTGCCATATTAGACTGAGTAGGTTTTGAGACAGACTTTTCACTTAGCATATTCATCAAGTAAGAGATTTGTTCACTACTGAAGGGTGTGTTTGAGGGTGAAGGACCAACACCAGTGCTGGAGGAAGATCCAGATTTGAGAGTATTGCTCTCAATAACTTTAGAATTATTGCTAGAAGAATTCCTGACAAAATTCTGATAAACAGGTTTCTTTCCATAACCACTAGAACCGACCAACTCATAACATGTAAGTCCCAACTCAATAGATGGTACTAACTGAAGACACCTCAATGTCGATGGTGAGATACTTTGCAATACGTTCACTATATCTGGAGACGACCAGTTGCAGTGAACAGTATACCAGGTCTGGATAGTTTACTTATAAAGGTGATAAACAAATATAAGTAAAGTACAATGCAATAAGTAAATACTTGTAAAGTAAAATGGTGAGACGATATGTATTTTTCAAGTGTAATTTATTTATTGATGATAAACAAATTGCAAGGTTGTTGCGGAACCAAGATAATACAATAATGTAAATATCCTAACAACCTATGAAATACAATCGATCTAATACTTAGAAGTTCTCTTAACAATCGAAACACTTAAAGTTGTGAAATGTTCCTTTTTGCGATTGAGAGAATATTGCACAAGAACACCAAATATATTGCAGGTATGCAAAGTAGTATTTTGGTTGTGCAAAGACCTCTATTTATAGGCAAAGTTGACATTGGGATGTCAACTTTGGCCGTACAAATATGGTTGAGAGCATTTAAGGAATAGCATTTAATTCCTTAAAATGCTGTATAAAGGTATGACATAAAGTCATCTTTATTCAACCTGCTTTATGTACTTTTGTACTTTATACATAGATAAATCCTTTTATCCGTGTAATAGCATATAAAGCATAAAGGTCTTTTCCTCGTAATCAGTGTAAAGCTTTGTAAGTGCTTTACACCGATGTTCTCCAGTTTCTATCTGAGTAGAATGTCAACTGGGCTTCGCTGTCATTGTCATTCTCGATCTTTCACTTATTGTCTTTGACTTTAACTGGAATGATTCTTCATCTGGTCAGATCTCAACTAGAGGAAGTCTTCAGTTGCGTTAACTGTACGATACAACTGGACTTCAATATATTTCTGGACAAATCTTCTAGTCTCCAGGTGCAACTGGAAACTGGTCCTAACAAATTCCCCCCATTTGTCCTGAAATATTGCTAAGTCTTTCTAGTTCTTGTATCTATACAAGTATGAACTGGAAAGGCCTAATTGACTAAATCTATTTAAATTTACCAAGGCATTTTTATAGATCAATAAATGCCTTGGGTTTTTCTTTTAAGTTTGTTAGATTTAATCTGCTATCTACCTTGTGGTTACAAACTGGTAACTTCATTTATACAAGGAAAAATATACAAGTTACAAGTTATGTAAAACAAAATTACAAGATGATAACTGGAGGAAAACTTATACAGATGGCCCTTCGCCAGTTTTCCTCCTCTTGGCAGCTGTAGAAATGGGTTGCTTATCTTCAGGATCAAAGTTCAATCTTTCTTCAACACTTTCTTTGAACTTGATTAGTTGTTGAAGGACATAAACCCAACCCCTTTCTACCTTGTTCTTCTGTTGCCTGGCCTCCAACAGATTCAACATCTCCACATGTTCTGCATGTCCATACTGGTGAATGTCAGGGTTCTCAGATTGGCGCATGGGCCCATTGAAATACTGAACCCCAACAATGAAGCGTTGTGTTCCAGGCCTCATTGACACTTTCACATTGATGACCTTGCCTGGATTAAACCTTCACTGCATAAGTTCATTTAAGAATGCCCTGGCTTCAGATTCATTTGCCAGTTGAATCTGGCCAGTGCTCAGTTTCTGCACAGCGGCTCGTATATCTTCAGTTGATGGCTCATTTGGTTCCACCCAAGTCCTTAGGTTTGCATCTCTATGCAATGGTTTAGTCTTTCCTTTGGGCTTGGGTGGATTCAACACTCTTCTGACCACCTTCTGAACATGCTCAATTCTCTTCTGAATTCCCTCAGCTCGAATTTCTTTTGCCCTCTCCACTGACACATTAATATTCTTGGCATCATGCTCAGCTTCATCATCAGGATATAATTTATCCAGTTCAATATCCAGCATTTCTTTCAACATGCCCACAATCCTTGCATCATTTTTGATTCTGGCATATTCTTCCTTAGTGACACCCAAAAGAAGAGCATCACTTATATCGAGCATTTTTATCTTTGCCAGATGCTCTCTGGCTTCAGCTTGGTTTCTTTGTTTCATCAATTTTCTTTCTTTTATTTCATCTCCAAGCCTTGCCAACCTTTTCCTATCACTCTCTGAAACTGGAGGAAGTCTTCAGTTGCGTTAACTGTACGATACAACTGGACTTCAATATATTTCTGGACAAATCTTCTAGTCTTCAGGTGCAACTGGAGACAAACTGGTCCTAACAAATTCCCCCCATTTGTCCTGAAATATTGCTAAGTCTTTCTAGTTCTTGTATCTATACAAGTATGAACTGGAAAGGCCTAATTGACTAAATCTATTTAAATTTACCAAGGCATTTTTATAGATCAATAAATGCCTTGGGTTTTTCTTTTAAGTTTGTTAGATTTAATCTGCTATCTACCTTGTGGTTACAAACTGGTAACTTCATTTATACAAGGAAAAATATACAAGTTACAAGTTATGTAAAACAAAATTACAAGATGATAACTGGAGGAAAACTTATACAGATGGCCCTTCGCCAGTTTTCCTCCTCTTGGCAGCTGTAGAAATGGGTTGCTTATCTTCAGGATCAAAGTTCAATCTTTCTTCAACACTTTCTTTGAACTTGATTAGTTGTTGAAGGACATAAACCCAACCCCTTTCTACCTTGTTCTTCTGTTGCCTGGCCTCCAACAGATTCAACATCTCCACATGTTCTGCATGTCCATACTGGTGAATGTCAGGGTTCTCAGATTGGCGCATGGGCCCATTGAAATACTGAACCCCAACAATGAAGCGTTGTGTTCCAGGCCTCATTGACACTTTCACATTGATGACCTTGCCTGGATTAAACCTTCACTGCATAAGTTCATTTAAGAATGCCCTGGCTTCAGATTCATTTGCCAGTTGAATCTGGCCAGTGCTCAGTTTCTGCACAGCGGCTCGTATATCTTCAGTTGATGGCTCATTTGGTTCCACCCAAGTCCTTAGGTTTGCATCTCTATGCAATGGTTTAGTCTTTCCTTTGGGCTTGGGTGGATTCAACACTCTTCTGACCACCTTCTGAACATGCTCAATTCTCTTCTGAATTCCCTCAGCTCGAATTTCTTTTGCCCTCTCCACTGACACATTAATATTCTTGGCATCATGCTCAGCTTCATCATCAGGATATAATTTATCCAGTTCAATATCCAGCATTTCTTTCAACATGCCCACAATCCTTGCATCATTTTTGATTCTGGCATATTCTTCCTTAGTGACACCCAAAAGAAGAGCATCACTTATATCGAGCATTTTTATCTTTGCCAGATGCTCTCTGGCTTCAGCTTGGTTTCTTTGTTTCATCAATTTTCTTTCTTTTATTTCATCTCCAAGCCTTGCCAACCTTTTCCTATCACTCTCTGAAACTGGAGGAAGCTTGTCAATGTTGCCAGTTTCTAGCACACTGGCATCAGTACCAGTTGCTTTTGCTTGTGTATCAGTGGCCAGCACAATTTCCTTGCCTTTATCAACATTCCCCCCGTCACCAATATCATCAAATTTTTAAAGACTTGCTGGTTATCATCATCAGAACCAACAACTTGCCTTTCAACCAAAGGTCTTGCACTAACTGGACCTGGCAATCTAGGTCTGGGTGCAAGGATAGGCCTTTCCCCCCTGGCAGCATCTAGACCTGCCCGAACAGCTGCCCAGTCGTCATTGCTGGAGGGCAACCTGGATAGAGGCTGCCAAGTTTGCATATCCTTGCACTCCCTGAAGACAGTGCAAACCATTCTAAAGGATCTCCACAAGTGGTTAATTTCCTGGGACTGGGTCAGGACATTTGCAGCTGTTTGGTCCTGACTAGTCTTCAAATCTTTCAAGGTCTTTGAATCTTCATCGAGACCTTTAACCACTTGCTCCTTTACTTCAGCATCTTTCTTCTTCAAGTTCTCCACTTCAGTGACCAACTTATCAATTGATGTTGTATGAGAAGATAACTGGGTGTTCACAGCATTCAATGCACCCCTCAACTGGCTGATTTCAAGTGATAAAGGCTTCAGATTAACCTGAGGAGGGAGTATCTTGGCTATTTCAGCCATTATCTTTTTCACTAGTTCATCTTCTCAGGTGGCCAGTGTGTTATCAATCTTCTGGCCAACTGAAGTGGCCACCTGCTGCCCAAGTTCAACCACATTAAGGCCAGGTTTATTAAACAACTCCTTAACCTGCCTTTCTTTCTCCTTCAGATCCACTTCATATGATCTAACAGTATTGCCCAGTAAGTTGGAGATAGATGTAGTGACCTTTGTTTGAGTTAAGTCAAAGGCTTCTTTCAGAGATGTGGCCAGATTGTTACAGCCAGTGACTAACTCATTCAAATTCTTGAAAACCAAGTCCTCATTTGCAGCAAATTTGTTAATCCCCAAATCGACAACTTTAGAGTTTGTAACTGTGTCTTTGTTGTATTTGGAGAGGGACTTGGAATTCTGCTCAATTGTCTTTTGAATACCCTCCACCCGTTTGATCAGGTTTTGGATGTCGGTTGAAAAGGAGACAAATTGAGTGTCCAGTGACGGAGGGGAAGTTCTCACTGGACCAGCAGCAGGCTGCACTGGAGCAACTGGAGGAGGCACAATAAGGGAAACCTCTCCAGTTGTCACAGTAGCAAAAGAAGTAGAACCAGAAATTGGTAAAGAAAATGAACGCTGAGGAATTTCAATGTGTTGGTCATGCTGAGAATGCTCAGGTGTGACCAACGGCGGCGGTTGGGAGGTGTGCCTATCTCTAGGCACAAAAAGTGTTGATAAAGTTGAAGTTCTTTCTTGGGAAATTCTGGTGAGCGTATCTATGGAGGAAACTGAAACTTGTTGATCTGGGGGTGAGATAAGAGATGAAGGGACTTGATCTTGTACAGAAGCATCAAGTATCTCTGTATCTGAAGTTGTTCCTTCAGAGTCCGAAGACTCTAACTGGAACTCATCATCATTCATGCCCAGATTCATGAATGATAGAGATGGCTGACCAGATTGGTCAGACTCCAGATGACCTTCTCCAGTTTCCTGGAAGGTTGCATCTGTTGAAGGCTCAGTTACCAGGGTAACGTCACTAGAGACAGAGGTCACTTGGGTTGCCTCAGTTACAGTTGCTCTATCCACAACCATAACATAATCAGCCGTAGAGTTTGGAACCTCAGTCTCCAGCTGTGACTGGCCAAAGACTTCGTCAGTTCGTGCAACAAGAGTGTCAGAAATTTGGCTATTCAAGTTTTGTGCTGACACGGACTCTACTCTGGGTTGGGTTATCCCAGTATAATCTTCACCACCCTCTTCTACAGAAAATTCGAGGGTGGTTGCTTGCTGTTCATCCCTTTGACTCTCTTCAGGTTCCTGTTGGGAGAAACCTGAAGGGCTGGTTGGGTTACTAGTGTCAGTGGCAATAGCTGACAAATTCCTAAGACGACGTCTTCACCTGGTTGCCTTTGGAACACCCTGGAGACCTGTTGGGAGGTCTCCAGTGCCAGTTGGAGGGACTGACACGCTGGAACTGGAGGGGTTAAACTGTCGAATGGGTTCAGCGACAGTTATAATTCCAGTAGACGAACCAGTGGGTCCCTCATTGTTTTGAGGCCCGCCCAGCTGTCTTTCCGACTCACCTTGGACTGGTGCATCGGTTTTAGAGAATGCCAGCAACATTCTCTGAGAAATCTGGACCTCCCTAGGTTCAGACGCAAGGTTGTCCAGATTTCTCAGCATCTCTGGGACAGTGTATAGAGACTGAGTATTGTTATATTCATCACTGCCCAAGAGTTGCAAGAAACAGAGTGATAAATACATGGAGAAGGGGATACATGGTCCCCTGGAGCCCTTCAGTTTTTGTACCAGGCTTCTGAATAAGATATTGGCAAAATCCAATCTGAGTCCATTCCACAAGCAGTAAGCCATCTCTGCTTGTGTGGAGTTGATCTGGTCCAGTCCACCAGAACTTCCACCCATGCTTTCAACTAGGTGAATGAAGAAGTACCTCCAGGATGGTGAGAGGCCCTTCATAGTCATAACACCTTTTGTTTTTAATACCCCATTCTCGAGGCACTCCTTATTTCCCATATCGAGGAGCACCTGGCGAAAATTGATATTTTGGGATATTACAACTGGAGTCTCACCCTGTCTCCAGTAGTTGAGGTGTAAAGCATCCCTCAACGTTTCAACTGTCATGGTACACTCGACTGATCCATCTTTAAGAGTAAAGGAGATAGATGAACAGTCTTCAGAGAGTTGTGCAGTGTACCAGAATTCACACAAGTAATCATGATATAACTTGCGTGGGTTAAGGGAAAAACACTCGCCGATAGGTGAATCCCGAAGGAATTTCTGAATCTTTCCTATGAGAGTGTCGGGAGTAAATGTGATCGGAGTAAATAAGGGGTATTTATAGGAAAGATTATGATCCCAAGAAATACCAAGAATTATTTTATTATCAAAAATCAAATTTATAGATATTTTTATAAAAGTTAATTTGAATTTTGAAACCAAAAATTAATTCTCTGTGTCAGCATTAAATGCTACGACGGCTTAATTTCCCACTCGTCCACTATCTTTTCTAATTCCCGATAAAAAAATGTAACATTTTACAAAAATAACCTTAACACGTCATATGACGGTTGGCAAGTGGGTCAAGACACTTGAGTACCATCACGTGTCACAAATATTGACCAAGTATATTACAACGTTATGAAATCTGGTTGACCACCAGTTTTAAGACAAGACTGAACCTGGTCACTGGAAGACTATTCCAATACCAGTTTCCAACTGGAGGGTTCTCCAGTTGCTATTTTCGAATAAAAGAGTTTTAATAAGAAATTCAGCTGGAGAGTTCTCCAGTTGCCATTTTCAAATAAAAAGAATTTTAATAAGAAATTCACTGGAGAGTTCTCCAGTTGCCATTTTCAAATAAAAAGAATTTTAATAAGAAATTCACTGGAGAGTTCTCCAGTTGCCATTTTCAAATAAAAAGAATTTTAATAAGAAATTCACTGGAGAGTTCTCCAGTTGCCATTTTCGAATAAAAGAGTTTTAATAAGAAATTCAGCTGGAGAGTTCTCCAGTTGCCATTTTCAAATAAAAAGAATTTTAATAAGAAAATTATTTTGAGTCTTTCCCCCCAAAATGATGATCCAGTAATCAATTAGTGCCAGGATAGTATCACAAAGGCGTTCGATATCCTGGCGAGCAAAGATTATCTGGACCTCCTCAACTGGAGAACTTCATCAGTGTCACTGACGCGTTCATGACAAAATACTCCAGTTTCAAGGATTTAACATTCCCAGTTCACTGATGAGATGTTTAAAAGTTTTCTCATCAAGAGGTTTTGTAAAAACATCAGCGAGCTGTTTGTCAGTGGGGATGAAATAAATTTCAATGTCTCCTTTCATAACGTGATCACGAATAAAATGATACCTGACATCAATATGCTTTGTCTTGGAGTGCATCACTGGGTTGTGAGATATATCAATTGCACTGGTGTTGTCACAAAAGATTGGGGTCCTTGTATATTTTTGACCATAATCTAGTAACTGGTTCTTGATCCAGAGAATCTGGGCACAACAACTGGCCGCAGAAATGTACTCTGCCTCTGCAGTGGACATAGAGACTAACGTCTGCTTCTTGCTGGTCCAACTTACCAGTTTTCTTCCAAGGAAATGACAACCTCCAGTGGTGGATTTCCTATCAATTTTACAACCTGCATGATCTGAATCTGAATAACCCATTAGATCTAACCCTGAGCCTTTGGGATACCAAAGACCAAGGCTAGGACACCCTTTCAGGTATCTGAAGATGCGCTTGACAGCATGCAAATGTGATTCTTTTGGGTTAGCCTGAAATCTGGCACATAGACATGTTGCAAACATTATATCTGGTCGACTGGCAGTTAAATACATTAGTGAACCAACCATACCACGGTATTCAGTTGTATTCACTGGTTTGCCAGTTGGCTCAGAGTCCAGATTCAATGGTGCTGCAATAGGTGTGTTTTTAGATGGGATTGAATCATATTTGTATTTTCTTAACAAATCTCTGACATATTTTTCTTGGTTTATAAAAATTCCATCCACAGTTTGTTTAATTTGTAAACCTAAGAAAAATGTTAATTCACCCATTAAACTCACTTCATACTCAGATGACATGATTTTAGAGAATTTTTCACACATTGCATCATCAGTTGAACCAAATATAATGTCATCAACATAAATTTGTACCAGTAATATATTACCTTTTTCTTTCAAGATAAACAAGGTATTATCTATTGCACCTCTTTGAAAGCCATTTTTGAGAAGATGTTTAGTTAAAGTGTCATACCAGGCTCTTGGGGCTTGTCTTAGACCATACAATGCTTTGTTCAGTCTGTATACCCAGTGAGGATGCTTCTCATTGATGAAGCCTGGAGTCTGTTTAACATACACTTCTTCTTCCAATGTTCCATTTAGGAACGCACTTTTGACATCCATCTGGAAGACTTTAAACTGCAGATGGGCTGCATAAGCCAAGAATATTCTGATGGCTTCAAGTCTTGCAACTGGAGCAAAAGTCTCATCAAAGTCAACGCCCTCTGCTTGACAATAACCCTTGGCAACTAATCTGGCCTTGTTTCTTACAACATTGCCATCTTCATCCATCTTATTTCGGTAGACCCATCTAGTTCCAATAGGTTCTTTCTTCAAACCTGGAGGACAAGGAACAAGTTCCCATACATTGTTCCTTTCGAACTGGATAAGCTCTTCTTGCATAGCTTCTACCCAGCTTGGATCTGCCATAGCCTCGTCAATCTTCGTCGGTTCAATCAGTTATAAGAAGGTGACGTTCAAGCATTGTTCACTTGTGGCTCTTCTAGTCTGAACCCCACTATTTGGATCTCTAACAATATGTTCAATTGGATGTGCTGCAGTCCATCTAGTGTATTGACTAGGTTGGTGTATAACAATATCAGTGCAAGTCACCTGGGGATTCTCTACAGTTGTAGCAACTGATGGAGGATCAGCCCAAACTACTTCAACATCCTCATTAGAGTCAATGAGGTCACGATTTGCATCATGAAATTCTTCAGAGAAAGACATTTCTTGAAGAACAGGAGAGTCTGGAGCAGTTTGAACTGGTGCTGATATTGGAGTAACACGTACATCTGATCCAATCACCAGTTTCTGTGGTAAGTTGAAACTGATGGAGGGATAAAATGAAGTGTCACTGGTGATACTCTTCTTCTTAACTGGTTCCAGTTGAGTGTAACTGGAAACATCTTCTGGTGAAACAACTGACTGATGAACTTGGTCAGTTTCACCAAAATTTATTGGAACGACTGGAGAAATATCAAGGCTTGGTCTCTTGTTAATTGCATCATTTGATTCGTCAAATGTGACATGAATTGTCTCATGAACCTTTTGGAGTCTATAATTATAAACTCTAAAGGCCTTTCGAATATCTGAATAGCCTAGAAACACCCCTTCATCAGCTTTTGCATCAAACTTTCCAAGCTGACTGGAATCATTTAGTATATAAACTGGACAACCAAATACATGGAAATATCCAATATTTGGTCTTCGATTCCTGAGCACTTCATAAGCAGTCTTCTTGTGTCTCTTGATGTAGACAGACCTGTTTTGGGTGTGGCAAGCTGTTGCAACTGCTTCAGCCCAAAAACTGGTGGGAAGACCTGATTCAGATAGCATACTTTTGGCAGCTTCTATCAGTGTACGATTCTTTCTTTCCACAACTCCATTTTACTCTGGAGAGTGGGCTGATGAGAAGTTCTGAGAGATGCCAGTTTCACTGCAAAATGATTCAAGTACTTTATTTTGAAATTCAGTACCATTATCACTTCGCAACTGGCAAAATTTTCGAGTATACTTGAGCTCAGTTCTTTTGATGAGAGAGATGATTTCAGCAGGTGCATCACTTTTGGATCTGAGGAATACCACCCAGCAGTATCTGGTGAATTCATCAACCACAACTAGAGTGTACTTCTTTCCAGCTCTAGTTTGAACATTCACTGGACCAAAAAGATCCATATGAAGCATGTGAAGAGGTTCAGTGATGCTAAAGTTTTGCCTTGTCTTGAAACTGGCCCTTTTCTACTTGCCCATCTCACACCCTGGACATGACTTTTCTTTATTAAAAGAAATTTGAGGTATCCCATCCACCAGTTGTTTGCGAGACAACTTATTAATGTTTTTGAAATTAATATGGGATAATCTTTTATGCCATAACCAGTTGGTGTCCTCATCAACCTTGGTATAGAAGCACTGCTCTTTTGGAGCTGGTTCCATATCCATGACATACACATTTCCTTTTCTTGGTGCAATCATCACCACTTTCCAATCCTTGTTAAATATGGTGCCTTGAGCAATATCGAACAAAACTCTGTAGCCATCATCGCAAAGTTGGCTTACACTGATCAGGTTATATTTCAAACCATTCACAAATGCAACTCTTTTGAATTCGACTTGTCCATTATTGAGCACACCATATCCTTCAGTCTTTCCATTCTCATCATTACCAAACGTCACTGCCGGTCCATCTTGGACAGTGAACTCTTCCAGCAGGGGCTTACATCCGGTCATTGTCCGTCCAGCAGCGCTGTCCAGATACCAGGTGTTCTTTTTACGATCGCCATGCACACCCACAAAAATTATTAGTTATTTTTGTGAACCCATCTTTTCTTGATGGGTTCAGTGGACTTCACTTCAGAAGTCCCAGTTGACTCTGGTGGGTTGGAACTGGATGCTACATTTGGAGCTTTTTCATCAGCTCCAGGTGCAGGAGTAAAAACGATTGGTACTTGAAACTTGTTTACCTTCTTCTTTTCAGATTTTGTTCCAGATGGAACATTCTTTTGTTTTAGTTTAAAAGGTGGTTTGACATTTTGTTTTTCAACTGAGGAGGACGAACCTCCTTCCAGATTTTTAATTCTGGCAGTGCAACTCTGAACCTGTCTAGACAAAAGTTGGAGTTGACTGTCCAGTTTAAACAAAAAATCATTTTCAACAGGCAGTTGAACCTTGGACCTGGGTTCAACTGGAGACTTGGTCTTTTGAGTCTTGGGCTCCTTAGACTTTTGAGGTAAAGGCTTGTCACCAGCAGCCTTTTTAACTGGAGCTTTAGCCTGTTCAGCTCCAGATTTGACCTCAGTGGGGGTGGTCTCAATGGTTTCAGTTTTGACAGTCTTAGGTTGATCATATGGGGTTTCAACCCTAAGAGCTGGAGGTAATGCATTAAGATCTGGTATGAGTGCTGCCATTTCCAGATCTCCAGATTTCCATGCATTTTTCTGGGCATCAATAGTTTTGGAAAATGCATCATAATTCTTTCCAGATGCCTTTACCCAGGACTTGATAATCATTTTTTCTTTTTCAAGATTAGATTTTAAATTTTGATTTTCAAGTTCTAATGCCTCAATTTGCAAAGCTGACTCCTTGAGAGACAACTGGACACTTTGTAAATCATTTAGTTGTGGTCTAACAACGTTCAGTTCAGTTAAGATAGTCTCCAGATATCTTTCACTATCTGCTCTAACAGTTTCCACAAACACTAAATCACCATTTAATGATTCAACAAGGTCCAGTTTCAGTTCTGGGTCCACCTGGTTATCATAATCACATATCTTTTTCAATATGATGTCGACCCATCTTCCAGTAATGACATCATCTTTTGCCACATGTTGCTGTTGATCTTCCAAGGCCATGAAACACATGTCCCTTTCCTCTTCATCATCAACTGATGAATCATCAGAGTATTCCCACTTTCCTTCAGTTTGTGCAATCATGCACTGGTTTTTATCTTTTTCAAAGGAAAGGAGAGCAATCTGGGCTTTAAGCTTATTGTATTTAGCTTTATAGCCATCATCAGCCCGATTGTTATTTAAGTTTGGGACAGGAGGACCAGTTTGATTGTTCGACTGACTAGATCTGCATTCCTTCATAAAATGTCCTTTCTTACCACACTTATAGCAGGTAAGATTAGACTTGTCCAGATTGTTGGAGCTGGAAGCATTATTTGGGCCATTAAATCTGTTAGATTTATGCTTAAACCTGTTAAAGGTTTTAGCAATCATGGCGACCAGATCATTATCGTCAATTTCATCACAACCATCACTGATTTCAGTAGTCAGGCCTGAGTTCAGAAAACTGTTCAACATCTCCTTCATAGAATGTGACTGGACATTCTCAGCAGATATTAAAGCAGCGCAAGGTTTCTCAGTCAGACTGGAAACCTTTGAACTCTGGGCATGATTTAAAGCATCCTGCTCAGCCACCAGTCTTTGTGCATTATTATCTTCAGTGAATCTGAAGGCTCCATAAAGAGATGCAAGAGTGTGGTTGTGCAGGGTCTTACCTTGTCTTAAGACAAGAATCATGTTTTCCCATTTGGAAGGAAGAATATCACAAAACTTCTCAAGAAGAATATCCTTATCCTTATTTACACCCAGCCCTCTCAGTTGATTAATCACGCTGGTGAATCTGGTATAAGTACCAGTCAGGCTTTCATTGGGTAAAGCAAAGAATGATTCATACTTCTTGTTCAAGGCAACTTTCCAGGTGACTATGGTGTCATCACCTCCTTCATACTGAAGAACTAACTCATCCCACATTTCCTTGGCACCGGGGAACAACACAAGTATTGATATAAGTTCTTCAGGAACAGCTCCAAGGATCATGTTTTTCAGTCTGGTGTCCAAGTCCACCAGTCTGCGATCCTCATCAGACCAATGGTCTTCGAGCTTTTCTCTTGAGCCTCTTCTTCCAGTAGGGTCTAGAAGAAGGCTCACCCCAGGGGACATGGGTATATATGGTCCATCCTTAAGGATTTTCAACATATACCTCTCTATCCCACCAAAATGCAAGAGCATTCTGGCCTTCCATGTACCAAAGGTCTCACTGTTCCCATCAAATTTAGGAACAGGGGTGTTAGAATAATGTACATGGACATGGTTAGGGGCAGTAGAAGGTGGAGGAGGGTTGGAATTAACATTTTGATTTACGTTTTGATTAGGTGGAGTACCAGGTGGAACATTTATGTTAATATTTTCAACATTTGGACCAGAACCATTCTCACCTTCAGTAGTAGACATCTAGGCAGATCTAGGCAAGTATATTAGCCTTCTGCTCTGATACCACTTGTAAGTCCCAACTCAATAGATGGTACTAACTGAAGACACCTCAATGTCGATGGTGAGATACTTTGCAATACGTTCACTGTATCTGGAGACGACCAGTTGCAGTGAACAGTATACCAGGTCTGGATAGTTTACTTATAAAGGTGATAAACAAATATAAGTAAAGTACAATGCAATAAGTAAATACTTGTAAAGTAAAATGGTGAGACGATATGTATTTTTCAAGTGTAATTTATTTATTGATGATAAACAAATTACAAGGTTGTTGCGGAACCAAGATAATACAATAATGTAAATATCCTAACAACCTATGAAATACAATCGATCTAATACTTGGAAATTCTCTTAACAATCGAAACACTTAAAGTTGTGAAATGTTCCTTTTTGCGATTGAGAGAATATTGCACAAGAACACCAAATATATTGCAGGTATGCAAAGTAGTATTTTGGTTGTGCAAAGACCTCTATTTATAGGCAAAGTTGACATTAGGATGTCAACTTTGGCCGTACAAATATGGTTGAGAGCATTTAAGGAATAGCATTTGATTCCTTAAAATGCTGTATAAAGGTATGACATAAAGTCACCTTTATTCAACCTGCTTTATGTACTTTTGTACTTTATACATAGATAAATCCTTTTATCCGTGTAATAGCACATAAAGCATAAATGTCTTTTCCTCGTAATCAGTGTAAAGCTTTGTAAGTGCTTTACACTGATGTTCTCCAGTTTCTATCTGAGTAGAATGTCAACTGGGCTTCGCTGCCATTGTCATTCTCGATCTTCCACTTGTTGTCTTTGACTTCAACTAGAATGATTCTTCATCTGGTCAGATCTCAACGGGAGGAAGTCTTCAGTTGCGTTAACTGTACGATACAACTGGACTTCAATATATTTCTGGACAAATCTTCTAGTCTCCAGGTGCAACTGGAGACTGGCCAGTTTCCAGGTGAAACTGGTCCTAACATAACATCTCTCCTTAGTATGTCCAAATTTGTGATAGTCTTCACATTTCAAAAAAGTGTTAGGACCTCTGTTCTGAAAATTCTGTTGAAAATTCTGGTTCCAGTTGTGAGACTGGTTCCAGTTTTGTGACCCTTGACCTCTTCCTAAACTTCTTTTATTACCAAAAGTCCTTGAAATGAAAGCACTGTTTTGAGGTTTTATGTTTGACTCACTGGAATGTATACCTCTATGTGACTCTTCCCTTGAAATGATAGCAAAAGCAGTTTTTACATTAGGAAGGGGGTCTTTGATCAAAATTTGACTCCTGATAGGTAAATACACTTCATCCAACCCCATTAAAAATTGCATCAATTTCATGTTTTGATTATAGGTTTTGAATTCAGCAGAAGCATTACGAACACAGGTAGGCAGTTTGGTTAGAGCATCATATTGTCTCCACAAAGAGTTAAGCTTGTGATAATAGTCAGAAATAGGACTTCCATTCTGTGTTAAAGAGTTAATTATGTGGTGAAGATTAAAGATAATTGGGCCATCAACTTTATCATAGGTTTCTTTTAGTTTTTGCCACACAGAGGCAGCCTCTTTTGAAAAAATTTGACCAAGATAAACTTCTTCTGAAACAGAACCCAAAATCCAAGATAAAACAACATAATTGCATCTGTCCCATTGTTTAGCAAGAACTTCATTGTCATCAGGTCTCACACAAGTTCCATTAATAAAACCAATCTTATTTTTAGTTTCAAGAGCAAGTTCCATAGCACAAGACCATACCTTATAATTTTCAGTTCTTTTAAGTTTTAGGTTGATTAGGGGTGTCCCAGTAGTGTCACTAGCATGTAGATATAAGGGGTCTCCAAAGTCAAGTTTGCTTATGAGTGTACCAAAAACATTAACATCATTTTCCAAGTCACCATTTAAAGGTCTCAAATTTTCATCAAGATAATCAGCCATAATGCAAGAAACAAGAACAATCAATAACAACAGCAGATAAATACAAACAAATCAGACAGAGATGAATCATACCCAGATAAATCAAGATCCTAAAGGGTGCAAGAGTAAAGGCAAAATTCAAGGACACTCAAGGTGCCTTGACAAGTATACTCAGGGACCCTCTCTTCTACCAAGGAGAGTTAGAGACAATAAATTAAATTAGGGTTTTTTGATAAGAGATCTTTTAGGAAAAAGATTGCATCAGAAAATAGAGAACCATGTCTCTGATACCATGAAGAAATTGTAGTAAGACACAAGCAGATAGCCGAATGATTCAAGACCTTTATTCACAACTTTTTGTACTTTATACATAGATAAATCCTTTTATCCGTGTAATAGCACATAAAGCATAAATGTCTTTTCCTCGTAATCAGTGTAAAGCTTTGTAAGTGCTTTACACTGATGTTCTCCAGTTTCTATCTGAGTAGAATGTCAACTGGGCTTCGCTGCCATTGTCATTCTCGATCTTCCACTTGTTGTCTTTGACTTCAACTAGAATGATTCTTCATCTGGTCAGATCTCAACGGGAGGAAGTCTTCAGTTGCGTTAACTGTACGATACAACTGGACTTCAATATATTTCTGGACAAATCTTCTAGTCTCCAGGTGCAACTGGAGACTGGCCAGTTTCCAGGTGAAACTGGTCCTAACATAACATCTCTCCTTAGTATGTCCAAATTTGTGATAGTCTTCACATTTCAAAAAAGTGTTAGGACCTCTGTTCTGAAAATTCTGTTGAAAATTCTGGTTCCAGTTGTGAGACTGGTTCCAGTTTTGTGACCCTTGACCTCTTCCTAAACTTCTTTTATTACCAAAAGTCCTTGAAATGAAAGCACTGTTTTGAGGTTTTATGTTTGACTCACTGGAATGTATACCTCTATGTGACTCTTCCCTTGAAATGATAGCAAAAGCAGTTTTTACATTAGGAAGGGGGTCTTTGATCAAAATTTGACTCCTGATAGGTAAATACACTTCATCCAACCCCATTAAAAATTGCATCAATTTCATGTTTTGATTATAGGTTTTGAATTCAGCAGAAGCATTACGAACACAGGTAGGCAGTTTGGTTAGAGCATCATATTGTCTCCACAAAGAGTTAAGCTTGTGATAATAGTCAGAAATAGGACTTCCATTCTGTGTTAAAGAGTTAATTATGTGGTGAAGATTAAAGATAATTGGGCCATCAACTTTATCATAGGTTTCTTTTAGTTTTTGCCACACAGAGGCAGCCTCTTTTGAAAAAATTTGACCAAGATAAACTTCTTTTATTACCAAAAGTCCTTTAAATGAAAGCACTGTTTTGAGGTTTTTATGTTTGACTCACTGGAATGTATACCTCTATTAATTCACTAGAAATGGACTAGTATTACTTAAATATAAATGCAAGAATATAATTAAAGTAATACAAGACTTAAAGCAATAAACAAATAAAGAAGAAGGATAGAACAAACACAGAGATGCAATAAACAGGCAGCAGAAATACTTAAAAATAAAAAAGGATCCCAACCTATAGGCCAAACTTCCCTCACTCAGAGCACTCCAAGTGAAGAACAATTTGCTACAAGATGGGTAGGAAAAAAAGTGGCTTACAACGGGTTTTCCAACAGTAACTCCAATCAAGAAAGGGACAAAGGTTCATAAGGCAACAATATCTATTGATCCTGGAACAGCCATGGAATCAATAAGTTTACTCAAAACTTCTTGAATCCGGATCTTATAAGAAGATTAGATCCAAAAAAAGAGGAGATAAAAGGTTTTAATAAAGATAACAAGATTGTTTAGAAAAAGTTTTGAAAATAATAATGATAATAATAATAATAATAATAATAATAATATGATTTATAATAATAATAAAGATAATTAGGGTTTTGATAATAATAATAAGATAAAATTAAATTAGGGTTTTTTGATAAGAGATCTTTTAGGAAAAAGATTGATCAGAAAATAGAGAACCATGTCTCTGATACCATGAAGAAATTGTAGTAAGACACAAGCAGATAGCCGAATGATTCAAGACCTTTATTCACAACTAAAAAGAGTTTAAACATAATCCATAAATTATCAAACCTAATACAATAAACCATCTAAACTAACTGATGGATTAAGGGACACACATACTCTATTACATAATCGAAAGAATAATCTGATCAACCATGATAAAACAACAAGAAAGGGTTTTGTGAGACAACGACCAATTTTGGAGAGTGTGTGGTGAGAACCCTAGACTGAACAGTAGCTACAATATATAGGCACATAAACTTCTCTTCTGCCCCTCTAGCTTTGCTTCTTTGCACAAGTAGTCTTTTTGCTTCCATAAGTAGAAGATGTTGTGAGTCCCTTGAAACGAGATAGTTAACCAGGAAAGTGTAAATACAACAAGTCTAATAATCACTAGAAATGGACTAGTATTACTTAAATATAAATGCAAGAATATAATTAAAGTAATACAAGACTTAAAGCAATAAACAAATAAAGTGGAACATAATGTAGTTTTCAATTGTGTATTTTATTTATGATGTTAAATAAAATACAAGGTTGTTGCGGAATCAAGATAATACAACTAAGTATGTATCCTAACAACCTATGAGTTACAAATGATCTATATTTGTCAAATAACTCTTTTGGATCGAGATACTTAAAGTTGTGAAGTATCCCTGTTTAAGATCGAGAGTATTTGGACAAATTCACTTTAATGCAAAAGGAATGCTTAAAAAGTAAATAACTCAAGGAATGACTTTGTATTTATAGGCAACAAAATTCACCAGTGAATTTTGTGCCGTACAAATGTGGTTGCATGCATTTAATGATCCGACAAGAACATTAAATGCATTAGATAAGAATAAGGATAAAGTCACATCAAATGACTATGTATCCTTTTATCCAACCACCTTAACACACGTATACTTTGTTAAAGAACAAGTGGATTGTTCTTTGGAAAGTGTGTAAAGGCAAAGGTCAATCCTCGATATCAGTGTTCAGACTTGTAGGGTCTAGAACACTAACAATCCTCCAGTGTACAGATCTGGTAAGACTTCCAGTGGACTCCGCCATTTGTCAGTCTTCTTTATTCTTTCTTCAGTCTTTGACTTCAGTCAGAATGTCTTCAGTAGAGTTGATCTGGACTGGGGTGAAGTCCAGTGAGCTAATCTGGAGAATACTCCAGATTTCCTATACAAGTATTTGCTCACTGGTCTTCCATTATTTCTGGACAAATCTTTTAGAGGGACTCCAGATTCCAAGTCTGGAGTAGGTCAGTTTCTGGACAGATCTTCAGTAAGCTCCAGTAGTCGAGTCTGGAGCGAGTCCAGGAAAACTGGACCTAACAAATTCCCCCTATTTGTTTAGAAATAATGCAAGTGTTTTTCAGGCTTATAGATATACAAATTTGTATGCCTGGAAAACACTTAGTCGATTTAAGTCTAAAAAATCTAAGTTACTGGAAAACACTTTATAGATCATGAGTGTTTTCAGTTTCATTCTTTAAGTTCTAACTTAGACTAAATCTGATCATTTACTTATATGAAATTGAAAATTGCAACTAAAATTTACTTTCATCAACTGGAAAATAATTACAACTTTCATCAAACTATTAAATACAATAAGTACATGATAAAAAGATTCAGGCCCTTCTTCTTGATGAATGCCCTGGTGCATCTTCAGTAGCCTTCCTCTTTGGTGATGGAGATGATGGAACAGACACTGGTGGTCTCAAACCCAACACAGCTTCCATTTGTTGTATTCTACTCCAGACCTTCTGAACTCTCTTCATAAAGGCCTTAACATCTGGAGATAGATCAGATTTACCTTTAAAAGTTAATCCTATCTCCTTCAGTTCAGTCCATCCAAAAGCTTGGACTGTTGTATCTTTCCTTTCATCAGTAAAGTCACCCTCCCTGGTCAACTTTACATGAAATCTGGTCATTCCTTGATGATTTTCAGCCAACTTGATTTCAACATCAACAATTTTTCTGGTATTGGCCCTGAAATTCATCACTTGATCATATTGTGCCTTCTGCTTTGCCATCTGGACCATGTACTCCGTTTCCTTGGATACACCACTCTGTTGTCCTTCAGTGGACTGGTGTTGTTGGCGATTTATTCTCAGAGAGGTGTCCAGGGGAATGAAGGTGCTCACATCAGCATCCTTTATTGCCTTGAGTTGTCTGGCAGTAAGCTTTGGCAGACCAGTCAATCTCTTTCTATATTCTACTTCCAGAGCACCAGCATTTTTCCTTATCTTTCTCTGGAGGCTCACCAGTTCCTCCTTTCTTTGTCTGATCAACTCTGGAATAGTAACACCATAAATTAACGAGTCATATACCTGCTCTTCTTCAGCGTAGAACGAGCGTACATGAACATCATTCAATGCATCTAGACATTGATAAACTCTGGGATCCTCTTTCATCCTCTTGAATACTTCAATATTAATGCCTAACCTTCCAGCATTGTATGACTCCAGAGTCCCATGAGTAGCCATATCCCTATGATGGGCCAGCAGTTCTTCTCTTTGATTTTTCTTGAAGATCTCAATCATGATGCATTGTTGTTCTAACTTTCTGGCAGTTTCATCATCAGCATCTTCAGTTTGTTCTTCTTCTTCACCAGATACCACTTTTTCTTTCCCTTTAACAGCCTTCAGTGTGGTTGGGATATCTGGGAAGGACTCAAATTGGGGCTCACTGGCTTCAGTACCAGTAGCTTCTTCAGTTCAGCCCTGCTTCAGTGCCATATGCTCTTTGTGCTGCTCTTTGAGCCAATTCTTTCAATGTCATCTGGTCTATTTGGTCACCAGATGATGGAACTGATGATTTTTCCCCCTTGGAATGATCACCAGATGATGGAACTGATGATTTTTCCCCCTTGGAATGATCACCAGTCCTGGACTTGAGATCATTCCACAACTCTTCCATCATATGCCTGTCCAGAGAACCAAAGGTTCTTCCAGTTACTGGACTTGCATCAGCTACCATCTTTTTGAGTGCCTGGACTTCCTTTTGCATATTTTCAACTTCTTTTGGCAAGTCCTTTGGCAGCTCAACCTGTATCATCTTCACAACTTCTGGCAACATAACATCCTGAAATGATCTAAGGACAGATCCAGATATTTCTTCAGTGATCTCTTTCAGCATATCGGATCTGAACTTCCTTGTACATTCATCAGAAATTGTACTTGCAACAGTAGCCTGATCCAGAGTGGGTCTGCTTTCTAGTGAGCTGACCCTTGTAACCAGCTTCTCAATCTCTTCTTTCAGACCTGCCAGTGGTTGTTCAACCTTACTTTCCACTGCAGTCTGAACAGAACTGACAATCTTCTCTTCCAAACCCTGGACTGCCACTTTGATGTTCTCAGAATTACGATTGGTGGCCAGTACCAGTTCATCCAGTTTCTCAAACACCAGCTTCTCATTACCAGCAAAAACATTCATCTCAGATGCCAGGTTATTTGAAAGTAAAGACTTGAAATCTGAAATAACCTGAGATGAACTCTGGAGTGATCTCTCCAGGTCCGCCACCTTAATTAAAAGGCCTTGGACCTCGGTTGAAGAAGAAGTGGAGAGACCACTGGGAGGTTCCAGATGAGAAGTCAATCTGGTCATTACTGGTACTTGTGCCCAGACCTCTTCAGTTTCAACAGTTCCAGCATTTATAACTGTAGAGTCTGGCACACCTTGTTCAACTGGTGGTGGTTGTGATTGTGAAGTTTGAATGAAAGGGGTGAAGTATTGAGTGGATTGTGGAATGGAAGGTGGTGGAGGTGGTGGCATACTTGATTCTGGTGGTGGTTGAGTTGATTCTGAAGATGGTGGTGGTGTGATTGTGAAGTTTGAATGAAGGGGGTGAAGTATTGAGTGGATTGTGGAATAGAAGGTGGTGGAGGTGGTGGCATTTCTGGTAGGCTTGCAGCTTGCTCAACATCTTCACCCAGAAAGTTCATATCTATATCAAGATTCTGACCTTCAGAAATGGGAGAATCAGCCTCATCCCAAAACATATCACCAGTAACATCACCAGTCGACGTACCAGTCTGATCACCAGCCTGAATATTTAAATCAATCTGAGCCTCTTGCTCATCAGTCTGCATACCCTGTTCTACCTGCTCACCAACTTGTTCATCAAACTGAGCCAAATTGTCAATTTGCTCCTCAAACTGCCCAACAACCTCTAGATTTTCAAACTGTTCAACATTAACGACATTCTCCTCTTCAATAATGGGAGAACCATCCAGATCCATGACATCACCAACTTGTCTTGCTGGATTCACCTGGACTCCACCTCTCATCAGGCGCCTACTAGATCTAGGTTGTCTGATGAGATCAACAATTTCTGGTTGCTCACCTTCTACTGGAGCAACTTGCCTTAATGGTTGTACCATTTCAACAACCTGAATATCTTGGTCACCAGGATGTTCTTCAACAACTTGAACCCTACCTGGTGCCTCTGCCTGTACCCTTTGAAATGTCAACATTGCTGGAGGAATCTCTACCTCTCCAGTTCTTGATTGAAGGTTGTTTAAGTCCCTCATAAACTCACTCACAGAAAAGTGAGTGGTATCATAATCGTACTGGGCTCCTAGGGCACTTCTAAACATAAGGGAAAGAAAACGAATGAAAGGAACATGTGGTTTTCTCCCCTTAGCTTTCAACCGATCCACCAAATCATTAAACAGGATCTGAGCAAAGTCTACTCTAATTCCAAACCACAAACAATAGGCAATCTGGAGCTGGGTTTGATTTATCTGATCAAGACCCCCAGAACTACCTCCAAGACATTCAACCAAATGAGTGAAGAAAAATCTCCATGAATCTGTCAGCCTACTCATATAAATAGTGCCTTTTCTTAACAACTGGCCCTGGTCATCAACAATTTCAGTGTGCCCCATCAACCTGCATACTTCCCTGTAATTTATGCCAGAGGGAAGTTCGACGGGCAACTCATTCTGGTCAAGATAGTTCAATTGTAACACTGACCTGAGTAGATTTACTGAGAAACTAAAAGGTCTGGTACCTCCCCTAAGAGTATACGAAATTGATGAGGTTTCTTCATTATAGAAGGCGGAGTACCAGAATTCACATAAATAATCATGGTACATTCTCCCTGGATTTAGGGTTAATGCACCATATAGAGGGCATGAGAGAAAGAAGGTATTCAATCTCCCAATGATGGATTGAGCAGGATGAGAACTGGAAAGCTTGGCCATCCAGTTATTCATATTGATTCGAATAGCTTTGGCTTCAAGCGTAATGTGTCTGGGTTTGGTGACATTATCAACCGGAGCATATTCGGCAGATAAAAGATTTCTTGGTGCCATTTTAGATTATTTGAAGAAGATGAAATTGAATAAATATAAGGAGATGATGAAGATTTGATGAATGAATGAACGAATATAGAGTAAATAAGAGAGATAAAGATGATTGGAAATTGAATGAAGGAAGTAAATGAAGGAATTTGAAAGAATTTGGGAAAGTAAATATGTTCGAAGTAAATGCAATTGAAATTGAAAGTGGGTATTTATAGGAGAGAGAATGTGGAACTCAAACGGTTAATTTGAATTTATCAAATACAATTTTGATCAAAGTTCTGAGATCCGCATTTAATTACATCACATCACACATAAATGTGTGATGGTTTACCGCCCACAAACGTTAACAAGTTGCTCTTTTTGAGTTCCCAAGGTAAAAATACCATCATTACGTTGAAAAATTTACATGCCACGTAGGATAAAATATCTTCAAAAGGATTTGCTTACGTGGCACACACAATGACCAAGTATTTAGAAAATACTATGACATATTTCAGTGCATCTGGAGGTTGACTAGACACTCCAGTATCACTGGTGGATTAGTCCAGTGATCATGTACTGATTGTACACTGGAGGGACACTCCAGTAAAGTACCAGTGAGAGGGACACATTTACAAGGAGACAATAAGTCAACTCAAACATGCACTTCAATCTGTCCATTACCAGTGAGAGGGACATATTTACAAGGAACCAGTAATATTTTCTGAAGTATTTGTCCAGTGAGAAAATAAATTAATAAATTCTCCCTGGATTTAGGGTTAATGCACCATATAGAGGGCATGAGAGAAAGAAGGTATTCAATCTCCCAATGATGGATTGAGCAGGATGAGAACTGGAAAGCTTGGCCATCCAGTTATTCATATTGATTCGAATAGCTTTGGCTTCAAGCGTAATGTGTCTGGGTTTGGTGACATTATCAACCGGAGCATATTCGGCAGATAAAAGATTTCTTGGTGCCATTTTAGATTATTTGAAGAAGATGAAATTGAATAAATATAAGGAGATGATGAAGATTTGATGAATGAATGAACGAATATAGAGTAAATAAGAGAGATAAAGATGATTGGAAATTGAATGAAGGAAGTAAATGAAGGAATTTGAAAGATTTGGGAAAGTAAATATGTTCGAAGTAAATGCAATTGAAATTGAAAGTGGGTATTTATAGGAGAGAGAATGTGGAACTCAAACGGTTAATTTGAATTTATCAAATACAATTTTGATCAAAGTTCTGAGATCCGCATTTAATTACATCACATCACACATAAATGTGTGATGGTTTACCGCCCACAAACGTTAACAAGTTGCTCTTTTTGAGTTCCCAAGGTAAAAATACCATCATTACGTTGAAAAATTTACATGCCACGTAGGATAAAATATCTTCAAAAGGATTTGCTTACGTGGCACACACAATGACCAAGTATTTAGAAAATATTATGACATATTTCAGTGCATCTGGAGGTTGACTAGACACTCCAGTAAAGTACCAGTGAAAACCATTTTTGAAAGACTGGTAACCTTAAACTTGCACTTCAACTAATATAGACAAATAAGAGGGACACATTTACAAGGAACCAGTAATATTTTCTGAAGTATTTGTCCAGTGAGAAAATAAATTAATAAATTCTCCCTGAACTTAAACATTTTTAAGAACAAAAATATCTTTCAAAAGTCTTTCCCCCTGGAATGTTGATCCAGAAATAAATTTATGAATCTTTAAATCAAGGATCCTTAGTAGTACACAAAGGCGTTCAATACCAGGGTTCCAGATTTAAGGGTTTAACATTCCCAACTCACCAACAAGATATTCAAAAGTTTTGACATCCAGTGGTTTCGTAAAAATGTCAGCGAGTTGTTTGTCAATGGGAATAAAATGGAGTTCAATGTTGTTTTTCATAATATGATCACGAATGAAGTGATACCTTAGATCAATGTGCTTTGTTCTGGAGTGCATGACTGGATTGTTTGAGATAGCAATGGCACTGGTATTATCACAAAAGATTGGTGTCTTTGAATATTTAATACCATAATCAAGCAACTGGTTCTTCATCCAGAGTATCTGAGCACAACAACTGGCTGCAGACACATATTCAGCTTCAGCAGTGGACAATGAAACTGAAGTTTGCTTCTTACTGGTCCAGCTGACCAGTTTGCCACCTAGGAAATGACATCCACCAGTTGTGGATTTCCTGTCTATCTTACAACCTGCATGATCTGAATCTGAATAACCCATTAGATCCATGCCTGAGCCTTTGGGGTACCAAAGACCTAGACTGGGGACACCTTTAAGGTACTTCAGTATGCGCTTTACATCAAGCATATGAGATTCCTTTGGATTAGACTGATATCTGGCACATAAACATGTTGAAAACATAATATCTGGTCTACTGGCAGTTAAATACATCAGTGAACCAACCATGCCTCTATAGACAGTGGTGTTCACTGGTTTACCATCTGGATCGGAGTCCAGTGTCAGTGGTGCAGAAATTGGAGTTGGTTTAGATGGTGAAGAGTTCATATCATATTTCTTTAAAAGATCTCTAACATATTTCTCCTGATTAATAAAAATGCCATCTTTGTTTTGTTTAATCTGGAGTCCAAGAAAATATGTTAATTCACCCATCAAACTCATTTCATATTCAGTGGACATGATTTTTGAAAATTTCTTGCACATGTTTTCATCAGTAGACCCAAAAATAATATCATCAACATAAATTTGTACCATTAACAGATTACCTTTCTCATGAAGAATGAATAAGGTATTGTCAATTGCACCTCGTTTAAAACCATTTTTCAACAAGTGTTTAGTCAGAGTGTCATACCAGGCACGTGGGGCTTGTCTGAGGCCATATAGCGCTTTGTCCAGACGATATACCCAATGTGGATGCTTTTCATCAACGAAACCTGGAGGTTGTCTGACGTAAACTTCTTCTTCAAGCTTTCCATTCAAGAAGGCACTCTTTACATCCATCTGGTAGACCTTGAACTTATGATTAGCAGCGAATGCTAAGAAAATTCTGATCGCTTCAAGTCTAGCCACTGGAGCAAACGATTCATCAAAGTCGACATCTGACTGGCAGTAGCCTTGTGCTACCAGTCTGGCCTTGTTTCTTATTACGTGGCCATCTTCATCTACTTTGTTTCTGAAGACCCATCTTGTTCCAATTGGTTCTTTCTTTCCAACTGGGAAAGGAACCAGATACCAGACCTTGTTCCTTTCAAACTGGTGAAGCTCTTCTTGCATAGCAGTCACCCAGCTTGGATCTTCCATAGCCTCGTCAATCTTCTTAGGTTCGTTCAGTGATAGAAAACTGACATATAAGCATTGATTACTGGAGGCTCTTCTGGTCTGAACTCCTCTACTGGAGTCACCTATGATCTGATCAATAGGATGAGCTTTTGTCCATCTGGAGTACTGACCAGGATTGTTACTGACAACAATATCAGTGCAAGAATTCAGTTGAGTCTCCTCTGGAGTTGCTTCTGGAGGAGGATCTTGCCAGATTACTTCAGTATCTTCATCTGAGTCATTTAAATCACGATTTGTATCATGAAATTCTTCATAGGAAGACATTTCTGGTCTATTCTCAACTGACACTGATACTGGGGGAGTAGTACGTACATCTGAACCAATATTAATTTCAGAGGGTAGTTTGAAAATAATAGAAGGATAGAATGGAGTACTACTGGAATGTTTCTTCTTCTGAATAGGTTCCAGATCAGGATGACTGGAAACTTTATCTTCTGAATCTTCTTTATTGTAGTTGATAAGATCAGATTCACATAAGACAATTGGAGTTACTGGGGGAGTGTCAAGGGCTGGCTTTTTGTTGATTGCAGCATTTGATTCATCAAATGTTACATGAATTGACTCATGGACTTTCTCCAGTCTCTTATTATAGACTCTGAAGGCCTTACGAATGGCTGAATAGCCTAAGAAATACCCTTCATCAGCTTTGGCATCAAATTTGCCTAGCTGACTGGAGTCGTTTAGGATGTAAACTGGACATCCAAAAACGTGAAAGTAACCAATGTTTGGTTTTCTATTTCTTAAGACTTCATAGGCTATCTTTTTGTGTCTTTTGATGTACACTGATCGATTCTGGGTATGGCAAGCAGTTGCAATTGCTTCCGCCCAGAAACTAGTAGACAGTCCAGATTCAGCAAGCATACTCCTGGCAGCTTCTATCAGCGTTCGATTCTTCCTTTCCACCACTCCATTCTGTTCTGGAGAGCGGGCTGATGAGAAGTTCTGGGAGATGCCAGTGTCAGTACAGAATGACTCCAGAGTTGCATTCTGGAATTCTGTTCCATTGTCACTTCTTAACTGACACACTTTTCGACTGTACTTGAGCTCAATTTGCTTGATGAGACTGATGATTTCAGCAGCAGCTTCTCCTTTAGACCTAAGAAAGATCACCCAACAATATCTGGAGAATTCATCTACGATCACCAGGGTGTATCTTTTACCAGCACGAGTCTGAACATTCACTGGACCAAATAGGTCCATATGAAGCATATGAAGAGGTTCAGAAATGCTGAAATTTTGTCTTGTCTTGAAACTGGTACGCTTTTGCTTACCCATCTCACATCCTGGACATGGTCTTTCCTTTTTGAAGGAAACTGAAGGTATCCCATCTGCAAGTTGTTTTCTGGACAACTTGTTAATGTTTTTGAAATTTAAATGGGATAATCTTATATGCCATAACCAGTTTGTGTCTTCATCAGCTTGAGTATAGAAACACTGCTCTGAAGGAGAGCTTTCCATATCCATCACGTACACATTCCCTTTTCTGGGAGCAATCAACACTACCTTCCAGTCTTTGTTGAATACGATGCCCTGAGCAACATTGAATAAGACTTGATAGCCATCGTCACACAGTTGGCTTACACTGATCAAGTTATATTTCAAACCATTCACAAATGCAACACGTGTAAACTTGACTTGTCCATTGTTCAGAACACCATATCCCTCAGTCTTTCCACAACCATCATTTCCAAAAGTGATGGAGGGTCCATCAGAAATGGTGAACTCCTCCAGTAGGGTCTTACATCCGGTCATAGTCCTGCCAGCTGCACTGTCAAGATACCAGATATACTTCTTTCGATCGCCCTACACATACACCAGATATTTATCAGTTAGATTTGGGAACCCATCGACTGATGGGTTCTCTGGACCCTCCCTTATAGGTCCCTGGGGCAATCTGGTCTAGTTCACTTTCTTCAACA
This sequence comes from Erigeron breviscapus, assembly GCA_034093135.1. Taxonomy (NCBI): domain Eukaryota; kingdom Viridiplantae; phylum Streptophyta; class Magnoliopsida; order Asterales; family Asteraceae; genus Erigeron; species Erigeron breviscapus. The sequence goes on from CM067170.1 coordinate 21,492,266, forward strand.
GTGGTCTTAGATGAAAAGACCACTGGGGTTGATAGTTTTGAAACCTTTTCCTTTTTCTCAACTGGAGAAATGGATTTAACTTTCTTTGAAAAAGGTTTTGTGTTTTGTCTAGGGCCAGATGAAGTACCCTCAATAAAGTTTAATCTTGCATTAAAACTTTGTAATTGACGAGTCAGAATTTGAATCTGGCTCTCTAATCTGGACAAAACATTTTCTTCAGATGATACCTTAGCCTTTCCAGTTCTAGGCTTAGGTAGGGGATTGGTCTGAGGTAAAGGTTTATTCCGATTAACCTTTTGAACTGGAGCAGTCATCTGTGATGCTCCAGTCTTAACCTCTGGGGATTGAACTGGGAAGATATTGGCCTTAGGAGTTACAGGCTCATCATAAACAGTGGTGGGCCTGAACCCCTCTGGTAATCGATCGATTACTGGTATTAATGATGCTACATGAGTATTTCCATCTAAATATGCACGTTTTTGAGTGGGAAATTGGTTTACTCCAGCATCATATGGCTTTTTGGTTTCTAGCCATGATTTAATTACCAGTTTTTCTTTCTCTAAAATGACTTCAAGATCTTGTTTTTCTTGAATCAATTGTTCAGTTACCAGAACCTGGGCTTGAAATGCCAGTTCAATGTCTTGAAGTTCTTTTAATTTTGATTTTAAAGCATTTATTTCAGAAGAATCTGTTTCTAGACCATTTACACAATCAGATCTAACAGTTTCTACAAAAATCAAATCAGAATTCAAAGCTTCAGCGATGTCCAGTTTTAGTTCTTGGTCAGTAGCATTATCATAATCACTAACCTTTTTGATAACAATGTCCACCCATCGTCCAGATGTGACATCTTCCTTCACCAGGTGCTCTTCATCTGCCAGAGCCATGTAACAGCAATCTCTTTCTTCTTCTTCATCAGCAGATGATTCATCAGAAGGAACCCACTTCTCTTCAGTTGTTGCGATCATGCACTTATTATTGGTTTCAATTTGTTGTGCCATGAGAGCAATTTGGGCCTTAAGCTTTTTATATTTCATTTTATAGCTATCATCAGGCTTATTATTAGAAGAGAATGGACCAGGCTTGGATGCAAACTGGTTGGACCTGCACTCTTTCATGAAATGACCATTTTTGCCACACTTAAAGCATGTCAAATTGGTCTTGTCAGTGGAAGAACTGGATGCAAATTGTCCAGATGGCCTATTTGCTCTTGCTTTGAAACGGTTAAACGTTTTAGCAATCATTGCAATAAGGTCATCATCTTCAGTTTCATCACAACAGTCTGGAGAGACTTGACTGGATTCTCCAGAATCCATAAGTTCAGACACCATCTTCTTCATAGAAAATATATTCTCAGAAGATATAAGTGTTGTACCTTGTGGTTCAGTATGACTGACCACATTAGAATTACTGGAGGCATGGTTAAAGGCATCTTGTTCTGCCACCACTCTCTGAGCTTGATTTTCTTCAGTGTACCTGAAAGCTCCATAAAGAGTTGAGAGAGTGTGTGTGTGCAGAGTTTTTCCTTGTCGTAAGACTAGGATCATATGAGACCATTTGGTGGGAAGAATGTCACAAAATTTCTCCAGAAGTATATCCTTGTCCTTCTCAACCCCAAGACCTCTCAATTGGTTTATGATACTCATAAATCTGGTGTAAGTACCAGTGAGAGACTCGTTAGGTTGAGCAAAAAATGACTCATACCTCTTGTTTAAGGAGACTTTTCTGGTGACAATGGTGTCATCTCCTCCTTCATGTTGGTTTAAAAGTTCATCCCACATGGTTTTAGCACTAGGAAAAAGAACTAGTGTGGGAATGAGGGTTTCTGGAACAGCCCCGAGGATCATGTTTTTGAGAAGGGTGTCTAGATTCACCAATCTCCTCTCCTCTTCTGACCAATGTTCCTCCCTCTTTTCCCTTCCTCTTCTAGATCCAGAAGGATCAATAAGGGGATTGAGAGGTGATGTTGGTACATAAGGACCTTCGTTTAAAATTTTCATCATATTCCTCTCAATACCAGTGACATGCAAAACCATCCTAGCCTTCCACGTACCAAATTCATCACTGTTCCCACTGAATTTAGGAACAGGATTATTTGAGTAGTGCACATGCACGTGTGGAGAAGCAGGAGTAGGAGGAGGGGGTGGTGGATTAGTGTTATTAACAATAGGTGGTTCATTTTGATCATTAATATTTGCATTAGGATCGGGACCAAGACTAAAACCTTGTGTATTTTCTTGGTTAGCCATCAAGAAACAGATCTAGGCAATGTTTAGCCTTCCGCTTTGATACCAAATGTGAGTCCCTTGAAACGATATAGTTAACCAGGAAAGTGTAAATACAACAAGTCTAATAATCACTAGAAATGGACTAGTATTACTTAAATATAAATGCAAGAATATAATTAAAGTAATACAAGACTTAAAGCAATAAACAAATAAAGTGGAACATAATGTAGTTTTCAATTGTGTATTTTATTTATGATGTTAAATAAAATACAAGGTTGTTGCGGAATCAAGATAATACAACTAAGTATGTATCCTAACAACCTATGAGTTACAAATGATCTATATTTGTCAAATAACTCTTTTGGATCGAGATACTTAAAGTTGTGAAGTATCCCTGTTTAAGATCGAGAGTATTTGGACAAATTCACTTTAATGCAAAAGAATGCTTAAAAAGTAAATAACTCAAGGAATGACTTTGTATTTATAGGCAACAAAATTCACCAGTGAATTTTGTGCCGTACAAATGTGGTTGCATGCATTTAATGATCCGACAAGAACATTAAATGCATTAGATAAGAATAAGGATAAAGTCACATCAAATGACTATGTATCTTTTTATCCAACCACCTTAACACACGTATACTTTGTTAAAGAACAAGTGGATTGTTCTTTGGAAAGTGTGTAAAGGCAAAGGTCAATCCTCGATATCAGTGTTCAGACTTGTAGGGTCTAGAACACTAACAATCCTCCAGTGTACAGATCTGGTAAGACTTCCAGTGGACTCCGCCATTTGTCAGTCTTCTTTATTCTTTCTTCAGTCTTTGACTTCAGTCAGAATGTCTTCAGTAGAGTTGATCTGGACTGGGGTGAAGTCCAGTGAGCTAATCTGGAGAATACTCCAGATTTCCTATACAAGTATTTGCTCACTGGTCTTCTATTATTTCTGGACAAATCTTTTAGAGGGACTCCAGATTCCAAGTCTGGAGTAGGTCAGTTTCTGGACAGATCTTCAGTAAGCTCCAGTAGTCGAGTCTGGAGCGAGTCCAGGAAAACTGGACCTAACAGATGTCAAGACTGATCCTCCAACAACACAGCTTTAGCACCTATGGTCCAAACATGTAAAACAAATTAAGTTAGTTTATTATCATAATCAAGGTGTATAATTTAACATTTTCGGAGGAGAGACCAAGCACAAGAAGACAATCATGCATACAGACATCATCGGATCAACCTTTAACAATATTTCGTCATTCTTTTCGACTTTTAGTTTGATTTTTCTCAAACTCTTTAGCTAACGTATTTAATCTTATGTTCTATCACTCACATATGGACGCAATGTTAAATAAACTAAATGACGAATCTTCACGGTAATAATATGTAATTTTTTCATTACTTCATTTTGTTCAAAATTAGGATCGACTAACTTTCTGTTTGGGTTTCATCTATTTCAGATGGATACAATGTTAAATAAAATGAATGAAAGATCTTTATGGTAATAATTGTTATTTTTTTTATTTCATTATATATTTTGTTTTTCAAAATTAATGCTTAACTTTTTGTTACTTTAGATCTTGGGTTTCATCAATTACAAATGGATGTAATGCTAATAAAATGAATGTCAAATTTTCATGGTAATAATTTGTATTATTTTTGTTTTCTTACTTCATTGTATATTATGTGCTGCAAAATAAGATTGGATTACAAGCAATCTGTTTCTTTTGATCTTGGGTTACAATCCGTTTCTTATGTTTTCTACATTTTTTATTAGTTTAAGCTGTTAATTTTTACAAAATTTGCAAATCTTCTTATGTTTTTACAAAATTTGTTTCGGTTACTTATTTTCTTATAAGGATTTATCTATATCTACATGTGTTTATATTAACTAACTATAACAAAATTCGATTATAAATAAAACAGGGTTAAGTCACTGGATGACTAATGTATTTTTTCTCATTTACATGGTTGCTCATTAAACTGAATTATTAATATATATTACTAATATATTTTTTTAATTTGTACATGATTAACCAAATGTTGACCTGATAACTTATAATAATAGGTTAAACTCTTTTCTTTTTCGAGAAATTTATTAATTTCTGCTTCATCATCTTCATCAATTTTCCAGGCGAAAATTCCGGTAAATATTCTGGCAACCATGTTCTTTCGTTTCAAATTTTGGTCAAAAAATTTAGGGGTTTTCCTATAAAAAAAAGTTATATACACAGATTAAATCAAAGACATTCCATTTCGATACGATACCCAAATTCAAACAGAATCATCTCAATCAATACAAAAAAAAAGAAAACAAGATATACTGATATATGATTATATCCGCGCATAACCAAAAGAAATTTAGAAAGGTTCGCGGAAAAAAAAATTACATACCCCAAGGGACGAAAAATTAAAAGGGACATCAGTTGAAAAATTCGTGAAATAAATAGAATTTGTGACCTTGCCATTCACCGACAAAATCTTCTTTGCCTTGGTGTTCTTCTCGGGTTGTTTCCTTTGATTTCGAGTTTGTTGTACATCAGACTTGTTATGCTTCGTGTTAGATCCCTTCGCTTTGTTTTTCATATCCCAATAAAGAAAACCTTTCTTCTTGTTTTGTTGAAATAAAAGATGAACAGAAGCAGATATACCTATACAAAACTTTGAATTGCGAAACCCTCAATTTCCATTATTAGGGTTCTTGAATAAAAAATAAATTTTTAAAAAAAAATCTTCTTCATGATGATGTTGAAATTCATAAATTCATCACTATATGGATATAGATATACCATATAGGTACAGAGGGTAGTTGTTCATCAAATGAAAATAATTAATTAAAAAAGAAAAAAGCATTTAACCTCAGGTCAAATAAGGACTGTTGGAGTCAAGTTACTCATACATCAGTTTAAAGATTTGAAGATGACAAACAGTTTAAGAAATACTTAAGTTCTTGGTTCTGGAGCTCCTAAAAAATTTGAACGCTTCTTATATTAACGTTTATTTTCAAGCTTTTTGTTACAAAATAGGTTGGTATTAGATAAAGATGTCCTATATCCTTTCTATAGTTAGCTTAGGATCTTTGTATATCTTTTCCTAAGTATTTGTGATGTATATCGTTTCCTACATTGTAGGTCTTGTACAGCCCTATATATAAAGGGTTATTGTATTCTACAGAGATATAGAAGAACACATTACATACATTACGTGTTTATGGTACCAGAGCCATACACTTAATTTTTATTTTTATTATTTATTTTTTCTTTTTTGCACCCAATCCCATCATGTTTAACGAAACTCCCAACACTCCTCCTGGCAGTGGTGAGGCTACGGCCACCCTAAACCATTGCATCCTGTGTACACAGTGACGAATATTCAAAACAAAGTTCGGGTACTTGATGGGATAAAGGTAACGTATTCTGCCTGGGTAAAATTGTTTACCCTCCATGGGCTACGAAGTTCTTCCCCATATTGATGGCACGGCTGCTCCTGAAAAAACAGACCCGACTTACGAGTCATGGGTTAAGATAGATGCCATCGTTCTTCAATGGATCTATGGTACTCTATCAGATGACCTTGTTCGCATCCTTGAGGCCGACTCTACCGCTAGAGATGCATGGGTACGGTTGCAGAACGTGTTTCTCAACAATAAAGGCTCACGAGCTGCAACTCTCGAGCACTCCTTCACCAATCTAAAACTTGCTGCGTGTTCTTCTATGGAAGAATATTGTCAGAAACTCAAAGATCTAAGCGAACAATTGAAAAAAGTCGATCAACCATGCAATGAAGCTCGATTGGTTATGTAACACCCGTCGTTTAAAAATATGGATTTCCAAAAAATTTCGCCTAACGGTGTCAAAAGATAGCGGAAGTGAACTTTAAAAGACCAAACCAAAAGGACATGTTTGGTTCATTTATCAAATGGTGTTACTAGCAATGTCATCACAAATAGTTTCAATGGAAACCCAACGGTTGTCCAACATTAAACCACCGACATCAAGGAAATTACATAGTCACTAACATCTAAATAAACGTTAACTGTCTAATTAGAAGCAACTATGGGTAAACTATAGCCAGCTTCAAGATCATCTACCCATGCCTCACATCTTCTCACATCTACCTGCTCACTAATGTTGGACCTGAGGGAACAACACATTTTAAAAGAGCAAGTGTTAGCTAACGAATTAGCTAAGTAAGATAACACATAGTTTATAAAACGTTTGTCCATTTAAAACATTATATAAAAGTCATATTAAGTCGTTAAGGCACATATCATCAAACATATAATCTCACATACATATCATGGCATCAACATCTTTCATATTAGGATGGGTCATCCTAATGTGCCTAGTCATCTTTTGCATCTCCACATATCACATCTAAACATCTTTATAGTTGTAACATAAGTCACGCATCTCATATAACATATACATCTATATAAGTGTGACATAAGTCACACCCGACTGAATGGACAAACCTTACGGCTGTACATCATTGTCGTTAAGGAATGGCAAACTAATCCAGGAGTAATCCGTATGTTCAAGACAAATGGGGCTGGTCAGACCTCCCGTATTACTCTTCACATCTCAAACCATGTTGCAAGGAGCCACCCAAGCAACCACATCTACGCACTTAGCCGGGCAAGGGCAAGTACGGGTTAAGCTTAACACTTTCATCTAAATTACGAGCTCGATTTCACATCTCATATAGTTTAGGTGTGCACATTACCTAAACATTCATCATATAGTTTCATCTTAACGTTTGGGCCCTTAAACGTGCACGTGTCATGGCAACTTAACAAGTCTAGTGAACTAGATGAACAAGCCACACAAATTTCATATATCCTTGACATATAATCACATTTCACTTCATCTCAAGACATTACATAGCACTTCATAGCATATCATTACATCTCATATCATTGCATAACATTTCATAGCATATCATTTATATTGTATATCATTTATCTCATATTACATTATATCATATTATCATATTATATCATATATCATTTCATATCGTCTATCATCTCATGTCATATATCGTTGCAAATCATCTATTAGGAATACATAGCATCTCATATCAATACATATCATTGGGGTAGCATTTCAGGCTTCAATATGCATCTACATAGCCCATATCACCTCCCGTATAATCCCGAATACCCATAAGCAAACAAGATACCATTTGGGGAAGTTATTATATGAAAACTATGTTTTGTTGAACCCTCAGCGTGTCAAAGTAGTGTATCTTACCTTAAAGGAGTTCAACCACAACCAATTTAACAAGTTATTGTGCTTGACAAGTATTCCCGGGTACCTAGAACAAATATAAGATCAACCTATAAGCTACAACCAAACATAAGTACTAAACCAGAAAAATTCAGCACGTTTCCAGCTTTGCGCTATTCACTTGCCAACGAATTTTCGAGCCCAAGACTACCAGATACAACAAAACTCAGTTCTGAATATTTGCAGGGGACTCAAAGAGATTTTAAAAAATGTAAGGTTTGACTCATAATAATCTGTAATGAATGAGATATGATTTTTACAAAAACAGAACTGCAGCATTCGTCCAGAATCCGACCAGTTCTGGAGATTAGCATTTTACGCCCATATCTGAGCAAAACCAAAAGAAAAACTAGTTCATATAAAATTTACTGGACATATAGAGGTTTCCAAAAATGTAAGGTTCATCTTCTAACTCGTTCAGATGAAGAATCTATGATCTTTGCAACACAGACCTACAACATTCATTTGAAAACTGACCAATTCTGGAAATTGTCATTTTGTCACTTTTCTGGGCAGAACCAGAAGAAACATTGTTCATATAAAATTTATGGGACATCTGGAGGTTTTCAAAAATGTAAGGTTTATCTCCTAACTCCTCCAGACGAAGCAGATATGATTTTTTCAAGATGATAGAAATTTCTGTCCTAAAGAAACCATTGTTTTGCAAACTATTTCGACCATCAAACATCTATAGCAGCCACACCAACCTAAAGAACATACATACACTCAAAATATAACTCATTTGATGACTTGATTCCAGTATTTGATCCACAAATCATTTGCAAACAATATGGAATCGATTATATACCCGAAAACTATCAATTTCGATTTAAAAACATAATCTAATCATAATCAATCCTCAAGACCAGAAATGAATGACACAATAAGATTATAAGAACATCAAATAGAAAGGAAAACATCATATATACCTTAAACTTGAGCTTGATCAAGAGGATGATCAAAGGAATGATCAAAGATGAACTAAAATTAAAGTCAACCAAACTTTTCAGGCTCCTGTTCCGGCTATAACTCGACTTCTAGACATCCAGGGACAAATTCAACGGTTGGAAATGTTAACCTATGTGTCAGGAAGCTACTGTCAAAAATTGAGGCAATTTCAACGGTTTGATCTCCGGGGATCGAGCGTTTTCTGGGCTGCTGTAGCTAAAAACGGGAATTGAGATGTTTTCTCCTTTTTTCTTCTCTTGTTATTGTGTGTGTATAAAACTTATTCAATACATAATTATGAGCAATGATAGACTAATAATTCAACTTTTGATCTGATTTTCAAGTTTCAAAAAGTCCCTCTACTTTTAAAGTTCACATTTAGAGCTTAAACTAGCTACCGGAAACACTTACAACACTTCAAGCACCTCTAAACCATCTTAATACACATCTCATTAAATCCTTAAACATATAAACACATTAACATATACATAATTAAGGCATTAAAGCCTCATACATATAGCACATTAAACACATATAATCATTAAATCTCTTAGAGACTTAACGGACACGAGGTGTTAACTTAACAATTCAGGTCAACTGTTAAATAAAAGTTCGGGATGTTACAGGTTATGCAGTTAGCAAGAGGTCTCCCACCCGAATATCGTCTGGTGGCATCACTTATTAATCAACAGTGTCCTAAATGGAATGTTTCAAGAGACATGATTGAACGAGAAGCACAAATATTGGCAACACAAGAATCAAACCACGTTCTCGCTGCCACAAGTCAGCCACCACCGACCAAATCAACCCAACCGATCCAACCTGCATCGCATCCAGACTCTTCTCAACGTTTAGGACAACGCGGTCAGGATACTTCACTATACCAGAATCGAAGTAATCGCGGCAGAGGTCGTGGACGCGGGCGTTCTAACAGGAACAACAATATGGAATCGATTATATACCCGAAAACTATCAATTTCGATTTAAAAACATAATCTAATCATAATCAATCCTCAAGACCAGAAATGAATGACACAATAAGATTATAAGAACATCAAATAGAAAGGAAAACATCATATATACCTTAAACTTGAGCTTGATCAAGAGGATGATCAAAGGAATGATCAAAGATGAACTAAAATTAAAGTCAACCAAACTTTTCAGGCTCCTGTTCCGGCTATAACTCGACTTCTAGACATCCATGGACAAATTCAACGGTTGGAAATGTTAACCTATGTGTCAGGAAGCTACTGTCAAAAATTGAGGCAATTTCAACGGTTTGATCTCCGGGGATCGAGCGTTTTCTGGGCTGCTGTAGCTAAAAACGGGAATTGAGATGTTTTCTCCTTTTTTCTTCTCTTGTTATTGTGTGTGTATAAAACTTATTCAATACATAATTATGAGCAATGATAGACTAATAATTCAACTTTTGATCTGATTTTCAAGTTTCAAAAAGTCCCTCTACTTTTAAAGTTCACATTTAGAGCTTAAACTAGCTACCGGAAACACTTACAACACTTCAAGCACCTCTAAACCATCTTAATACACATCTCATTAAATCCTTAAACATATAAACACATTAACATATACATAATTAAGGCATTAAAGCCTCATACATATAGCACATTAAACACATATAATCATTAAATCTCTTAGAGACTTAACGGACACGAGGTGTTAACTTAACAATTCAGGTCAACTGTTAAATAAAAGTTCGGGATGTTACAGGTTATGCAGTTAGCAAGAGGTCTCCCACCCGAATATCGTCTGGTGGCATCACTTATTAATCAACAGTGTCCTAAATGGAATGTTTCAAGAGACATGATTGAACGAGAAGCACAAATATTGGCAACACAAGAATCAAACCACGTTCTCGCTGCCACAAGTCAGCCACCACCGACCAAATCAACCCAACCGATCCAACCTGCATCGCATCCAGACTCTTCTCAACGTTTAGGACAACGCGGTCAGGATACTTCACTATACCAGAATCGAAGTAATCGCGGCAGAGGTCGTGGACGCGGGCGTTCTAACAGGAACAACAATTATGGAAACAATTATGGTAATGGCAATTATTACGGCAGAGGACCACCGGTCAATTTTTGCCCTCCTTGGGCCGCATGGAGTCTGCCTCCGTGTCCATATCCAACTCAGCCTAATGGCTGGCCCAACTCCTTGCCTAATACACCTACGAGCTCTTCGCCTAGCCCACAGTCATCTTCGGCCCACATGGTGTATCAACAAGGACCTTAAACCGCCTATAATGCTCTAAGTCCAACTGATCTTGGTCATGCTTTTAATAACATGCAGCTTAATCACACTGGCCAACCATGGAATATGGATTCTGGCGCCACCTCTCATGTCACTAATGACCAAGGTAAAATTCTAAATCCCTCTTCTTTATCCTCTTTTAACACTATTTATGTTGGGAATGGTCAAGGTTGTCAATCACAGGTTCTGGCAATAGCTTTCACCACTTACCTAATAAAACATATTCCATAACCAACATTCAGTATTCCCCAAACATCATTAAATATCTTTTGTTCGTCCGACAATTTACCCATGACAATTCTGTTTCCATTGAATTTGATCCGTTTGGTTTTACTTTGAAGGATCTCAAGACTGGCAAGGCCCTTTCACGCCATGATAGCACGGGGGACCTCTATCCATTCACTCCACATACTCAAGTTTTTGTCACTACCACTGCATCTCATTGGCATGATCGTCTTGGACACCCCGACGCTCCAGTCTTAGATTTTTTATCTCGTAACTTTATAATTCCATGTAATAAAAATCAAACTATGTCACTTTGCCATTCATGTCAAATTTCAAACAGTAAACGTCTTTATTAATAGTACTATTTATGAATAGTACCGTATTTATGAATAGTACCGTATTTATGAATAATACCGTATTTATGAATAGTACCGTATTCGTGAATAGTAACCGTATTTATGAATAGTACCGTATTTATGAATAGTACCGTATTCGTGAATAGTAACCATACTCATGAGTAGTACCGTATTTATTAATAGTACTATTTATGAATAGTACCGTATTTATGAATAGTACCGTATTTATGAATAATACCGTATTTATGAATAGTACCGTATTCGTGAATAATACCGTATTTATGAATAGTACCGTATTCGTGAATAGTACCGTATTTTGAATAGTAAAGTATTTATGAATAGTTACCGTATTCGTGAATAGTAACCGTATTTATGAATAGTAACCGTATTCGTGAATAGTAACCGTATTTATGAATAGTACCGTATTTATAAATAGTACCGTATTCATGAATAGTACCGTATTCGTGAATAGTAACAGTATTTATGAATAGTATCGTATTTATGAATAGTATCGTATTCATGAATAGTACCGTATTTATGAATAGTACCGTATTCGTGAATAGTAACCGTATTTATGAATAGTACCGTATTCGTGAATAGTACCGTATTTATGAATAGTACCGTATTCGTGAATAGTAACAGTATTTATGAATAGTACCGTATTCGTGAATAGTAACCGTATTTATGAATAGTACCGTATTCGTGAATAGTAACCGTATTTATGAATAGTACCGTATTCGTGAATAGTAACCGTATTTATGAATAGTACCGTATTCGTGAATAGTAACCGTATTTATGAATAGTACCGTATTCATGAATAGTACCGTATTTATGAATAGTACCGTATTCGTGAATAGTACCGTATTTATGAATAGTACCGTATTCGTGAATAGTACCGTATTTATGAATAGTACCGTATTTGTGAATAGTACCGTATTTATGAATAGTACCGTATTTTGAATAGTAAAGTATTTATGAATAGTACCGTATTCGTGAATAGTAACCGTATTTATGAATAGTACCGTATTCGTGAATAGTAACCGTATTTATGAATAGTACCGTATTCATGAATAGTAACCGTATTTATGAATAGTACCGTATTTATTAATAGTACTATTTATGAATAGTACCGTATTTATGAATAGTACCGTATTCGTGAATAGTAACCGTATTTATGAATAGTACCGTATTCGTGAATAGTAACCGTATTTATGAATAGTACCGTATTCATGAATAGTACCGTATTCATGAATAGTACCGTATTTATGAATAGTACCGTATTCGTGAATAGTAACCATACTCATGAGTAGTAACGGTAAATAGTAAAGGTAAAAAACATATTCCAAAGAATATGCTGAGGCATATTCCAAAGCATATGCTAAGGCATATTCCAAAACATATGCTAAGTCATATTCCAAAGCATATGCTAAGGCATATTCCAAAACATATGCTAAGTCATATTCCAAAGCATATGCTAAGGCATATTCCAAAGAATATGCTGAGGCATATTCCAAAGCATATGCTAAGGCATATTCCAAAACATATGCTAAGTCATATTCCAAAGCATATGCTAAGGCATATTCCAAAGCATATGCTAAGGCATATTCCAAAACATATGCTAAGTCATATTCCAAAGCATATGCTAAGGCATATTCCAAAGCATATGCTAAGGCATATTCCAAAGCATATTCTAAAATTATTTTCTATAAATAGCGACCTCAGTTTAATTATAAAACTCGCACCATTTATATATTCTAAAATCTCTCTATAATCACACAAGACTAAGTACGTCTAAGTGATCTTCTTCTACAACACTAAGGTAGTCAGGGATACGTACAAAGCTCGGTAACTTACGTTGTGTGCTTCTCCGAGGTAAGATAACTACCTTTTGACACGAGGGCACACAAGACTAAATACGTCTAAGTGATCTTCTTCTACAACACTAAGGTAGTCAGGGATACGTACAAAGCTCGGTAACTTACGTTGTGTGCTTCTCCGAGGTAAGATAACTACCTTTTGACACGAGGGACACAACAAGAACTTAGTTTTTATATTTAACGATTGTTAAAGCCTTTCATACGCTTGTTAAGTTAAGGGAACTTATGAGAGGGCTTATGGTTGACATTAATGCATGCTATGCCTTAGTTAGATTTTGTTAGTGATATTATGCATGCTGTTGTTTGAATTGAATGATATAATTGATTTGGTAATTTCACAGTTGATACGTCATTTTAATTTGCATGATTAATTGTGATTGTGATTTCATGCTTAATGTTTGATTGGCTTATACATATAATACACTAGACTCATGTAGGATTGCCATGTTTCACAGTTGCACGATAGGGGCCCTAAAATGATGAGATTGATATGGTTGATATAACACAATGTTGAAATAGTTCTTAAAACTCGAGTATAAACATAAAGTTGAAAGTGTTAAGCTTAACCCATACTATTCCCCGGTGGGACTAGTGTGTTGAGTTGGTCGGATGGGGTAATCATGGTGCCTCTAACGACATGGTCAAGTTGCTTGAGTATACCGGGTGATTAGGACCGATCACTATGAGTTGCTAAACGGTTTGCTCCGGGATTTGGTTATGCCTATCCTTAACGACGCCGATGGACCCCGAAAGGACAACCCATCATGTTGGGTGCAAGGTTCCTTGAAAGGTCGAATGACCGCCTATGCACAACCTGTTGTTGATTACTTATGTGACATAAGTCACTACAATATAGTTGAAAATGGCATAACCTGAATTTGTTGACTGTGATTGTTGTTGACATTGATATTGTTGATTGATGAGGTGATTGAGGTTGCTAGGCACATGTAGGAATGTAATCTTCCTATTGTGTAATATGTTTGATATGTGACGATTAATGATTGTTATATGCTTGACATGCGTATGATGTTTTATAAGATGATTTAATTGGCAACTGTTTTATACAACCTGTGGTTATCTTACTCAGCTTTTTAAGCTGACACTTGTTTTTGAAAATGTTGTGTATCCTCAGGTTAAGCAGTGAAGTTGCTAGGTGTGAGGCATGGATAGATGGTAGCATAATGAAGACTTATTGATGCCATAGATTGCCTCATTTGCTAGTCTATTTGTATTATATCATATAGACTTTAATAATGTTTGGTCGTGTGGTTGTTATGGATTTCTTAAATTATCGTGTGATGCAATAAGTAACACCAAAAAACTTTGGTTGACATTTCCGTTAGGAAATGACTATGTATAAAAGGGACCTTTCCGCATTTAATGACTGTTTTATTTATAAAAAATTTGAAATCCATATTTTTATAAAGTTGGGTGTTACACCCCGCCCTAGACGGGGCGCGACGTACATGGATACACAACACAAGATATACTGAACGACACAAAACGTTGTCGTTTTCAAAATACATTTATATAAAAACATTGTTCACAAATTTATATTACAACTAGAATTTACACTCATGTATATATCAGCATTTATAAGGTGTCTTTAGCTTCCTCCTAGCCAATGCCGGAGCTCTGGTCTGGATGTAAACCTTTGTAGCTAAGTAGCTTACCTGAGATCAAATAAATTTGACTAATCAAATTATTACAGCAAATGGAGGAGCACATACACAGCATCAAGTATACATATTTCCATGACGCATTCAACTCCTAGCCAAAGTATTTTGTAACTTTGTACCATATAAAACTAATATTCTAGAACATGCATGATGAATGTTTGCTGTTGAAAATTTTGTATGCCAAATATTTACCAGAAAATCAAGGTCTCCTTGTCTGAATCCAATCCTAATCCTAAGTACTATCCTTGTATGTTAAGAGAAATTCGATAGAGCTGAAAGTATGAAATTTGCGGTTTAACTCTTAGTCAACATTTAATGTAAAGCTTTTCACTATGAAACGTCATAAACTGATGAGACAAAAGTAACACATGTTTTAGTACTATTTGGAAGATAAACAGATATATCAAAAGAGCGTCTTGTTCTATAGCCTATTAGATCTATATAAATGATACAATGTAGACCAGCAAACATTCTCCATCTGGGCTTTTCAACATATGGTAAACGGATGAGGTTTTCACATTACCCGGGGAGGGGTAGTATTTACACTAAGATGTAAACGTGCTGAGTGGTATCACCATGTTTTAGTAATTTATTTGGGGGTATTTTCTCAATTGCAAAAAAAACAAACTCGCGTAAAAAAAGAAAATGCTAAGATAGAGGAACCGATATAGTTCAAATGTACCTTCTCTTTTTGGCTCAGCTTCCTCAGTTGCTGGCGTGCCCGCAACTCAACCCTCATCCGGCCTTTTCATCATATTGGTTCTTCCTATCTAATGCCTTGC
>CM067170.1:21512910-21610410 GCA_034093135.1 Erigeron breviscapus
TAGATAATTTTTGATATATAGATATAGATGTAAATACAGATTTGTGAAGATAGATATAGATATAAATACAGATTTTTTGATATATAGATATAGATATGGATTTATGTCTGGATAATTTTTTGATATATAGATATAGATGTAAATACAGATTTGTGAAGATAGATATAGATATAAATACAGATTTTTTGATATATAGATATATAGATATAGATATAGATATGGATTTATGTCTGGATAATTTTTTGATATATATGGATTTGATGACAAATATACCCTTGGACCAAAAGTGTAATTAAAGATTTTTTAACGTCCGTTTGGGTAGTGGACTAAAAGCGTTGACGGAGTTCCATACATAGGGACGAAACGTGTAATTTCGGATACTCAGGGACGGTCTGTGAAAGTTGGTACAAACCACAGGGACGAAAAATGTAATTAACTCAATAATTTATGAAAGATATTATTCTTGAAAACATTTATTTAATATTAAACAATATTAAATAGTAGCCTGAGACTTTAGCAAATTGATGAGTCAGTCCTAAAGTCTGAGGGTGGTCCATGGTTCATCATGTTGTATGCAGCGGAAATATGTCCCATGTATAGAGTATTGTCTAGTTACCTGAGAATACATACTAAAATACGTCAACATAAAGTTGGCGAGTTCCATAAGTTTTTCATATAGAAAATATAATTTCACAATATCCAGAGTTCAGTGTGACCATTGCCTTACCGCAATGTCAAGTAGTTATGATACAATCTCAGCAAAGAGTATCATAGGTTTTTAATAAAAATATAGAGTATGAACCACAAGTTTAAAATAACTTACCTTTATCTTTACATTTACTTTTTACCTTTACTATTTAAATTTACTTTTTACCTTTATCATTTAAATTTACTTTTTACCTTTATCTTTACATTTACTTTTTACCTTTATCTATTTACAATTTACTTTTTACCTTTATCTTTAATTTACTTTTTACCTTTATCATTTACAATTTACTTTTTACCTTTATCTATTTACAATTTACTTTTTACCTTTATCATTTACATTTACTTTTTACCTTTATCTATTTACATTACTTTTTACCTTTATCATTTACAATTTACTTTTTACCTTTATCTATTTACAATTTACTTTTTACCTTTATCATTTACAATTTACTTTTTACCTTTATCTTTAATTACTTTTTACCTTTATCATTTACAATTTACTTTTTACCTTTATCTATTTAATTACTTTTTACCTTTATCATTTACATTTACTTTTTACCTTTATCTATTTACAATTTACTTTTTACCTTTATCTATTTACATTTACTTTTTACCTTTATCATTTACAATTTACTTTTTACCTTTATCTATTTACATTTACTTTTTACCTTTATCATTTAAATTTACTTTTTACCTTTATCATTTACAATTTACTTTTTACCTTTATCTTTACAATTTACTTTTTACCTTTATCATTTACAATTTACTTTTTACCTTTATCTATTTACATTTACTTTTTACCTTTATCATTTACAATTTACTTTTTACCTTTATCTTTACATTTACTTTTTACCTTTATCATTTAAATTTACTTTTTACCTTTATCTTTACATTTACTTTTTACCTTTATCATTTACAATTTACTTTTTACCTTTATCTTTAATTTACTTTTTACCTTTATCATTTACAATTTACTTTTTACCTTTATCTTTACATTTACTTTTTACCTTTATCATTTAAATTTACTTTTTACCTTTATCTTTACATTTACTTTTTACCTTTATCATTTAAATTTACTTTTTACCTTTATCTTTACATTTACTTTTTACCTTTATCTATTTACAATTTACTTTTTACCTTTATCATTTACATTTACTTTTTACCTTTATCATTTAAATTTACTTTTTACCTTTATCATTTACATTTACTTTTTACCTTTATCTATTTACATTTACTTTTTACCTTTATCATTTAAATTTACTTTTTACCTTTATCTTTACATTTACTTTTTACCTTTATCATTTACAATTTACTTTTTACCTTTATCTATTTACATTTACTTTTTACCTTTATCATTTACATTTACTTTTTACCTTTATCTATTTACATTTACTTTTTACCTTTATCATTTACATTTACTTTTTACCTTTATCTATTTACATTTACTTTTTACCTTTATCATTTACATTTACTTTTTACCTTTATCATTTAATTTACTTTTTACCTTTATCATTTACAATTTACTTTTTACCTTTATCTATTTACATTACTTTTTACCTTTATCATTTACATTTACTTTTTACCTTTATCTATTTACATTTACTTTTTACCTTTATCATTTACATTTACTTTTTACCTTTATCTATTTACATTTACTTTTTACCTTTATCATTTACAATTTACTTTTTACCTTTATCTTTACATTTACTTTTTACCTTTATCATTTACAATTTACTTTTTACCTTTATCTTTAATTTACTTTTTACCTTTATCATTTACAATTTACTTTTTACCTTTATCTATTTACATTTACTTTTTACCTTTATCTTTACAATTTACTTTTTACCTTTATCTTTACATTTACTTTTTACCTTTATCATTTACAATTTACTTTTTACCTTTATCTTTACATTTACTTTTTACCTTTATCATTTACAATTTACTTTTTACCTTTATCATTTACAATTTACTTTTTACCTTTATCATTTACAATTTACTTTTTACCTTTATCTATTTACATTTACTTTTTACCTTTACTATTTACAATTTACTTTTTACCTTTACTATTTACAATTTACTTTTTACCTTTATCATTTAAAATTTACTTTTTACCTTTATCTTTACATTACTTTTTACCTTTATCATTTACAATTTACTTTTTACCTTTATCATTTAATTTACTTTTTACCTTTATCATTTACATTACTTTTTACCTTTATCATTTACATTTACTTTTTACCTTTATCATTTACATTTACTTTTTACCTTTATCATTTACATTTACTTTTTACCTTTATCATTTACATTTACTTTTTACCTTTATCATTTACATTTACTTTTTACCTTTATCATTTACATTTACTTTTTACCTTTATCATTTACAATTTACTTTTTACCTTTATCTATTTACAATTTACTTTTTACCTTTATCATTTACAATTTACTTTTTACCTTTATCTATTTACATTTACTTTTTACCTTTATCATTTACATTTACTTTTTACCTTTATCATTTACATTTACTTTTTACCTTTATCATTTAATTTACTTTTTACCTTTATCATTTACATTTACTTTTTACCTTTATCTATTTACATTTACTTTTTACCTTTATCATTTACAATTTACTTTTTACCTTTACTATTTACAATTTATGCTTTTTACCTTTATCATTTACAATTTACTTTTTACCTTTACTATTTACCGTTACTATTCATAGTAACTATTCACGGTCATTATTCATGAATACGATTTCTGGATATGGTTACTATTCACTGATACGACTATTCATGTATACGGTTACTATTCACCAAATATGGACTATTCATAAGTACGGTTATTATTCACAATTACGTACTATTCATATATACGGTTACTATTCACAAAATACGGTACTATTCATTAGTACGGTTACTATTCATAATTACGGTACTATTCATAAGTACGGTTACTATTCATAAATACGGTTATTGATAGTATAAGTATGAAAAAGTATTTCCAAGCAACTCTCAAATAACTATTTGAGCTCTATATGATCCTTCCCAAATTATGCATAGGTAGCTAGGCTATGCATAATTTCGGAAACATTATATAATGCTCATCTTAATTATTCTAAAGTTCTTGACAATAATTGTCCATGACTTATCCAAAGAATAATTGTTCAGTTTATTATACCATAAAATGTTTGTTCATATTGCTTGATCTACAAAAATAGTACACATAATAGTAAATTAATCAACCTGAAATTTTAGCAGTTGTCACATTCTCCCCCGGTTAATAAAATTTCGTCCCGAAATTTAGCGCGTGTGGTCGGATTGTTGGGCTTTTTCGAACAAGTGAGGATACTTTTGTTTCATTTGATCCTCACGTTCCCAGGTAAATTCAGGACCTCGCTTTGAATTCCATCGGACTTTGACAATTGGAATTCGACTCTGTTTCAACTGCTTGGCGTCCCTATCCATGATCTCTACTGGTTCTTCAACAAAGTGCAGCTTGTCATCCATTTGAAGTTCTTCAAGTGGAATAATTAGTGTTTCGTCGGACAAACACTTCTTTGTAACACCCGTCATTTTAAAACCTGGATTTTCAAAAACTTTTGCCTAACGGCGTTTAGAAATGCGGAAAACAGAATCCTTAAAACATAACTAACCCTTAATGGATAGTTCATTTATAAAAGTGGTGTTACAACATTCATATCATTAAAATAGTATAAGATAATCCAGATTTGACACCAACATAAATGCCAACATAATCGATACATAAGTCATATTAAGAGTAGCCAATCATCATAAGGCTAACATAAATGACTAAGCGGGAAAACTAAATGTCTTCTTCATAGCAACTACCCGCCTCACCAAGGTAAGTCTTTCACTAGCTCAACCTGCTTAACCTGAGGGAACAACGTTTTTCAAAAGAGCAAGTGTTAGCTTTAAAAGCTAAGTAAGATAACATGAGTTTATGAAAACATTGCCAATTCATTTTATATTAACAAAAACATTTCATAGTTGTTAATATTACACAACCATCGCAACACTTTAAGATCACCACATTACTATGGTGTCTTTCACAACATACTTTAGCGATAGCATATCATCATCATTATAATAACATACATAAATTATCACATTAGGATCCATCGTAGTCCTAATTGTGCCTAACATCATAAAACTTTACTTTTCGTCTTTCTTTTCTTTTCTTTCTTTACTTTCTTTATTTCTTTACTTTTCTTTTGCCTATACGTAGGCTATGTGACATAAGCCACACCTACTTAGGGATGTGGGGTTGTGTGTAGGCGGCCATAAGACCTTACATGGGGACCTCACACCCGACTTGATGGGTAGACCTTTCGGTGGTCCATCGTCGTCGTTAAGGAAAGACAAAGTCAATCCAACTGAGTATACCGTTTGAACTTTGCGCATGTAGTGGTTAGTTACTCCACCCGGATACACTCAAACATAACTATGCCACGGGGAGGTATCTAGATTCCCACACCACGTGACCACGTACACACTAGCTCCGAAGAACTAGCATGGGTTAAGCTTAACACAACTTTACTTATGCTCGAGACTTCTTTATTATATTAGCTTAGGCTACACTTTCACCTAAACTAATCACATATATCTTTCTTTACTTTATATTAGCTTAGGCTACACTTTCACCTAAACTAATCACATACTTTCTTTCTTTACTTTAGGCCCTAAATCGTGCACGTGTCATGGCAACCTATAAAAGTCTAGTGACTAGGTGTTCAAGCCATGCAATTAATATATAACATGTATTCATCAACATATCGTCATCACATATTAACATCACATCGTCATATCATAATAGGTCCGTGTCAACGTACCATTCATGGCATCATATCGTCTTATCATAATAACATCATTTCATCTTAATATATGTGCAACACATTTCATCATAATCATTTCATCATACATCATTTCATCATACATCATTTCATCATACATCATTTCATCATACATCATTTCATCATACATCATTTCATCATACATCATTTCATCATACATCATTTCATCATACATCATTTCATCATACATCATTTCATCATACATCATTTCATCATACATCATTTCATCATAACTTCATTTCATCATACATCATTTCATTACATAAGCATAGTATTTCATCATAACATCATTTCATCATAGCATGCATAAGCTTACCATTCATCATCAATGGTAATCATAGACAATCCCATAGTAACCTCCCATTCATTCCCGAATACATATAAACATACAATCATTCATTTGGGGAAGTTAACTTATGAAAACTATGTTTTGTTGTCCCTCATGTGATAAAAGATGTTATCTTACCTCGTAGAAGCGCACAACAAATGATAACGTATATTACCGAACTTTGCA
Organism: Erigeron breviscapus; assembly: GCA_034093135.1. Classification (NCBI taxonomy): domain Eukaryota; kingdom Viridiplantae; phylum Streptophyta; class Magnoliopsida; order Asterales; family Asteraceae; genus Erigeron; species Erigeron breviscapus. The sequence continues at coordinate 21,519,000 of CM067170.1, forward strand.
AGTATTTCCGACTACGAGAAATCGACTTGCGACTGTGATTCTTCTCGAATTTGAAACAAAAGATTTTCCTCGGCTGCTACTTTACGAAAACAGAAAGATATATAATCTTTTGTCTCTTGCGGCTTTCAAAACCCACGAACCAAGCACCTCCCGAATTTAATTCCTCGTACCAACTCTCTCGTCGAATTAATGATAGATTATTTTGGGCCTATTCTCTCGGCAATCTCATGACACCACCACTCTCTTTGTGGGCTTCAACTGGGCTGCCAACTTCATGTGAACAAAAGCCATGCGCCACTTTTCTTATTTCCAAGCCTACGTAACTCAAAATATTCTTTTTGACCCAAAACTAATTGAAAGCTTTTCCAATATTTTCAGCCGTGAGTTGCATCTTTTCGGTCAAAGCCTTCTAGTCAAAAAGTCAAACAATTGAGATTAACAATTCACATGGACTTGATCTTGACCTTCTTTCCAAACTTCATAAAATGACCATCTTTTAACTCATTAATATCATCATCCATTAATTTAACCTGTAGATGATCACAATATTGAAAGATCTTGATCAAACTTCAATCAAACCCAAGAAACAGAGAGATTTGGATGGAGAATTGCTTTGAGAAGGAAAAGGAGGCGGATTGGGGTTTCTCACGCACGTATGAATCTGAAATATGACAATTAGGGAAGCCTAAATATCATATAACCCCTGGCCATCACTTCCTTAATTTCCATCTTAAGTCCCTCGACTCTTTAAACGTTACTTTCTTGGCTTAACTTTCTCACCGGAACACTTAACGACTTAACAAGCACTTAACTTTCAGGACTTTACTTTAATTACTTTCATTTAACATACTTTAATCATATTATATTAAACGCATAAGCATTTAATCACATAATCCCATTTAGGGCACATAAACTTAACGAATCTGACGTTAACTAACGAAATAGTCAAATAGTCAAACTTGAAAAGTTTGGGATGTTACAATTACCTCCCCCTTAAGAGGATTCTGCCCTCAGAATCATTTCTCAGTTAAGCAAACCACGAGAACAACGCCCTCCCATCTCAGTCTTTGTCGGCCACAAAACACCTTTTTAATACCTTAATACCACAACATCTCTATATATTCCCATGAACTAAGCAAACCATCCCCTTTTTATTTTTCTTCCAAAACTCAGGTGCACATAAAAATGGCTAGTTTGTAAATTTGAACTACTAATAACATGTTTAATATATATAGTGAAGCTTTATTTAGACTTTATTGCATTAATAGTCTTAAGATCTACTAACACTTAAACCAAATGCAACTATGATCGATTATTTTTCTATAATCATTATTATAAAACAACTAATGCTTTACATAATACACTTATAATATAAAAACAAAATTGTCATTTGTAGTGATAGTCCATGTTCTCAGCTTCACATTTTGATGGACTTAAAATTACTTCTCACATTTTGGAGTAATTGCAACCAACTGGCATTATAAAAAGTCTACTAATTAACCATCCACATGCAATATAATTTGGCTATGTGATCCTAGACTGACCCATTAAATCATATTAAACCAGTTAAGTCAGTGTATCCCACGGCCATACACCCCTTTGGCCATTAAGTATCAACTATAATCGGTCACCGTCAACTGCTATTCTCACAATTACGCACCTCCAACCTTTGTCCACCACTCCCAATACAACTAATTAATTACATCATCAGATTTTAAGGCATCACTAGCCTATGCTTGCCTACTACTCAAATACCACATAATAAGACTCTGGAATTTTATTCTTCTCTTTTCCTTTTTTTTTTCTTTATAATTAAAAACTAGCAAATAACTTCATTGTTACACCTCTTTAAATTTTCCTAAGGAAAAACACATTATCAACAGAAGCGATCATTTGAAGAATTATGTAAGAATATAGGATAACAACATCAACACTATGTCACACCGGCGAAAGCACTAGGCGATAAAACCGCTAGAAGAATCCACGTGTTAGTTCATCTTCATAGTATTCATGTCACCTATGGAAAAGCTCCTCATTAAAATACTCGTCGTGTTCATCATGTACTTCCTCATATATGATGCATAGTGGAACCCCACACCTCGCTAAACTCTTACTAACATTACCCTATCATCCAGTGTGTGAGCCATGCGCTTATACGAAACTTTCTCACCTCATAGCTTGAATGTTACGTCACGTTATGTCACAATGTCCATGGAATGGAAGTGCCTCAAGTTTAATGGGTTAATTAACTTTACATAAACTACCATACATGCTTCAGCTTCAGCTTTAGCTTCATCATCCTTTAAATCATACATACAAGTCTACTCATCGCCCCGTCCAACGCAGTACCATATAATGATTCCATCATTATTTCATATGGTTCAACACAGACCCAGTCGCACAGGCACACATACGCTGTGATACATTTACAATTGCGTTCGCGACCGGAATTGTAACGTATCCTTCCATACGTGTGCCCGGTAACCCTTCTGTGCGTCACCTACTTATATCCTTTCAAGTTTCCAACCTTAACTCCACTCATCAAACTTTAGGGTACATGTCGTCTATGCCCGTGGCTCGACATACAAAGGTAGAAAATGGGTGCCATTATTTGGGGGTAATCGAGAGTTGATACTCGAAGAAGCCCATAGATCAAGATATTCTGTTCATCCTGGTGCTACCAAGATGTTTCATGATCTTAAACCTTTGTATTGGTGGCCTAATATGAGAAATGATATCGCTAGCTTTATTAAAAAGTGTGTGATTTGTGCTCAAGTCAAAGCAGAACACCAAAAGCCGTATGGTAAGTTGCAGCAATTGGATATCCCAGAGTGGAAATGGGACCATATCACCATGGATTTCGTGACCAAATTGCCTAGAACCAGGAAAGGTCATGATATGATATGGGTTATTGTGGATAGACTGACCAAGAGTGCTCATTTCTTAGCAACTCGAGAGAATGCTTCACTAGATAAGTTGGCAAAATTGTATATCGATGAGGTAGTTTCGAAGCATGGTGTACCTATGTCTATTGTTTCAGATCGTGATGGTCGCTTTAATTCTAATTTTTGGAGGGGTCTCCAGCGAGAATTGGGAACTCGAATACATATGAAGATATGTTACGTGCATGTGCTTTAGAGTATGGGGGTTCGTGGCATGACCATTTACCATTGGTTGAATTTGCTTATAATAATAGTTATCATGCAAGTATTGACATGCCACCCTTTGAGATGTTATACGGGCGTAAGTGTCGGACACCTAGTTGTTGGTTAGAACCAGGTGAGAAACAGTTTACTGGGCCAGAAGTTGTTCAAATAACAGCTGATAAGGTGAACATTGCTAGAGATGCCCTGAGAGCTGCTAGAGATCGCCAGAAAGCATATGCTGATAAGAAGAGACGACCAGTGACTTTTGAAGTGGGTGAGATGGTTATGTTAAAAGTTTCTCCTTGGAAGGGTGTTCTTCGATTTGGTAAGCGTGGTAAGTTGAGTCCTCGCTTCATTGGTCCTTTCAAGATTTTGAAACGGATCAAAAGTCAAGCATATCAATTAGAGTTGCCTCCAGAATTGGATGGTATCCATAATACCTTCCATGTTAGTTATTTGAGGAAGTGCTTGGCAGATGAGATCAATGTGATTCCTTTAGAAGATATAAGTATTGATCCTAAGAAAAAGATGATAGATGAACCAATTGCCATCCTTGATCGGAAGACGAAAAAACTTCGTAAGAAGCAAATTGATCTTGTGTTAGTAAAATGGAAGCATAATCGAGGTGAGAGCATGACTTGGGAGACTGAATCTGTGATGAGGGATCGTTACCCGCACCTCTTTGTTGTTAACCCGATTCTGAGGACAGAATCTTCTTAAGGGGGAGGTAATTGTAACATCCCAAACTTTTCGTTTAACGGTTGACTGTCGTTAAGTCAACATTTTACTTCCGTTAAGTCATTAGATGATTTAATGCATATATGTGATTTATGTGTAATATGTGTTAGGTGTTAAATGCATTAATGAAATGTGCATTAATGTATTAACATGGTCTAGACGTGCTTAAAGAATAGTATGTGTTCCCGATAAGGATCATATAGAGCTCAAATAGTTATTTGAGAGTTGCTTGGAAATACTTTTTCATATTTATACTATCAATAATAGTATTTATGAATAGTACCGTATTCGTGAATAGTAACCGTATTTATGAATAGTACCGTATTCGTGAATAGTACCGTATTTATGAATAGTACCGTATTCGTGAATAGTAACCGTATTTATGAATAGTACCGTATTCATGAATAGTACCGTATTTATGAATAGTACCGTATTCGTGAATAGTAACCGTACTCATGAGTAGTAACGGTAAATAGTAAAGGTAAAAAGTAAATTGTAAATAGTAAAGGTAAAAAGCATATTCCAAAGCATATGCTAAGGTATATTCCAAAGAATATGCTAAGGCATATTCCAAAGCATATTCTAAAATTATTTTCTATAAATAGCGACCTTAGTTTAATTATAAAACTCACACCATTTATATTCACTTCTAAAATCTCTCTTATAATCACACAAGATTAAGTACGTCTAGGTGATCTTATCTACAACACTAAGGTAGTCAGGGATACTTACAAAGCTCGGTAACTTACGTTATCATTTGTTGTGTGCTTCTCCGAGGTAAGATAACTACCTTTTGACACGAGGGACACAACAAGAACTTAGTTTTTATATTTAACGATTGTTAAAGCCTTTCATACGCTTGTTAAGTTAAGGGAACTTATGGGAGGGCTTATGGTTGATATTAATGCATGTTATGCCTTAGTTAGCTTTTGTTAATAATGTTATGCATGTTGTTGTTTGGGTTGAATGATATAATTAATTTGGTAATTTCACAATTGATATGTCATTTTGATTTGCATGCTTAATTGAGTTTGTTATTTCATGCTTGATGTTTGATTTGGCTTATACATGTAGTACACTAGACTCATGTAGGATTGCCATGTTTCACAGTTGCACGATAGGGGCCCTAAAATGATGAGATTGATATGGTTGATATAACACAATGTTGAAATAGTTGTTAAAACTTGAGTATAAACATAAAGTTGAAAGTGTTAAGCTTAACCCATACTATTCCCCGGTGGGACTAGTGTGTTGAGTTGGTCGGACGGGGTAATCATGGTGCCTCTAACGACATGGTCAAGTTGCTTGAGTATTCCGGGTGATTAGGACCAATCACTATGAGTTGCTAAACGGTTTGCTCCTGGATTTGGTTATGCCTATCCTTAACGACGCCGATGGACCCCGAAAGGACAACCCATCATGTCGGGTGCAAGGTTCCTTGAAAGGTCGAATGACCGCCTATGCACAACCTATTGTTGATTACTTATGTGACACAAGTCACTAATATATAGTTGAAAATGGCATAACCTGAGTTTGTTGACTGTGATTGTTGTTGACATTGATCTTGTTGATTGATGAGGTGATTGAGGTTGCTAGGCACATGTAGGAATAATAATAATAATAATAATAATAATAATAATAATAATAATAATAATAATAATAATAATAATAATAATAATAATAATAATAATAATAATAATAATAATAATAATAATAATAATAATAATAATAATAATAATAATAATAATAATAATAATAATAATAATAATAATAATAATAATAATAATAATAATAATAATAATAATAATAATAATAATAATAATAATAATAATAATAATAATAATAATAATAATAATAATAATAATAATAATAATAATAATAATAATAATAATAATAATAATAATAATAATAATAATAATAATAATAATAATAATAATAATAATAATAATAATAATAATAATAATAATAATAATAATAATAATAATAATAATAATAATAATAATAATAATAATAATAATAATAATAATAATAATAATAATAATAATAATAATAATAATAATAATAATAATAATAATAATAATAATAATAATAATAATAATAATAATAATAATAATAATAATAATAATAATAATAATAATAATAATAATAATAATAATAATAATAATAATAATAATAATAATAATAATAATAATAATAATAATAATAATAATAATAATAATAATAATAATAATAATAATAATAATAATAATAATAATAATAATAATAATAATAATAATAATAATAATAATAATAATAATAATAATAATAATAATAATAATAATAATAATAATAATAATAATAATAATAATAATAATAATAATAATAATAATAATAATAATAATAATAATAATAATAATAATAATAATAATAATAATAATAATAATAATAATAATAATAATAATAATAATAATAATAATAATAATAATAATAATAATAATAATAATAATAATAATAATAATAATAATAATAATAATAATAATAATAATAATAATAATAATAATAATAATAATAATAATAATAATAATAATAATAATAATAATAATAATAATAATAATAATAATAATAATAATAATAATAATAATAATAATAATAATAATAATAATAATAATAATAATAATAATAATAATAATAATAATAATAATAATAATAATAATAATAATAATAATAATAATAATAATAATAATAATAATAATAATAATAATAATAATAATAATAATAATAATAATAATAATAATAATAATAATAATAATAATAATAATAATAATAATAATAATAATAATAATAATAATAATAATAATAATAATAATAATAATAATAATAATAATAATAATAATAATAATAATAATAATAATAATAATAATAATAATAATAATAATAATAATAATAATAATAATAATAATAATAATAATAATAATAATAATAATAATAATAATAATAATAATAATAATAATAATAATAATAATAATAATAATAATAATAATAATAATAATAATAATAATAATAATAATAATAATAATAATAATAATAATAATAATAATAATAATAATAATAATAATAATAATAATAATAATAATAATAATAATAATAATAATAATAATAATAATAATAATAATAATAATAATAATAATAATAATAATAATAATAATAATAATAATAATAATAATAATAATAATAATAATAATAATAATAATAATAATAATAATAATAATAATAATAATAATAATAATAATAATAATAATAATAATAATAATAATAATAATAATAATAATAATAATAATAATAATAATAATAATAATAATAATAATAATAATAATAATAATAATAATAATAATAATAATAATAATAATAATAATAATAATAATAATAATAATAATAATAATAATAATAATAATAATAATAATAATAATAATAATAATAATAATAATAATAATAATAATAATAATAATAATAATAATAATAATAATAATAATAATAATAATAATAATAATAATAATAATAATAATAATAATAATAATAATAATAATAATAATAATAATAATAATAATAATAATAATAATAATAATAATAATAATAATAATAATAATAATAATAATAATAATAATAATAATAATAATAATAATAATAATAATAATAATAATAATAATAATAATAATAATAATAATAATAATAATAATAATAATAATAATAATAATAATAATAATAATAATAATAATAATAATAATAATAATAATAATAATAATAATAATAATAATAATAATAATAATAATAATAATAATAATAATAATAATAATAATAATAATAATAATAATAATAATAATAATAATAATAATAATAATAATAATAATAATAATAATAATAATAATAATAATAATAATAATAATAATAATAATAATAATAATAATAATAATAATAATAATAACTAGTATAATTCCGGGAGTAATAATAATAATAATAATAATAATAATAATAATAATAATAATAATAATAATAATAATAATAATAATAATATAATAGACATAAAACTAATAATAATAAAATAATAATAATAATAATAATAATAATAATAATAATAATAATAATAATAATTACAAATCATCTCTCTTGTTTCTCTCACACACAGAGCCGTTGGCTCTCTCTCTGGTTGAGAGCCGTTAGAGGCTTTCCCAGAGAGGAGAGGAGGAGAAGAGGATTCCGGTTAAGGCTTCCACTCCGGTGGATCTAACCCTATTTTTCACCCCGGGCCGGAGGTCCCTTCCACTTCGGTGGATCTGGAAGCAGCCTCTCTACCTTTGAGTAGGGGTAAGGTCTGTCTACATCATACCTCCCCATAGCCCGGCTTATGTCGGGATTGGGTACCTTGTTGTTGTTGTTATTTATTTATATATAACAAATTTTGAAGAAAAAAAAAAGAAAGAGGAAAATTAGTAAACTAGGGTTATTACTTTGTTCTATGATTTCAGGTGGAACCGATACTGGGGCGGGGGGCATCTTCACCGATTTAGGGCGAGAGCCGTGGCGCTCATGCATTCTGGCAACCTCCGCTTGGAAGGATCGAGGGTCGGATGCCCGCAGAGCCAGGAGCCTTTGATATCTCGCTTCTTTCTTAGGGGATCGAGGACGGATGAGATTGGGTCCCGGATGAAAATATAAAATTCCTGGTTGCATCATGGCCGTCGTTGTACCGTTTTCCATCTTTTCCAATAGTATTTTAATTGTTAGATTTAGGGTTCCTCTCGATCCCTGTAGATATATGTATATATAGATATAGAAACCACGCACCGCCCTATATTTTATAGGGAAAAGAAAAAAAAAGTTTAATTTCATTACATGCCCTTGGGATATGCGATATTTTCACATTTCACCCCTCTTGTTTTCTGTATCATTACATACCCTTACGAGGACTTTTTTGCTTCATTACGTACCCTTCACTTTAACGCACCACGCACGTTAGTGAGGCTCCGCTAACCCCCACATGTGCAATGCACATGAGGGTATTTTAGTCTTTCTACATTGAAAAACACTCACTCCTTCTCTCTTCTTTTTTCATATTCAAACAACCAAATTCACCCTTCAATCCAAATCCATTCATTTAATAACATAAAATATCATCTAAAACACCCAAAATCATTTAAATACAAAGTCCCTATAATTTTTATCCATATATATTAAATTATTTAAGTTATATAACGATATTATATCACGATTTCTATTTATATCGATATGGGTAGGAGAAGAACCCGACCAAGTATCATTAAAAAAATAGAGGAAGCAGAACCAAGTCAAGATGATATGGATCAACCCCTTTAGGAACTGGAGTTCCATCTCTTTTCCATTTCCATTCAAGAGTTCTTATGTGCTTCCACGCTCCTTCGAGACCCCAAAAAATGGACAAATTCCTTAAGTCAAACATATATTAGAAGAAACTACTCAAGAGAGTAATATAGATACCATGAACTTTGATCACTTCCATTGCAAGCGGCGATGTTGCTGCTATATAAGAAGCAAAATGATCACAGCTAATTACAAAATGGCCAGATTAGCTAGAACATGGCTTATAGTCTTACACCAATATGATAACTTGAATCGGGAATAACCATCATTCATCATCACTTTCATACTTGGAAGAAACATCATATCATATCGTATCAATTATCATATCGTATCAATTATCATCTCGTATATATATATATATTATATGATTTTCATATATTCTTCAGTGAAGAGAAACCTATTTTTTTATTTGTTTACTTTAATACTTGTTTTATTTTACCTAAAACCAATAATAAAACAAGTATTAAAGTAAAACAAATAAAACAATAGGTTTTTTCTTCGGTGAAGATAACCATGCATCATGAAAATCATCGTGCATCAATTTAACCATGAACTAAGAGTAAAGATCTTGTCTTATTTGTTTTCTTTTAATACTTGTTTTAAAATACCCAACCCCTATATATATACCATTGTTTTTTGATTTTTATCATGTAACATTTAAAACAAATACTATATTACATCACTTTCGTCATCAAAGTGTCCTTATTTTCATGTGGGATCGGTACGGGTACTCGGTTTTTTTTGTTCGTGTGACCGATGCCAATCGGTACTGGTACCGGGAAAACCTGAAATCCCGAAGTAATCCCGACTTTCACTTAACCAATATACGAAGTTTAGTTCTCTCAGGTAACTGAAACCTAATTTAGATTAAACCCATTATGTTAACAGCCTACTTTTTTCCATTTTCGAATGTGATACTAATAGTAAATTAGTAATGCATTTTTATTAAGAAAGTAGCCTCCAAATGACTAACTGGTGATTTGTAATGACTTGATGCCTCCCTGGCATGATGAACTCCATATCACTTTCTGATCCGATGGTGAAATGTGATAAATAAAAACAATTTATGTCTCTTATTGAATGATAACAATCAATCAATACGAGTCCCGGTATAAAAATTTGATGACATATTTCTAGTCATTCAAAGACTTATAAAAATATCTCAAAAAAATTTATGTAGCACCATTTCTCTTTTACTTGCTTCATATCTTGCTAACTTACGGGACTAGTCGGGATTTGATACTGATATTCCGGTCCTGTCACGGTACGGGACCAGTAGCGTTTCAAATGGAACAGAGATCGGTACCATATTTTTCTCATTTTCGGGTTCGGTACCAGACCGGTAGTGCAATTGAATGCCCATCCCTACTTTCATATCCCTTTATTTACTACAAAAAACCTCCAACCAAATGCACCCGACCTCTAATATAATTATTAGTTAATCTTTGATCATATTTATCAAAAATTCAAGTGGTCTCCTACAAACATAGTCAACAACTCAGTTCAGAAACAACAAACCCACAAAAGTTGTGTCCTCGTGGGTCACATCTGGTGAACAAAACTGAAGTTTGTGGTCCATATGGAAAGGAACATGTTGCATAATCTGGACAATAAGTAAGATAAACACAGCAAAGAGACCCTAGAGAATAGCAGAAATCAACAGAAAGGAAAAGAGGTGAAATAGCAAAAAGAGATGGTCATGCTACTTTGATAGAATATTTTCATTCATTCTTTTTAATTGAGAATTGTACACTTTGTTTTGGGGGCAACTCGATAACCATCTTGACTGCTTCCATTGCAGCTTCTGAGGCGACAATGTACTCAGACTCTGTTGCAGACATGGCAACGGTAGTTTGCTTCTTGCTTTTCCAATCCACAACACCTCCGTTAAGAACGAAGACGAATCCTGACTGAGACTTCGTGTCATCTTTATCAGTTTGAAATCCAGCATCACAGTATCCGGTCACTTTGAGCTCTAAGTCTGGATTTCCTCCATACACCAAAAACATATCTTTAGTAGCCCGTAGGTACTTCAGAATGCTCTTAACAGCAGTCCAGTGACTTTCACCTGGATTCTGTTGATATCGGCTAACGATGTTTTGCGCGAACGCCACATCGGGTCTAGTGCACCTAATCGCATACATAATAGATCCCACAACCGAAGCATAAGGGACTCTTCGCATACGCTCCACCTCATTAGGTGTAGTAGCACCCTGTTTGACAGATAAACTAAGTCCTTCTTGCATAGGTGTAAACTCACGCTTAGAATTCTCCATCTTGAATCGCTTCAAGACCTTATCAATATAAGCACTTTGACTTAGTCCAATTAATCGCTTTGATCTATCTCGGTAGATCTTGATTCCAAGAATAAATGCCGCTTCTCCTAAATCTTTCATGGCAAAACACTTTCCAAGATGGGATTTAACATCTTGCAACATTGGAATGTGTTTTCCTATGATCAATATGTCATCAACATACAAGACAAGGAAAGTAACATTACTCCCACTAGCTTTGCGATATACACATGGCTCATCGGGATTTTGAACGAAACCAAACTTTTTGATTTCTTCATCAAACCGCTTGTTCCAACTTCTTGATGCTTGCTTTAGTCCATAAATAGACCTTTGAAGCTTGCATACTTTGTTGGGATGTTTTGGATCGATGAAACCTTCAGGTTGATCCTTATAGACTTCTTCATCCAAGTAACCATTTAAGAAGGCAGTCTTAACATCCATTTGCCATATCTCAAAGTCATAGTACGCAGCTATGGCTAAGAGAATCCTAATAGCTCTAATGTCCGCAACTGGAGAAAAGGTCGCATCATAGTCAACACCGAAACGTTGAGTATAACCTTTCACCACGAGACGAGCTTTATAGGTGTGTACATTTCCATCCATGTCCGTCTTCTTCTTGAAGATCCACTTACACCCAACAGTTTGAGCATTTTGTGGAAGATCAACCAAGCTCCAGACTTGATTGTCTTTCATGGATTTCATTTCCACCTTCGTAGCTTCAAGCCATTTTTCAGATTCCGGATCTGATAATGCAGCTTGAAATTCGGAGGCTCATCGAGATCTCCTAAAACGTTTCTTCTACCATCAGACATAATCTGTCAGTAGGACGTCTTGTCCTTTCGGACCTACGAAGTGGAATCGCTTCATCATCATCGACTTGAGGTTCATCACTTTGAACATTCCCCCCCCCCCAAGTTGATGATTGCTAGGAGCTTCAGAAGGTGACACATCTTTCCTCTTGAATCTCATCAAGTTCTACAATCCTCCCACTGTTCTTTGGAACTAATTTCTTTTCAAAGAATTCAGCATATCGAGCAACGCGAACAGTGTTTTTGACGGGATCATAGAAGTCGTAACCCATCGTTTCCTTAGGGTATCCGACAAAGATGCACTTAGTAGTTCTGGGTTCAAGTTTGTCAGGCGTATCGCGCTTCACAAGTGCCTCACATCCCCAGACTCTTAAGTAAGACAGATTAGGAACATTTCCATGCCATAATTCATATGGTGTCTTGTCAACCTTCTTGGTTGGAACCATATTGAGAATGCGTACAGCAGTCTCAAGAGCATAATCCCAAAACGAAAATGGAAGAGTCGTAAGGCTCATCATAGATCTCACCATGTCTAGCAAGGTTCGATTTCTCCTTTCAGACACTCCATTATGTTGAGGAGTGTATGGAGGAGTAAGCTGTTGGACAATTCCACACGCTTTCAGATAATCCTTAAACTCTTGGCTTAAGTATTCACCACCTCGATCCGAACGAAGAATCTTAATGGTTTTGCCGAGTTGATTTTCTACTTCATTTTTAAACTCTTTGAATGTTTCAAACACTTCATGTTTATGTTTAAGCAAGTAAACATAACCATAACGACTGAAATCATCCGTAAAAGTTATGAAGTAGCTAGCTCCTTTTCTTGACACATGTCTAAATGGGCCGCAAACATCGGTATGAATGAGTCCAAGAAGATCTCTAGCCCTCTCTGGTTTATTCAGAAAAGGTTTTCTTGTCATTTTGCCGGAAACACGTGACTCGCATTTATCAAATGATTCATCATTTAATTGTAAAATCCCTTCACGTTGAAGTCTTTCAATGCGATTTTTGCCAATGTGTCCAAGACGACAGTGCCACAGATAAGTAGAGTCCAAGTTAGTCTTGGCTCTTTTGCTAACATTATACATTGAATTATTTGAATCACAACCACGCATATCAATTTCATAAATACCATCACAAGCAATAGCATCAAAATAATGAACATTATTTTTAGAAACTGAAATACCATAATCATTAAAAACATTAATGAATCCGTTGTCTTTCAACAAAGAAACTGAAACTACACCTCTAGTAATAGAAGGTGCATAATGACAATTGTCTAAAACAATAATTAAACCGGAAGGAAGAACTAAATGATATTCTCCAATAGCTTCAACAGGTGCTGGTAGACCATTGCCCACGAACAGCTGCAAAGCTCCGGGCTTTAGCTTCCTCCTTTTCCTAAGTGCCTGTAATTCATTACAGATATGAGTTCCATAGCCAGTGTCATAAACCCATGATTTACGCTTAGTAAAGGAAAATAATTCAATAGTGAAGATACCTGAAGTACTAGCAACGCTTGCTTGCTTCTTCTTCACATTCAACTCGGCAAGATACATGGGACAGTTCCTCTTCCAGTGCCCGACTTCATTACAATGATGACAGGTCTGGTCTTTAGCCGGATGCTCTTTCTTAGCCGGAGGGGTTTTCTTTGGCTTGGGGGGATTAGCAGCTTGCTTACCCTTGCCCTTACCATCAAACTTGCCTTTAGCTTGGTGCGATTTCTTAGCTTTCTGGATCCGACCCCCCTTTATCATAAGGACATTTGGGTCATTGGCCTTCTTTGGAATCGTCTTCTCATATTCAATGAGCATAGCATGAAGTTCAGTGACGCTCTTTTTCATAGAGTGCTTGGTATAGTTTTGCACAAAACCCTCATATTCCTTCGTAAGGGATTTGAGAATCATGCCAACTTTTGCCTCTTTATGATAAGCGTACTCCATCGAATCCAATTTGTCAAAAATGCTCTTCATCTTGAGCACATGACTGCTAACCGATTTTCCAGATTCAAGTTTCATGTCATGGAGTTCCACGACTAAGTCGAACAGTTCCACTCCAGCTTGTTTTTCATACAAGGATTTAAGTTCTGTGATCATATCATATGGAGTGTAGAGCTCAAATTGTTTTTGAAGCTCAGGAGACATGCTCGCAAGCATCAAACAACAAACTTCATTGAATCTAGTGTACTGAATCCTATATTCAGCTTTTTCAGCTGCTGTGGATTCAGCACTTGGTTCGGTTGGCCATTGCCTTTCAATGACATCCATGCGTTCCTCAACTCTTAGAACAATTCTCAGTTGACGATACCAGTCATTGAAATTTGATCCATTAAGCTTTTCTCTTTCAAACATTTGCCGAAAAGCATTGGTGTTTGTGGAAGGATTCATTGCCATCTACAAAACAGATTAAGTTCAAAAATCAGTATTTTCGATAATAAATCCTTAAGAAATCAATTACCCAATGTTTATCAAATAAACAATTAATATCATTAAGGCTAGGATCCAATTGACATACAATCATTTCATCAGTTGATCTGCTAGAAATGATTGCACTCAAAAGGTAAATGACGAGCAGTAATTGCATTACATGTGCAATTCCTAGTAAGAATGGGACCTACAAATTACACTTGATTCATCAAGTAATTTGTAGTCATGTTTTGTCCCATCTTTTGCCACGGGTCAAGGTCTCACCGCTTAACTCGCTTTAAGTCGTCCAACCAAGAACGCGCAAATTTGTCCACCACTGTGTACCAGTGAGTGGGATTTGCCATGCAACTGCCATTTCACCACTGT
This sequence comes from Erigeron breviscapus, assembly GCA_034093135.1. Taxonomy (NCBI): domain Eukaryota; kingdom Viridiplantae; phylum Streptophyta; class Magnoliopsida; order Asterales; family Asteraceae; genus Erigeron; species Erigeron breviscapus. Next base: position 21,534,149 of record CM067170.1, read on the forward strand.
GTACCAGTGAGTAAAACAACAGCCACAAGTGTCCTTTGCAAGTTGGATGGCAAATGACTTAAGTTGATTGGGTCAATCAATTTGATGTGTGATCAAAAAGTTATGTTTGAAGATTCATGCATATCTTCTAAACATAATATGTTTATAAAACTCATTTTTATTGCCTTTAAATACAAAAGAGCTCGGTAGCTCCATTTGAACTCACAAAGAAGCGCAAGGGCAAAGGTATGTGATAAACGCGATTTAAAAACCCGCCCTTTTAGGAGGCTAGCGCACTCCGACTTATACCTCTCTTAGAGTTTGTTCAAATGGGTGAGCCGGTGTATCTTTTGATTTTAGGGCACCAATTTTATAAACAAAATCTTATTTCGATATATTTAGTCAAGTTTATTTTTTCAAAAACAATTTTGCACACAATTTTCATAAAAGGCAAAATTAAACTTACTAAATTTACAACTTAACAATTAAGGTAATCAACCTAATTTGGTCACTATGGTATAAGATTGGCTCCTATTTCATATGGAAAGAGACCACATACATCAAGTTGCCTTGATTGCGTAAGCCAAAATTTCTATAACAAATTATCTACCATAAATTTAAGATGCTGATCTGGAAAATCCAGCAGCTTCACGACCAAATCTGGCCCTGAAGAAGGCCGAACTGGGATTAGCACAAAACATAAAAGTTGTAGCCCTATGAGTCAAGCATCTACTGTAAAGATTTCAGCTTCCAACTCCTTACGGTTAATTAGTTATGATATTTTTAGTAAACTGGTGTCAAACAGAAACTTTCACAAAACATAATCACATTGTCACACAATTAATTATTCAATTATCTAGCATAATTAACCCTAATGATCAAGATTTCATATCAATATATCTAAGTAATAATCATGAATAATTTGCATGAAAAATTCATGATTTTTACTTCTTTTTAACAATTAAATAATTAAAAGGTACATCATAAACGCATGCAATTATCATATAATAATGCTTAAAGATCAAAACTTGGAATTAGGGTTTTTTTTTTTTTTTTATTTTATTTTGGTCAGATCTGATTTCGAAAAAAAAATAAATTATATATTTTTTTTCATTATTTTATTACAATTAAACAAATTAATTAATAAAATAATCAAAAGAATTACATAAAATTCTAAAAAATATAAAACCCTAACCCCCCTCAAATTTTGATCTTTTTGGTAATTAATTATCACATAGTAGGCTCGTGATACCACTGTTGGGTTATATAACAATTATCAAATTAAATCACAAAGCACGCAGCGGAAAATTAATCTATGTAATTTAATTAATTAACCAAGAATAGAAACATGTACCTTTGATTTGAAGAAAAATAAAGTAAGAAACTTTATGAGGATTTGAAGTAAATCCCTCTACGTTTGCACACACGACACGCGGATGTACGTATGCTAGTACTTGATCACGAACCGAACAACCTTTGTTATTCTCCCTAATAATCGAACCAACCAAAACTCGAAACTCTTTGTCTTTGGGAAGCTCGGCCGAAACCAAGAGGAAGGAGAGGAGGAGGAAGAAGTTAGGGGGAGCTTTGTTTTTCCCTTTTTATAATCACTCTAAACCCTTTTCGTGTTTGACACAAATTAGGATTAGTATTTGATATAGATTAGGATTATAGAAAAACAAGTTAAGTTAATGAGTTAAAAACTCATTAACAAAACCGGCCCCCTAATTATAATTAGGAAATTTCTAGAATCTCCTAATTACAAATTAAGTCCTCCTTAACTAACGCCGTTAGCTAGTAACCGTTAGTTTTTAACGACCACTCGTTAATTGAAATCGTGATCATATTAATTAAATACATTCAATATATTAATTAATATTAAATACATTTGTGTCGAGACGTGTGACCCCGTAGGCTTAAATCATTTCTGGACATACGTTCATTTCTACGCGATCATATACTTACAGTCTGTCCTTTTTCAGAGCTTGATCTGCTGGAAAATAATTTGGCCTAATCATAATTAATTGCAGACCGTTAACATCTAGACCATGGGAGCTGATTGTGAGGTTGTAATTTCTCCGAGGAAAAGAATTAGAAAAAGGGTTTCATCTTTAATTACCTTTTATGTGAAGGTGACCTTTTTGTCCCGTTTGCTTCTCAGGTTTCTGATGGAGAAAATTGCCTTAGCAGTCAAAGAGTTGGGAACATGTGATATGTACACACAAGAAGTAGTGCATGTTCTGCGGTGTGGTGGGTGCCAGAAACGGATGGTTGATATGGTGTTTTGTGACAGAATATGCAAAGGGTGGTTCAGTTAGGCAGGTTTTGACCAAGAGACAGAAGACATCAGTACCTTTGAAGTAAGCGGTAAGCAGGCTTTGGATGTTGCTAGGGGAATGGAATATGTACATGCACTTGGATTGATTCATAGAGATTTGAAATCAGACAGTCTTTTGAGTTCAGCTGATAAGTCAATCAAGATTGCTGACTTTGGAGTTGCTCGAATTGAGGTGTAGATCAAAGGACCGCTGGATGACTCCGCAAGTGCTTATAATTTTTCTGTATATTGGTTGTGTCTTTAAATGAGTTCAATGTCTTTCGATAGATTAAATGTTTTGAAGATTAGTATTATAGTTCTGCTTGTAAGCTGTTTTATGTTGCATATATTACTTCTTCTTCATCTTCTCACTATATGACTAGTACGAATTGAACCATTCGTTATAGATATCTCAGAATCGTCACATCTAGTGCATACACATATTGAGATACACACATATATGTGTGTGTGTATATCATATGTAAACACATGTTACACATCCCTCAGTGCTCTTCTATGGTTGCAGTGAGATGATCCAGTATAGGCCGTATACGCAGGAAGTTGACGTGTACAACTTCGGGATAGTGCTCTAGGAGCTCATCTCTGGGCTGCTGTTCCATAACATGACAGCCGTGCAGGCAGCATTTGTCGTGGTCAATAAAGGGGTCCGCCCCACCATTCCACATGACTGCCTTCTAGTATGTGAAATCATGGTTTGCTGCTGGGACTGAAATTCAAATGTGAGATCACCATTCACTGAAGTAGTGAGAATGCTGGAACATGCCGAGAACGAGATTATTAAAGTGTGTACAGGGCCGTACGTCATGAAAATTTTCGTGAAGGAGCTGCCACCTTAGCACATAAATAAACAAACATACCTTTCTACGTTTTTTATATTAGTGCGTTACTTGTTAGAAATGGTTACAAACATACTTGTAGCTAAAACACTCTTGCTCTTTTATGCCATGGTATTCCTCTAGAATGCAATTAAATGAAATGAAAAAAGAAAGCTCCTGCACACACACACACACACACACAAACCCTCCTTTATTATACTAAAACTAGATTTTGTATCTGGGCGTAGAATTTGCCAGTGTATAAGGTTGTGTGATATATATACATAACAATAAACGTACAACACATAAGTGTATAATCAAAGTTAAAATAAAAAAAGAATAAAAGTGATGTAAAAAACTACTTAAAAGCTTGCCTTTTTGTTATAGCAGAAATACTACACTACAGTGGCACAATGTTACACCCATCCGTTGTATGTAAGGTTGTTGATCGTGGGTAACAAAAATTAAATGTTTACTTATTCAAATTTTTTTATTTATTTACAATAACCCTTAAAAAATTTTACAAATTAATATATGAGTAAATAAATAAAAAAACAAATAAAAAGTAAATGGTCTCAATTTATCTTTTCTCGGGATTCCATACATATATATATACTAGTCATATGTCTGCACGATGCGGCGGTTCGGTGGTTACGGCGGCGGCGACGGGGGTGGTGGTGGTGGCGACGGGGGTGGTGGTGGCGTCGGTAGTGGCGTACTTATCTAAATAAAAGAAATTGATATAAAAGAAGGTATTGTAGTTATTTAAGGGTTAAGGGGTGTATGTTGTAAATAATTCTATTAATGGTATTATAGGTATATTAGGTGGGGATATTTAAATTAGTGAATAAATGAGATGAGTAATTTGGGTAGATCAAGTTCTTTTTTGAAGAAAATAGGAGGGCCAAATGTTTTATAAGGTAATTAAAATTAAGATAAGATATTTTTTGTCTAAGAGAATAATTTTGTGTTGTTATCTTAAAAAACTTAAACAATAGACAAATTATATCTATATACTAAAAAGTAATATGCAATGTACAAGTCCTTTAAGCATGATATGTACAAGTTGCTATAGTACATGTACTATATCAATTTTCACTTTAATCCATCTTTTAACTTTTACCTCACATCAAAGTTTTCATTTTCATTTTTTTGACACTAAGGGTATGTTCTTGAGTTTTGTTTTAAAAGGAAAGGAAAAGATTGTGAAGGATTTTAAAAATATTTGTGTTCTTGAGTTTTATTTAAGAGAAGAAGAGAAAAGAAGGGAAAAGATTTGGAAGGAGAATTCAATAGAGTTTGTTTAAGATATTTTCCTCCCATTTTTGGGATGATTTGGAAGGAAGGAAAATTCACACCTTCTCTTCCATTCATCCCTCTTATCTTCTTTCAACTTCTTTTATAAAAAAAACTTGAGAACACAGGCTAAACTTTTAGGTTCTCATTTTTCATCAAACAACTTTCACACAGTTATGATTTTACTTTTAAACATTTGGTTTTTATTATTTTCCTCAATTTTTTTATATATATATATAATTTATATATATAATAATTTTTATCGTTACGTCTATATATATATATATATATATATATATATATATATATATATATATAGATACTTAAATAAAAAAAATTAATAACATATATATATATATATATATATATATATATATATATATATATATATATATATATATATATATATATATATATATATATATATATATATATATATATATATATATATATATATATATATATATATATATATATATATATATATATATATATATATATATATATATATATATATATATATATATATATATATATATATATATATATATATATATATATATATATATATATATATATATATATATATATATATATATATATATATATATATATATATATATATATATATATATATATATATATATATATATATATATATATATATATATATATATATATATATATATATATATATATATATATATATATATATATATATATATATATATATATATATATATATATATATATATATATATATATATATATATATATATATATATATATATATATATATATATATATATATATATATATATATATATATATATATATATATATATATATATATATATATATATATATATATATATATATATATATATATATATATATATATATATATATATATATATATATATATATATATATATATATATATATATATATATATATATATATATATATATATATATATATATATATATATATATATATATATATATATATATATATATATATATATATATATATATATATATATATATATATATATATATATATATATATATATATATATATATATATATATATATATATATATATATATATATATATATATATATATATATATATATATATATATATATATATATATATATATATATATATATATATATATATATATATATATATATATATATATATATATATATATATATATATATATATATATATATATATATATATATATATATATATATATATATATATATATATATATATATATATATATATATATATATATATATATATATATATATATATATATATATATATATATATATATATATATATATATATATATATATATATATATATATATATATATATATATATATATATATATATATATATATATATATATATATATATATATATATATATATATATATATATATATATATATATATATATATATATATATATATATATATATATATATATATATATATATATATATATATATATATATATATATATATATATATATATATATATATATATATATATATATATATATATATATATATATATATATATATATATATATATATATATATATATATATATATATATATATATATATATATATATATATATATATATATATATATATATATATATATATATATATATATATATATATATATATATATATATATATATATATATATATATATATATATATATATATATATATATATATATATATATATATATATATATCACTCTATATATATATATATATATATATATATATATATATATATATATATATATAAGGTCATCGTTACGTCTTAATTAACATGTATTTAAGCATTAATATAGTTATTTTTTATGTTTTTATACATCTTATTATTTTTTTACATTTTTTATTTTTATTGTTACATGTTTAGTTGTCTTTTATTTTATCTTTTAACTTTTACCCTACATCAAAGTTTCATTTTCATTTTCTTGACACTAAAGTTTTGGGTTCTCATGTTTTCATCAAACAACTTTCACACTGTTACGGTTTTACTTTTGAACATTTGGTTTTCGATTATTTTCATCCGTCTTTTTATAATATATAACGTTTTTAATATATAACAACTTTCATAAGCATTAATATAGTTACTGTTTATGTTTTTATACATTTTATTATTCTTTTACAAATTTCTTATCGTTTTTGCTACATATTTAGGTTGTCTTTTTAAAGTTTGGGCTCAGATATTTGACATAATGTAACAACTGTCAAAAATCCGGGTAAATTTAAAATTTAATTAACTTATTATTTCTGTAATATTCTAAAAAGAGCAAATTAAATATATAGATTCTGTTATAAAATATATGCTGATATATATATATATATATATATATTTAACGTGCGTGAAATTATTAATTTTTCACAGAGATACTTTGAACTAACTTATAAATAAAAAGGAAATACTTTTTCATACTTATACTATCAATAACCGTATTTATGAATAGTATCATATTCATGAATAGTAACATATACATGAATAGTACCGTATCCGTGAATAGTAATCGTATCTTGAAATCGTATTCATGAATAGTGATCGTGAATAGTGACCGTAAATAGTGAATGTGAATAGTCCCGTGAATAGTGACTGTGAATGGTAACGGTAAATAGTAAAGGTAGAAAGTAATTCTAAATAATAAAGGTAAAAGGTAAATCTTAAATAGTAAAGGTAAAAGTAAATTGTAAAAAGGGTAATAAAATAAAATAATATAAAGGCGGGACCCACGTCAAATAATTTAAAGTCTACGTTGAATTCAGAATTCGAATAAATTCAAAAGTGAATAGTGCTGAATAGTAAACATCGCTTTCATACTTTATTCTTATAATATAAAAGTCCAAAACCCGCTCACAGGGGTTAGTTGAGTAAAAATTATTAAAATGAAAGTTGTAGATCTTAATTTTCTGATCTTATAGAAACTTGAATTTTCTCAATAGGAGCCCGTATGCATAATTTAGGATTAAAACAATGTATAAATATATACTACTAGTATAAAAGAAATCTATCATTAGAAACGTCCAAGAGGTAGTGGGAAAAACACTTTTATCTACTTTATAATTTAAAATTCATAAATTATGAATCACGGGTTTGGTTCACTAGAGGTATGGACAAAAAGAATACTATATATATACATACCCCTTATTCATGATTAACTTTATAATATAATAATAATATATATATATATATATATTATATATATAATATATAACGTTTTTAATATATAACAACTTTCATAAGCATTAATATAGTTACTGTTTATGTTTTTATACATTTTATTATTCTTTTACAAATTTCTTATCGTTTTTGCTACATATTTAGGTTGTCTTTTTAAAGTTTGGGCTCAGATATTTGACATAATGTAACAACTGTCAAAAATCCGGGTAAATTTAAAATTTAATTAACTTATTATTTCTGTAATATTCTAAAAAGAGCAAATTAAATATATAGATTCTGTTATAAAATATATGCTGATATATATATATATATATATATTTAAATATATTATTAATTTTTCACAGAGATACTTTGAACTAACTATATATATATGTATACATATACATATATATATATATGTATACATATACATATATATATATACACATGTACATGTATATATATATATATATATATATATATATATATATATATATATATATATGATATATATTATATATATTTTGTAACTCCGCTTTATTTACTTTACATTCGGAGTAAAATACAAACTTTTTATATATATATATATATGGATTACAAAATTTACATAATATGATATATTATATAACTCCACTTTCTTATTTTACCTTCGGGGTAAAATACAAACTATTTGCTTATGATGAACACAAGTACTTCAGATTTGTATATATGGTTGATTCTAAGTTGCTCTGTTCACTTAAAGACCTCACCATCATGAACGATTAATTATGGCAACATAAACGTGGGTATATTGAATAGTACTATTGGGGAAGGCACCCCCATTCGTGTTGGTCATACCAACTGGATACGGATGCATTATATCTGGAAAGCTTAGGTTACCCTGAACAAGGTACCTACTTAGGAGGCAAACAAACTTACTTTTGTCTAGTTTCGATTCATGAGCTTAGAATTTTATATACAACATCTACTCTTGCTTATGTTTGATCCATTGTGTGATCAAATGGTTACTTAAGTCTTGTGGTTCATACACTGTATTTTATTAAAAACATATGATACTCTTTACTGATATTGTATCATAACTACTTGACATTGCGGTAAGGCAATGGTCACACTGAACTCTGGTATTTTGAGAAACTCTATCTTCTATATGAAAAACTTATGGAACTCACCAACTTTATGTTGACGTATTTTAGCATGTATTCTCAGGTAACTAGACGATACACTATACATGGGACACTTTCCGCTGCATACAACATACTGGACCCTGGCCTACCCTCAGACTCTAGTAAAGACTCATCAATTTACTAAAGTCTCAAGCTACTGTTTAATATTGTTTAATATTAAATAAATGTTTTCAAGAATAATATCTTTCATAAATTGTAATATAAATTTGTGAACAATATTTTTATATAAATGTATTTTAAAACGACAACGTTTTGTGTCGTTCAGTATATCTTGTGTTGTGAATCCATGTACGTCATATTCCGTCTAGGGCGGGGTGTGACACATAAATTTGGGTCCAAAACTTTATCGTGTAAAAAACGTATCTCGCGGCAACGCGCGGATACAATAACTAGTAAATGACTAAAAACCAATTGTAAGATAAACATGAGGTAAAAACATTAGTATAAAAAACTAAAAAAACTAAAATAATCAATAACACACGGTTAAATGCAGGTATGCAGCAATATACTCAAAGTCGGATAATCAAAAAATTTGATAGTGAACCATGAGTTTGAGTTGCACGAGATCGGATTGGGAACTTTCGATGCACGAAAAGGATGAAATTAACTAGAAGTTTTCTTTAGACTGAACGGAGTGGCACCAACTTTGCCCGACCCTCGCCCCAAGTCACCAGAAGTCGCCCCCCACACCACCCCCTTGGCCGACTCTTCCTTTGCCCGACTCCTACAGCTTGCCCCTCCCCCCTTTGACCGGTCCAAACTCCCATAAATTCCTCACATCCTCCCATGCCTTGAACGGCTCCTTCCCCTTTTTTTTTATTATTTTTTTTTCACTTCCTATATATAACTCCCTCTTCTACATATTTATACATATACATATATATATATATCAACACCATCACACACACATATAAATCTTCTTCCATTTTTACATAAATATATATACATATATTATGGATATGGATCCTCAATCACCCTCTTCATCCGATGATTCAATCGATCTCGACGACGCGATTCTTAGTACCGTTGCTTTGACGGTTACTACTATGATTCAAGCCGCGGAAGACGAGGAGGACGAGGAAGACCAAGTTTCACCTAGAAGAAGATCGGTTCTAGAACGTCGACGTGATGAGGCATACGCGCGGTTGGTCCGCCTTTACTTTGTCGAGCGACCCGTATTTGGCACGAGGGATTTTAGACGGCGCTATCGTATGAGCAAGCGGCTATTTTTGAAAATTACAAATGACTTGGAAGAAAGGTATCCATATTTTCAACAAAGAATGGATGCTCGTGGGAAGCTGGGTTTCATGCCGATACACAAGACTACCTCCGCGCTTCGTCAATTAGCATATGGGTGTAGCGTCGACTTGTTTGACGAGCATTTGGAGATGTCGGCTAGGACTTCCCGGGAGTCGTTAATAAACTTTTGTAAAGGTAATTTTACATTTTATATATTAATTTTACATTTTATATAGTATTTTATTTTTCTATTTATAGAAATGTTATTATTTTTTAAATAATATGGAGATTACAAAAAATTAAAAAAAAATAAAATCAATCATTAAAACCAATCATTGGAAGTGCCACATGGCACAAGTCGCCCCCTACTTAAAAAAACCCACCCATTTCCACCTTTTTTGGGGGCAAATCTTTTTACCTCACATGCCACATGGCACAAGTCGTCCCACCCTCCCTCTTTCTCCACTCCTTTTAGTCTTAATGGCGGCAAATTCAGCAATCATATTTCTAATGCTACTATTTGCCAGGGTTAAATGTGGATTTCGATACTGTATTGAAAAAGTAATCCACATTAATCAGACATTTTACTGGAATTCCGTGTAATCTTAATTAATATACGTCGTACAGTTTCTCATCATCGGAAAGGCGTCTCTTAAGGGAAAAAAAGGTTACATCTGGTCAACTGTCAGTGGCTACAAGACTGTTTCTAGACGGACCAAATGCTACAAGAGGAAGAATAAAGTTTGGGGACCATTAATTGGTTGGTTCAACAGAATCAACTTCATCTGAGTAAGTTTGAACTTTCTTTCGTGTATAGTCTGCATACTAAATGACTCAGCACATATATTTCTTTCTCTCAAGGTCATTATTTTTTTCCTTTCTTTCGTCAGTTTTGAGAAATTTTAAATTTTTTTCCCTCTCAACCTTTTTTTTTTTTTGGATTATATATATATACACACTATTTGAGTATAACAGTTCCATTAAATATTAATGTTTGGTTATACTCAACTGCATAATGTAGAGATTTGAAAGGGAAAAAAAATTTTATTGATTGTTTACATACAATAAACTTTCATATTGTTTTGGTGTGATGTCAATTTGTTTTTACCGTGTCTGTCTGTTTGTACGTACACCCAACCCTAAGGACCCCACACGTAACAACCACATTTTAACAGGTCCCGCCGTAACGAAAGGGTACCATACTAGTATATAGAAACACATTGTACAAAAACATTTATCGAAAAAGGAAATGATCCTAATGGCCTTAACGGGTATGTAGCTCAATTTATGAATAGAAAATGTCACATATGTTCTCTCTGGTTGTTCATATTAGCATTTTGCCTCCGGTACTTTTTGTGTTGCTAACTATCCCTTGATTTTGCACTTCCATTGCGGCAGTCCCTAGCACTATCCGTTAGATTAAGCCGCTAAACCCCGCACATTCATACCATGTGAGGGTATAATTGTCCTTTTATTAACCAGAGGGACTATATGTGATAAAACTATATCCCTTCAAAATGTAACGCCCGTTATAATTTAGACTTTTTTTATTACACACATATATACATATACATACATAATACTCTATTAAAAATAACTATATATGTATTCATTGACTCACACGACTCGAACTTATATATTTAAAGACTTTATACAATATTTCACAAAAAATTGTACTGGCCATAAATTTATGGTCTCGGACCGTAAATCTACGGTCCAATATTTACACAGAGCGCAAAATTTGGGCGTAAAATGCGTCTAGGATTTCTTTCCTAGCTTCGCAAAATTACATTTGCCGTAAAATTATGGTCTAGGACCGTAAATTTACGGTCCAATATATTTACACTGATCGTAAATTTATGGTCCCACCTGTAATATTATGGTCTGACTTGCAAAACTTTATTTTAGTAGAAACTCACAAATAAACTATTTTCGACACTCAAAACTCATTTTCAAAACACCAAAACGTGCAGATTTTCACTATACACGATATATAACATAACAAACTTACCAAACTCAAAATTTATTTAGCGATAACGCAAACGGGCCATGTGCATAAAATTATTAAATTGATAAAAGTAAAAAATTTATATAAGATTTTAATCACCTTAATTTTTCGTTATAATATAATAGGCCAAAAACTATGATGTCTTTTCAGATAATTTTTTGTTTTACCAACCGCATGTGTTTCAACGTGTGTCCACAACTACACAACTTTTGTTTCCGTTTAGTTTCGTTTGTTACATAATAACTTATAACTTTCCAACTTATTTAACGTTATTACTATACATTTTAATGACAATATATTTTAAAGTTATCCGGATATCATTTGATTTATTTACAAAGCGTCTATAAGTTAAACCGGGTTAATTAACTAGTTGTGATAAAAGAAAAAGAAACAAAATTGCATTTAGTCCATCCCTATCGGTAAACATATTGTCTAGTCTATATATATATATATATATATATATATATATATATATATATATATATATATATATATATATATATATATATATATATATATATATATATATATATATATATATATATATATATATATATATATATATATATATATATATATATATATATATATATATATATATATATATATATATATATATATATATATATATATATATATATATATATATATATATATATATATATATATATATATATATATATATATATATATATATATATATATATATATATATATATATATATATATATATATATATATATATATATATATATATATATATATATATATATATATATATATATATATATATATATATATATATATATATATATATATATATATATATATATATATATATATATATATATATATATATATATATATATATATATATATATATATATATATATATATATATATATATATATATATATATATATATATATATATATATATATATATATATATATATATATATATATATATATATATATATATATATATATATATATATATATATATATATATATATATATATATATATATATATATATATATATATATATATATATATATATATATATATATATATATATATATATATATATATATATATATATATATATATATATATATATATATATATATATATATATATATATATATATATATATATATATATATATATATATATATATATATATATATATATATATATATATATATATATATATATATATATATATATATATATATATATATATATATATATATATATATATATATATATATATATATATATATATATATATATATATATATATATATATATATATATATATATATATATATATATATATATATATATATATATATATATATATATATATATATATATATATATATATATATATATATATATATATATATATATATATATATATATATATATATATATATATATATATATATATATATATATATATATATATATATATATATATATATATATATATATATATATATATATATATATATATATATATATATATATATATATATATATATATATATATATATATATATATATATATATATATATATATATATATATATATATATATATATATATATATATATATATATATATATATATATATATATATATATATATATATATATATATATATATATATATATATATATATATATATATATATATATATATATATATATATATATATATATATATATATATATATATATATATATATATATATATATATATATATATATATATATATATATATATATATATATATATATATATATATATATATATATATATATATATATATATATATATATATATATATATATATATATATATATATATATATATATATATATATATATATATATATATATATATATATATATATATATATATATATATATATATATATATATATATATATATATATATATATATATATATATATATATATATATATATATATATATATATATATATATATATATATATATATATATATATATATATATATATATATATATATATATATATATATATATATATATATATATATATATATATATATATATATATATATATATATATATATATATATATATATATATATATATATATATATATATATATATATATATATATATATATATATATATATATATATATATATATATATATATATATATATATATATATATATATATATATATATATATATATATATATATATATATATATATATATATATATATATATATATATATATATATATATATATATATATATATATATATATATATATATATATATATATATATATATATATATATATATATATATATATATATATATATATATATATATATATATATATATATATATATATATATATATATATATATATATATATATATATATATATATATATATATATATATATATATATATATATATATATATATATATATATATATATATATATATATATATATATATATATATATATATATATATATATATATATATATATATATATATATATATATATATATATATATATATATATATATATATATATATATATATATATATATATATATATATATATATATATATATATATATATATATATATATATATATATATATATATATATATATATATATATATATATATATATATATATATATATATATATATATATATATATATATATATATATATATATATATATATATATATATATATATATATATATATATATATATATATATATATATATATATATATATATATATATATATATATATATATATATATATATATATATATATATATATATATATATATATATATATATATATATATATATATATATATATATATATATATATATATATATATATATATATATATATATATATATATATATATATATATATATATATATATATATATATATATATATATATATATATATATATATATATATATATATATATATATATATATATATATATATATATATATATATATATATATATATATATATATATATATATATATATATATATATATATATATATATATATATATATATATATATATATATATATATATATATATATATATATATATATATATATATATATATATATATATATATATATATATATATATATATATATATATATATATATATATATATATATATATATATATATATATATATATATATATATATATATATATATATATATATATATATATATATATATATATATATATATATATATATATATATATATATATATATATATATATATATATATATATATATATATATATATATATATATATATATATATATATATATATATATATATATATATATATATATATATATATATATATATATATATATATATATATATATATATATATATATATATATATATATATATATATATATATATATATATATATATATATATATATATATATATATATATATATATATATATATATATATATATATATATATATATATATATATATATATATATATATATATATATATATATATATATATATATATATATATATATATATATATATATATATATATATATATATATATATATATATATATATATATATATATATATATATATATATATATATATATATATATATATATATATATATATATATATATATATATATATATATATATATATATATATATATATATATATATATATATATATATATATATATATATATATATATATATATATATATATATATATATATATATATATATATATATATATATATATATATATATATATATATATATATATATATATATATATATATATATATATATATATATATATATATATATATATATATATATATATATATATATATATATATATATATATATAATTATATATTATTCAAGTTATTTATAATTATAACTTTTAAGATAAATATTATAATATATAAATTTAAATGTAAAAATTATAAATAAATCAAAATAAAGATTATATAATATTAAACGCATATTTGTATGTATTTTATCATTCATAATGTTTTATTAGATAATATATCTCTATATAACTATGAGAGGATAGGTTTTTCCCTATGTGACACTTTTCTTTTCGTGCCAACTAGACTTTTTGCTTAGGTGACATTTTGTAATAATTTTAATGTTTTTTTAGATACATTGATATTTAAATCTATATTTTTTAGTGCATGTGGCACTTCATTTTTCACGTCATCATTTGCCTACGTGGACATTTGTTTTTTTAATCAATTTTAAATAGCAAATAAAAAAACCAAATACAAGATTAGAACTCATGACCTCTAACTTTTAATATTATGCACAAATCACTTGATCTAACTTAATATTTGTTTATTTTTTACAAACTACGGTAGATATTCATTGAATATTAAATAATTAAAAGACATTGATAATATATTGTCGATCTTTGTAACTTATCTCTTTCTATTTTCTTGTATTTAATTATCTTTGTACGTGGAATATAATTTACTTTAATATAATATAAAACTAGATTATATTAATAATTACATCTAATATTTTACTAACTGATTATATTATCAATGTTAAATTAGATATTTACTTTATCAATTTCACACACATATTTTTGATATTTAAATCTATATTTGTAACTTATCTCTATATAACTAAGATTCCGTATTTTGATAATATATGAGCACAAAGATGTTTATATGCTTTAGACCGCGTCTTTTTATTAATTCAATGATAATTATCATTGTTTCAAATGAGATTGTTTATTATATATATTTAATAAATATAGATCATAAAAAAAATTATGATTTATAAATATTTACGTTTCATTAGTCATGTTTTAACATATATATATATTATATATTTATAAATTATAATTTTATTATTTGCATCAGTTGTAAATTGACTATTTTTTTATATTATCATAAACTATGAATAATAATGTAATGTAGAGTTAATTTTTAGTTTACGTTCTACAAATAAGGGATTAACGTAAATATATTTAATAAATATATTTAATAAATATATTTAATAAATATATTTAATAAATATATTTAATAAATATATTTAATAAATATATTTAATAAATATATTTAATAAATATATTTAATAAATATATTTAATAAATATATTTAATAAATATATTTAATAAATATATTTAATAAATATATTTAATAAATATATTTAATAAATATATTTAATAAATATATTTAATAAATATATTTAATAAATATATTTAATAAATATATTTAATAAATATATTTAATAAATATATTTAATAAATATATTTAATAAATATATTTAATAAATATATTTAATAAATATATTTAATAAATATATTTAATAAATATATTTAATAAATATATTTAATAAATATATTTAATAAATATATTTAATAAATATATTTAATAAATATATTTAATAAATATATTTAATAAATATATTTAATAAATATATTTAATAAATATATTTAATAAATATATTTAATAAATATATTTAATAAATATATTTAATAAATATATTTATTAATTTAATAAATTATCATTATTTCAAATGAGATTGTTTATTATATTATATTTAATAAATATAGATCATAAAAAAAATTATGATTTATAAATATTTACGTTTCATTAGTCATGTTTTAACATATTTAATATATATTATATATTTAAAAATTATAATTTTATTATTTGCATCAGTTGTAAATTGACTATTTCTTTTAAATTATCATAAACTATGAATAATAATGTAGTCATCAGTTAACTTTAGTTTACGTTCTCAGTCAGCCCCGCACAACGTGCGGTTTAATCTAGTTTGTTTATATTCTTTGATTTGATATTTATTGCTTATGATCGTCTTAAGACATTTTTCGTTTTAACTCAAGTATCGCAACATACAAATGTTTGTATTTAAAACCTAGAGTTTGGAACAACAAACTAACTTTTGATAAAATAGTTAATAGTAATTTACTTAGCATTGTACCTTTTATTTATTATTCAAAACAATGTATCAGTGAAAATATAAGTAAATATGTAGATGTGTAATTTTATTCAAAATGATGTATTAATTTGCTTGAAAAAAAATACATTTTTAAACTCAAAATTTAAAAACTAAATATATTGATTGGAAAACAATTTTTGAGATTCATGATCGAATTAAAAACAAAGTTTGAGATCCAAATAAGTGAAAGTCGTTACTAATTAGTGAATTATCAGTTAATATAATTAAAACAAAGTTTGAGATCCAAATAAGTGAAAGTCGTTACTAATTAGTGAATTATCAGTTAATATAATTAAAACAAAAAAATTATTAACTTAGAAGTTATAGAATTATGTAAAAATTGTCTATCGTTATTTATTTAACTTACTTATTAGATTTTAATATCGTGTATATATAGTAGGCTAAATTAATTGTATTAAAATATTTCAAAGTGTTTATATGCTTTAGACCGCGTCTTTTTATTAGTTCAATGATAATTATCATTGTTTCAAATGAGATTGTTTATTATATTATATTTAATAAATATAGATCATTAAAAAGAATTTTATGATTTATAATATATTTATTAATTTAATAAATTATCATTTTCAAATGAGATTTTAATAAATTATATTTAATAAATATAGATCATAAAAAAAATTATGATTTATAAATATTTACGTTTCATTAGTCATGTTTTAACAAATTTATATATTATATATTTAAATTTATTTTATGCATTTCTAGTCATCTTGAACAATTGCAAGTCTTGAATCGAGTCAAAAGACGATTTGGGTCAAATTAGGGTTTCGATTAGGGTTAGAGCGATTTGTTATGATTTTGATGTTTTGGGTCGAATTTGTTTTTGTTTTTTTGGTTTGGTGTTTTTTTTTTTTTTTTTTTTTTTTTTTTTTTTTTTTTTTTTTTTTTTTTTTTTTTTTTTTTTTTTTTTTTTTTTTTTTTTTTTTTTTTTTTTTTTTTTTTTTTTTTTTTTTTTTTTTTTTTTTTTTTTTTTTTTTTTTTTTTTTTTTTTTTTTTTTTTTTTTTTTTTTTTTTTTTTTTTTTTTTTTTTTTTTTTTTTTTTTTTTTTTTTTTTTTTTTTTTTTTTTTTTTTTTTTTTTTTTTTTTTTTTTTTTTTTTTTTTTTTTTTTTTTTTTTTTTTTTTTTTTTTTTTTTTTTTTTTTTTTTTTTTTTTTTTTTTTTTTTTTTTTTTTTTTTTTTTTTTTTTTTTTTTTTTTTTTTTTTTTTTTTTTTTTTTTTTTTTTTTTTTTTTTTTTTTTTTTTTTTTTTTTTTTTTTTTTTTTTTTTTTTTTTTTTTTTTTTTTTTTTTTTTTTTTTTTTTTTTTTTTTTTTTTTTTTTTTTTTTTTTTTTTTTTTTTTTTTTTTTTTTTTTTTTTTTTTTTTTTTTTTTTTTTTTTTTTTTTTTTTTTTTTTTTTTTTTTTTTTTTTTTTTTTTTTTTTTTTTTTTTTTTTTTTTTTTTTTTTTTTTTTTTTTTTTTTTTTTTTTTTTTTTTTTTTTTTTTTTTTTTTTTTTTTTTTTTTTTTTTTTTTTTTTTTTTTTTTTTTTTTTTTTTTTTTTTTTTTTTTTTTTTTTTTTTTTTTTTTTTTTTTTTTTTTTTTTTTTTTTTTTTTTTTTTTTTTTTTTTTTTTTTTTTTTTTTTTTTTTTTTTTTTTTTTTTTTTTTTTTTTTTTTTTTTTTTTTTTTTTTTTTTTTTTTTTTTTTTTTTTTTTTTTTTTTTTTTTTTTTTTTTTTTTTTTTTTTTTTTTTTTTTTTTTTTTTTTTTTTTTTTTTTTTTTTTTTTTTTTTTTTTTTTTTTTTTTTTTTTTTTTTTTTTTTTTTTTTTTTTTTTTTTTTTTTTTTTTTTTTTTTTTTTTTTTTTTTTTTTTTTTTTTTTTTTTTTTTTTTTTTTTTTTTTTTTTTTTTTTTTTTTTTTTTTTTTTTTTTTTTTTTTTTTTTTTTTTTTTTTTTTTTTTTTTTTTTTTTTTTTTTTTTTTTTTTTTTTTTTTTTTTTTTTTTTTTTTTTTTTTTTTTTTTTTTTTTTTTTTTTTTTTTTTTTTTTTTTTTTTTTTTTTTTTTTTTTTTTTTTTTTTTTTTTTTTTTTTTTTTTTTTTTTTTTTTTTTTTTTTTTTTTTTTTTTTTTTTTTTTTTTTTTTTTTTTTTTTTTTTTTTTTTTTTTTTTTTTTTTTTTTTTTTTTTTTTTTTTTTTTTTTTTTTTTTTTTTTTTTTTTTTTTTTTTTTTTTTTTTTTTTTTTTTTTTTTTTTTTTTTTTTTTTTTTTTTTTTTTTTTTTTTTTTTTTTTTTTTTTTTTTTTTTTTTTTTTTTTTTTTTTTTTTTTTTTTTTTTTTTTTTTTTTTTTTTTTTTTTTTTTTTTTTTTTTTTTTTTTTTTTTTTTTTTTTTTTTTTTTTTTTTTTTTTTTTTTTTTTTTTTTTTTTTTTTTTTTTTTTTTTTTTTTTTTTTTTTTTTTTTTTTTTTTTTTTTTTTTTTTTTTTTTTTTTTTTTTTTTTTTTTTTTTTTTTTTTTTTTTTTTTTTTTTTTTTTTTTTTTTTTTTTTTTTTTTTTTTTTTTTTTTTTTTTTTTTTTTTTTTTTTTTTTTTTTTTTTTTTTTTTTTTTTTTTTTTTTTTTTTTTTTTTTTTTTTTTTTTTTTTTTTTTTTTTTTTTTTTTTTTTTTTTTTTTTTTTTTTTTTTTTTTTTTTTTTTTCAGTTTGGTTTAAATTGTGGTTGGTGGCTTATGGTTGTCGAATGTTGATTAGTGGGTTAAGATTGACGATTATTGATTATTAGTTTATGGTTCATCATAGGTTGATTGACTTGGTTAATATTTTGGTTAAGTATTAATGGCCGATGTTGATGAATGGTGATTATTGGTTTATGATTGACGTTTATTGATTGATGACTCAGGATTGGCGAATATTGATTATTGATTCATATTCATCGTATATCGATCGTTGGTTATGATTATGCATTTACATTTGATTGTAAGCATTGCATACATTATTGTTGGACCCTCGGCAGGGGATTTGCCGGCATCCTGGTGCATAGATGTATGCACCCATTTTGGATGTAGTCTTGACCCCGAGTATATAGACATATATATCTCGATGATTTGAGATACAGCCTTGTCCATTGCGATGGCAGAAGGGTATCGTTGCATACGTGATTGAAGGTCACGCTTAGGAGAGGCATGTTTGTTTATTCATGCATTCCGGCACTTGCATTGATACACATATCATTTATGCATTCCTTATTTACACATTTACTTGTCTTGTGTAATCTTGTTGTTGGGCGACATTGTGTTATGTAGAGGCTCACTGTAAGTCATGTCTAGCCTCTACTCTTATATTGTGATTATTGATGTTGGTTCTTTACGAATCATTACTACGAACTCACCAACCTTGTGTTGACTATGCTTAGTACACTTTTCAGGTAACCAGGTTATCCAGGACGTGGAGTTTGATTGTTGCTTACTGTTGAACCCGGACTGGACTGATATGGATCAAGGATCCATTTGCCTTAGGTTGCATTGTATTTAGGATTGATAGCCTTCTTTTGTTGTCGGTTGTAATCTTGATGTTTACTTGCTCCTGTTGTATTTTGTTACTTATTTATCGTTTGTATGGATTCACTGAATCCTCTTATTGCATTTAGTTGTTCTATTGTAATTCCACCTGGTGCTATGTGATTTCCGTGATATTCCGAGCCTCGGCTTGGGGTGTTACAGAATGGTGGCCCATGCGTGGTCGTAGAGAATTAGGCGGTTTGGCCTAGACTACGGCTTAAGTTAAAACTCTTCATATAGCATGCATGGTTAGGAAATTCGTGTGCGTATGTATGTATGTATCTATGTATGTATGTATGTATGTATGTATGTATGTATGTATGTATGTATGTATGTATGTATGTATGTATGTATGTATGTATGTATGTATGTATGTATGTATGTATGTATGTATGTATGTATGTATGTATGTATGTATGTATGTGTGTATGTATGTATGTATGTATGTATGTATGTATGTATGTATGTATGTATGTATGTATGTATGTATGTATGTATGTATGTATGTATGTATGTATGTATGTATGTATGTATGTATGTATGTATGTATGTATGTATGTATGTATGTATGTATGTATGTATGTATGTATGTATGTATGTATGTATGTATGTATGTATGTATGTATGTATGTATGTATGTATGTATGTATGTATGTATGTATGTATGTATGTATGTATGTATGTATGTATGTATGTATGTATGTATGTATGTATGTATGTATGTATGTATGTATGTATGTATGTATGTATGTATGTATGTATGTATGTATGTATGTATGTATGTATGTATGTATGTATGTATGTATGTATGTATGTATGTATGTATGTATGTATGTATGTATGTATGTATGTATGTATGTATGTATGTATGTATGTATGTATGTATGTATGTATGTATGTATGTATGTATGTATGTATGTATGTATGTATGTATGTATGTATGTATGTATGTATGTATGTATGTATGTATGTATGTATGTATGTATGTATGTATGTATGTATGTATGTATGTATGTATGTATGTATGTATGTATGTATGTATGTATGTATGTATGTATGTATGTATGTATGTATGTATGTATGTATGTATGTATGTATGTATGTATGTATGTATGTATGTATGTATGTATGTATGTATGTATGTATGTATGTATGTATGTATGTATGTATGTATGTATGTATGTATGTATGTATGTATGTATGTATGTATGTATGTATGTATGTATGTATGTATGTATGTATGTATGTATGTATGTATGTATGTATGTATGTATGTATGTATGTATGTATGTATGTATGTATGTATGTATGTATGTATGTATGTATGTATGTATGTATGTATGTATGTATGTATGTATGTATGTATGTATGTATGTATGTATGTATGTATGTATGTATGTATGTATGTATGTATGTATGTATGTATGTATGTATGTATGTATGTATGTATGTATGTATGTATGTATGTATGTATGTATGTATGTATGTATGTATGTATGTATGTATGTATGTATGTATGTATGTATGTATGTATGTATGTATGTATGTATGTATGTATGTATGTATGTATGTATGTATGTATGTATGTATGTATGTATGTATGTATGTATGTATGTATGTATGTATGTATGTATGTATGTATGTATGTATGTATGTATGTATGTATGTATGTATGTATGTATGTATGTATGTATGTATGTATGTATGTATGTATGTATGTATGTATGTATGTATGTATGTATGTATGTATGTATGTATGTATGTATGTATGTATGTATGTATGTATGTATGTATGTATGTATGTATGTATGTATGTATGTATGTATGTATGTATGTATGTATGTATGTATGTATGTATGTATGTATGTATGTATGTATGTATGTATGTATGTATGTATGTATGTATGTATGTATGTATGTATGTATGTATGTATGTATGTATGTATGTATGTACGTATGTATGTATGTATGTATGTATGTATGTATGTATGTATGTATGTATGTATGTATGTATGTATGTATGTATGTATGTATGTATGTATGTATATATGTTATGCATGTGTGATGTGTATGTATGTATGTATGGCCCATAGTGGTCAAGTTGAAATCGTAAATGCTTTTGTTGTAATTTGACTTAAACGTGTTGATAAACGGTTAGGATACAACGTGATAGATATGTTGATATGCACCCTAAGAGAGTATCGAGGTTGTAAACATCCTAACTCATATGTATTATAAGCGAATGATTTTCCAACACTAATAATGTTAATCGTAATCGGTGAACAATAGGGATATGTTGCCTAATGGTATGTGAACTTAAAAACGTATGAGGCATAGTTAAACTTGATTGCATGCGGGTTATGGGATAACTGGTAATGCACGTGTAAAAGGTATTAGTAGACGGGTGATTGTAGGAATGAAGTCAACAAGTTAGTTTTATTGTATGATGTATTGACATGATTACATGAATTAAAGATAACCAATGGTAATGAACCTAACATGATAAAATAATAAGTAACAACTTCATAGGATTCTAACACTCTTACCTTAGTGTAATAACATGAAATGAGTATGTTATATGGTATGAGAGCATTAATTACTTGTGTGACTAATATGTGAGCATTGTGAGGCTAACTTTCGGGTCAACACGTTACTTACCTTGTAGAAAATGGTGAGATCAAGAAGGAATACGACTAGCCATAGCGATGAGCCGGATTAGCAACCGTGATTGCCCAAGCAGTGGTAAACGCCATACCCACTATCGTAGCCCAAGTCACGGCAAGCCTCCAAGGAAACAATGAGACGCGTGGAACTAGAGTAATTATGGGTGACGAGAAGGTGGCGGGTAGAGCCTCATCAAAAAGGAAAGAAATCGGAGAACCTAGTGAGGCAAGGAAAGCGGGCAGGTTTGACTCCTATGGTCATAATAAGGGTAGATCCAGGGCGGCGAGGGGACCGGTGAAGAAAGCTTATGTAGGACCTCATCCGTCATGTAAAGGATGTGACAATCACCACCCCATCAACTTTCAATGTCGGGCGTGTTTTAATTGCAACCAAGTTGGCCACACGTCCAAGAATTGTAGAGCCCCGAGAACGGGCCCAACGAACGTGGCTCCTATTCATGTCGTCCCTCCCCAAGGTAATCAACAAAAAGGCGAGTGTTTTGGATGTGGTAGTCGTGCACACTACGTGAAAGATTGTCCGAAATGGATTGGACAACAAGCTGAAGTAGCAGAGCCGGCAAGGAAAACTTACTTAGGACCTCACCCCTTGTGTGGAAGGTGTAATCGCCATCACTCTCCCACTATCCAATGTGGGACTTGCTTTAATTGTAATCGAATCGGGCACGAGGCTAAGATTTGTAGAGCACCGAAAGCGACACCATTGAATGTAACGCCTCTTCAAACCGTTCATCCCCAAGCTGACCACCTCGGAGCCATCAAGGTGTTTGTTTTGTGTGTGGTAGCCCCGACCACTACAGAAATGCTTGTCCTAGATGGACGGAACCACAAGCCCAAGTGGCGGTTCCTCCCGATCAACTACAAATAGTCGTTTATAACCAAAGCCGTGGCCAACAAGACCATCAAGTTCAACCTCGTAGCCGACCTTTTGCAGAGAAGGACAAGGGAGACCAAAGTGATCCTAACGTTGGTTAAGGTACATTCCTCCTAATGGTTGTTATGTTACTACACTATTCGATATCGAAACCGACTATGAATCTCGTTTACTCTAACGTTGCTCCTTGAGTTACATTCGTTCGTGTGTTTTGAAATCATATGTTTGCAATTTTGAATGTTTAGCGACTCACTGACTAAATTTGCTCAAATATCCCGTGTATCTATCTCGACTCTAAAAGACGACAAAACTCCTCACGTACTGGGCGCCGTATGATATAAAGATTCTTGATGAAAAAGTGAGTGTAATCTGAATGCCACCGGGTAAGACAGTTCTAAAGTTGCGTAGTAGGGTTACTAGTGTAAAATATCTAACGGTAGGATTCTTAGGGTTCCGTGTAAGTCTTCCAACTTAGGCGTCCTTAGAGCTACCGTCTCAAGAATCTGAAAGCTAACGTCATCCTTGTTAATCTTGAGTCTCCCGAGGCTATTATGCAGTTATGTAGAAGAATGAAGTATTGCCTAATGTAGTGGTCTATTATGCAGTTATGTAGTATAATGAAGTATTGCCTAATGTAGTGGTCTATTATGCAGTTATGTAGTATAATGAAGTATTGCCTAATGTAGTGGTCTATTATGCAGTTATGTAGTATAATGAAGTATTGCCTAATGTAGTGGTCTATTATGCAGTTATGTAGTATAATGAAGTATTGCCTAATGTAGTGGTCTATTATGCAGTTATGTAGTATAATGAAGTATTGCCTAATGTAGTGATCTATTATGCAGTTACGTAGTATAATGAAGTATTGCCTAATGTAGTGATCTATTATGCAGTTATGTAGTATAATGAAGTATTGCCTAATGTAGTGGTCTATTATGCAGTTATGTAGTATAATGAAGTATTGCCTAATGTAGTGGTCTATTATGCAGTTATGTAGTATAATGAAGTATTGCCTAATGTAGTGGTCTATTATGCAGTTATGTAGTATAATGAAGTATTGCCTAATGTAGTGATCTATTATGCAGTTACGTAGTATAATGAAGTATTGCCTAATGTAGTGATCTATTATGCAGTTATGTAGTATAATGAAGTATTGCCTAATGTAGTGGTCTATTATGCAGTTATGTAGTATAATGAAGTATTGCCTAATGTAGTGGTCTATTATGCAGTTATGTAGTATAATGAAGTATTGCCTAATGTAGTGGTCTATTATGCAGTTATGTAGTATAATGAAGTATTGCCTAATGTAGTGGTCTATTATGCAGTTATGTAGTATAATGAAGTATTGCCTAATGTAGTGGTCTATTATGCAGTTATGTAGTATAATGAAGTATTGCCTAATGTAGTGGTCTATTATGCAGTTATGTAGTATAATGAAGTATTGCCTAATGTAGTGGTCTATTATGCAGTTATGTAGTATAATGAAGTATTGCCTAATGTAGTGGTCTATTATGCAGTTATGTAGTATAATGAAGTATTGCCTAATGTAGTGATCTATTATGCAGTTACGTAGTATAATGAAGTATTGCCTAATGTAGTGATCTATTATGCAGTTATGTAGTATAATGAAGTATTGCCTAATGTAGTGGTCTATTATGCAGTTATGTAGTATAATGAAGTATTGCCTAATGTAGTGATCTATTATGCAGTTATGTAGTATAATGAAGTATTGTATTATGCACGAAATGTCGAAATGAAGTTGATGTATGTTGTGTGCATGTTTGTATGGCTTGAACACCTAGTGCACTAGACTTGCTAGGTTGCCATGTCACTTGCACGTTTAAGGGCCCAAAACGTAAAAGCAGTAACGCAGTAAATGTTTAGGTAATGCAGTCACCTAAACTAAATAACGTAGGTTCGAGCTCGTTAAACTTTGATGCAGTAAAGTGTTAAGCTTAACCCGTACAAGTCTTAGCCGGATGAGTACGCTAACGCAGTTGTTGCTTGGGTGGCTCCTAGCAACGTGGTCACACGCAGTTTGAGTAATTAACGGAGGATTGACCCCCTCAGGATTTTGGATTACTCTCGGATTGGCTTGCCATTCCTTAACGACGTACGATGGGTGGCCTTTTGGTGAACCATCAAGTCGGGTGCAATGTAGAGCACACTTAATGCAGTTAATAACGTAGTAAAGCAGAAATGTAGAAAGCAGATATGTGGATAATGAAGTATTGCCTAATGTAGTGATCTATTATGCAGTTATGTAGTATAATGAAGTATTGCCTAATGTAGTGATCTATTATGCAGTTACGTAGTATAATGAAGTATTGCCTAATGTAGTGATCTATTATGCAGTTATGTAGTATAATGAAGTATTGCCTAATGTAGTGGTCTATTATGCAGTTATGTAGTATAATGAAGTATTGCCTAATGTAGTGGTCTATTATGCAGTTATGTAGTATAATGAAGTATTGCCTAATGTAGTGGTCTATTATGCAGTTATGTAGTATAATGAAGTATTGCCTAATGTAGTGATCTATTATGCAGTTATGTAGTATAATGAAGTATTGTATTATGCACGAAATGTCGAAATGAAGTTGATGTATGTTGTGTGCATGTTTGTATGGCTTGAACACCTAGTGCACTAGACTTGCTAGGTTGCCATGTCACTTGCACGTTTAAGGGCCCAAAACGTAAAAGCAGTAACGCAGTAAATGTTTAGGTAATGCAGTCACCTAAACTAAATAACGTAGGTTCGAGCTCGTTAAACTTTGATGCAGTAAAGTGTTAAGCTTAACCCGTACAAGTCTTAGCCGGATGAGTACGCTAACGCAGTTGTTGCTTGGGTGGCTCCTAGCAACGTGGTCACACGCAGTTTGAGTAATTAACGGAGGATTGACCCCCTCAGGATTTTGGATTACTCTCGGATTGGCTTGCCATTCCTTAACGACGTACGATGGGTGGCCTTTTGGTGAACCATCAAGTCGGGTGCAATGTAGAGCACACTTAATGCAGTTAATAACGTAGTAAAGCAGAAATGTAGAAAGCAGATATGTGGATAATGAAGTAATGCAGGATAGGCACATTTAGGATGATTATCCTATTTGATATGAAGTTGTTATGCAGATTTGTGTGATGTGTGACGTGCCTAAAGAACTTGTCTAATAATGAAGATTGTTTTAATTGGACAAATGCTTTTAAATTAAGTGTTATCTTACTTAGCTATTTTAATAGCTAACACTTGTTTCTTTTAATGTGGTTGTTCCCTCAGGTTTAGCTTGAAGGAACTATATGCAGAACGAGTGAGGCTTGGGTAGATGCAATGCAGGAGCCTTAGCTACCCTATAGACGCTTTGTTTAGACATTTGTTTACATTCAGTACTTAATGTCGAATTTATGTAATGACGTTTGGACGGTTGTTTTATGTTGGGCAACCGTTGGGTTTTCATTTGAACTATTCTATGATGTCGCAAGTAACACCAACTAAATGCAGAAACCAAAATGTTTTATTGGTTTTGACTTTTAAGGTCCTTTCTTCCGCAATATGACACCGTTAGGTGAAAAGTTTTTGAAAACCCATATTTTTAAACGACGGGTGTTACAAGTTGGTATCAGAGAATTGGTTTAAGTGAACCAAAATTCGACTTATGCCGTAGGATTTTGGACTTAGACCGATGAGAAGTAGGTTAGGCTTAAGTAGGATGCCTAGCTAATGAGGTGGAATGCTCTAGGACGGGTTTGGGAGTGAGTGAGAGCGTGATTTAAGGCTTGTTTTTGTGTGTGATAATGTAGTTATATGTAGTAGAGCCTTAACATATGTAGTCACTCTTCAATTCTTGCTGACCGTCGTCGTTGCCTTGTAGAATTAATGGCAAACACTAGAGCTAGTAACCAGAGAGCAGGAGGAAATGGTAGTGGTATTCCTCCTAATGGAAACGGGGCTAGAAATGAAGTAGAGCAAAGGCAACCCCGTGCACAAAATCGCCGTCTTGGTGATCCACCAACTGTCTCTGAAGTAGAAAGGGCAAATCCGGTTATAGAGCAGGTTCCTAATCAAGCCCAACTACATGAAGAGTTGAGAGCTATTCGAGCTCTCTTAATGAGAAATGAAGAAGAGTTAGCTCAAATGAGGGCTGAGAGAAATGCAGAAAGGATTGGGAGCGAACAAAGGGGTGAGCGTTCGGAGGGGAATTACTCTAATCCCTCCCAAAGTGCCGAACCATCCATGGCAGCCGTGGGTGCTAATGGAGTTAATAATGGAGGACATGGAGTTGTTAATGCACCCCGTGTTAATAACTTCAAATACGAAAGTTTTCAGAAATGTGGTGCCAAGGAATTTGATGGTACCCAAAATGCAGTGGGAGCTATGGAGTGGATTGATGACATTGAGGTAGTTTTTGCATCTTGCTATTGTCCGGATGATATGAAGGTTTTGTGTGCTAGTAGGATGTTGAAGAAAAATGCCCGTAATTGGTGGAGGGCTACTATAGTGTCTATGGCTCCTGAGGTACTTGCAGCTATGCCTTGGGGAACATTTAAGGAGAAATTTCTAGAAGAGTATGTAGGGACGCGGGAGTTAAGGTTGATTGAAAAAGAGTTTAGATCGTTAGTGGCTAAACCCGGTGCAATTTCTGAATATGCACACTCGTTTATGGAGAAGTTGAAGTTTGTTGGACATTTGGTTCGAAGGCAAGAGGACCAAATTGAGGCCTACTGTGATGGTCTTCCCGCTGGTTATCGTGGATTATGTAGACAACATGTGACTTTATCAGCGGCTATAAAGGAGTCAAAGAGGTTGGATGATGATTTCAAAGGCGAGAGAGTTGTGGTGAAGGTTGATGACAAGAAAGCAGGGTTCAAAAGAGGGTCAAATTGGTCATCTAACTACAATAATAATAATAAGAAGTTTCGTGGGAATTCTAGCTCAAGTGGTGACAGAGATAAAAAGAAGAACGGGTCTTGGTGTGCTTCTTGCAAGAATGTTCATGAAGGTAAATGTTCCGATAAGACAAGAAGGTGTCATAAGTGTGGGAAGTCGGGACATCTTGCAACTGAATGTAGGGACAAGATTCGTTGCTACAAGTGTCAAGAAACGGGTCATCTTATTGCCGATTGCCCACAAATGAAGAGTGACGGAAAGAAAGCAGCCACTTCAGCAACAAAAGTGAGAGCCTTGCAGATGACTGTTGATGATGCTAAGAACAATGACGAGGTGGTAAGTGGTACTTTCCTTGTTAATTCAAAACCTGCTTCTGTTTTATTTGATTCGGGTGCAAATAGGTCGTTTGTGTCTACTTTATTTGCTCCTAAGCTAGGAAGAGTCACTACCCCTTTAGATTGCTCGATAGAGGTAGAAATTGCTAATGGTACGGTTAATAATATACGTGTGGGTTATGACGATTGTGAGATTGAGATTGAAGGTTGTTCTTTTCCGGTTCAACTATTACCTACTACCTTAGGTGGTTTTGATGTAGTGATTGGTATGGATTGGTTGGCTAGGAATGAAGCTAGTATCTTATGTTCCCAAAAGATAATTCGATTGCCTATATCCGAGGGTAAAGTGATAACGGTGTATGGAGACAAGAAGAGAGGAGGAATAAAGATTATTAGTATGATGAAAGCTATTAAAAGTATAAGGAAAAACAAGAGCCATTTCTTGGCTTATGTCATTGATGCAAGAAAAGAGAAGTCTTCAATCGCTAGTGTTGATGTAGTATCCAATTTCCCCGATGTGTTTCCCGATGATCTACCCGGTATTCCTCCCGATCGTGAAGTTACTTTTCAGATAGATCTTGTTCCCGGTGCTACACCCGTTGCTAAAGCACCTTACCGATTAGCTCCTACAGAAATGAAGGAATTAATGACGCAACTACAGGAGTTACTTGACAAAGGGTTCATACAACCTAGTTCCTCGCCTTGGGGAGCTCCGGTTCTCTTTGTTAAGAAGAAGGACGGATCAATGCGCATGTGTATTGACTACCGTGAGTTGAACAAACGAACGGTCAAGAATAAGTATCCTCTCCCGAGAATTGATGATCTTTTTGATCAACTACATGGTGCTTCGTATTTTTCAAAGATTGATTTGCGGTCCGGTTATCATCAGTTAAAGGTAAAGAAGGAAGATGTAGCAAAGACAGCTTTCCGGACTAGATATGGTCATTATGAGTTCTTGGTCATGCCATTTGGGTTGACCAATGCTCCAGCCGCGTTTATGGACTTAATGAATCGGGTATGCCGCCCCTTTCTAGATCATTTTGTTATTGTGTTTATTGACGATATTTTGATCTACTCTAAGTCAGAGGATGAACACCGTGAGCATTTGAAAGCAGTTTTGGAGGTGTTGAGGGAGAAGAAGTTGTACGCAAAGTTTTCTAAATGTGAGTTTTGGCTCCGAGAAGTGCAGTTTCTTGGTCATGTTATTACATCGGAAGGTATTAAAGTAGATCCTTCAAAGATTGAAGCTGTTTCAAAGTGGGAGCAGCCAAAGACTCCTACCGAGATTAAGAGTTTTCTTGGTTTGGCTGGGTATTATAGAAGGTTTATTCAGGATTTTTCTCGAATAGCCAAGCCTATGACGGAATTAACAAAGAAGGGTGTGAAGTACGAGTGGACTGAAAAGCAGGAAAATGCATTCCAAACGTTGAAAAAGAAGTTGTGTGAAGCTCCTATCCTTGCCTTGCCTGAAGGTACTGATGATTTAGTGGTATATAGCGATGCTTCTATTACGGGTTTGGGTTGTGTCTTAATGCAGAGAGACAAAGTGATTGCTTATGCTTCACGTCAGTTGAAGCCTCATGAGAAGAATTACCCTACCCATGATCTTGAGTTAGCGGCGGTTGTGTTTGCATTGAAATTATGGAGACATTACTTATATGGTACTAAATGCACACTTTACACCGACCATAAGAGTTTACAATATATGTTTACTCAAAAGGAGATGAATGTGAGACAAAGAAGGTGGATGGAATTACTTAAAGACTATGATTGTGAAATCAAATACCATCCGGGTAAAGCCAATGTAGTGGCGGATGCACTAAGTAGGAAAGTGCAAAGCTCTTCTTGTAAGTTGATGAGCATGCAAGTTCAGGCCAAGTCGGGTCTATTAGATCGAATTAAAGAAGCACAAGAGAGGGCATTAATGAAGGATAATATTGATAACGAGAGTATTGGAAAGAAGAAACGACTTGTGATGGAGACTAATAGTCGTGGGTTTAAAACATACAAGGGTCGCATTTGGGTGCCACTGCTTGGTGGTAACCGAGAGTTGATCCTTGAAGAGGTCCATAGAAGTAGGTATTCGATGCATCCCGGTGTCACCAAAATGTATGCAGATTTGAAGCCGATTTATTGGTGGCCGGATATTAAAGGTGAAGTAGCTCATTTTGTAGCCAAGCCTATGACGGAATTAACAAAGAAGGGTGTGAAGTACGAGTGGACTGAAAAGCAGGAAAATGCATTCCAAACGTTGAAAAAGAAGTTGTGTGAAGCTCCTATCCTTGCCTTGCCTGAAGGTACTGATGATTTAGTGGTATATAGCGATGCTTCTATTACGGGTTTGGGTTGTGTCTTAATGCAGAGAGACAAAGTGATTGCTTATGCTTCACGTCAGTTGAAGCCTCATGAGAAGAATTACCCTACCCATGATCTTGAGTTAGCGGCGGTTGTGTTTGCATTGAAATTATGGAGACATTACTTATATGGTACTAAATGCACACTTTACACCGACCATAAGAGTTTACAATATATGTTTACTCAAAAGGAGATGAATGTGAGACAAAGAAGGTGGATGGAATTACTTAAAGACTATGATTGTGAAATCAAATACCATCCGGGTAAAGCCAATGTAGTGGCGGATGCACTAAGTAGGAAAGTGCAAAGCTCTTCTTGTAAGTTGATGAGCATGCAAGTTCAGGCCAAGTCGGGTCTATTAGATCGAATTAAAGAAGCACAAGAGAGGGCATTAATGAAGGATAATATTGATAACGAGAGTATTGGAAAGAAGAAACGACTTGTGATGGAGACTAATAGTCGTGGGTTTAAAACATACAAGGGTCGCATTTGGGTGCCACTGCTTGGTGGTAACCGAGAGTTGATCCTTGAAGAGGTCCATAGAAGTAGGTATTCGATGCATCCCGGTGTCACCAAAATGTATGCAGATTTGAAGCCGATTTATTGGTGGCCGGATATTAAAGGTGAAGTAGCTCATTTTGTAGCAAAGTGTTTGACGTGTGCAAGAGTGAAGACGGACCATCAAAAGCCGTATGGTTTGTTGCATCAATTAGAAATTCCCGAGTGGAAATGGGATCATATCACGATGGACTTTGTAACGAAGCTACCTAAAACGCCGAAAGGGAATGATATGATATGGGTGATTGTAGATAGATTGACGAAGAGTGCTCATTTTCTAGCTACCCGACAAGATGTGCCTTTAACGAAGATGGCAAAGATGTACATTGATGAAGTAGTAGCGAAACATGGAGTTCCCTTATCTATTGTTTCGGATCGAGACTCGAGGTTTGTGTCAAACTTTTGGAAGGGTCTTCAACGGGAGTTGGGTAGTAGAATAAATTTGAGTACCGCCTATCATCCCCAAACCGATGGGCAAAGTGAGAGAACCATTCAAACCTTGGAGGATATGTTGAGAACGTGTGTACTTGAATATGGTGGAGCATGGGATGAACACTTGAAGTTGATTGAATTTGCTTATAATAATAGTCACCATGCAAGTATTGGGATGCCACCATTTGAAATGTTATATGGAAGGAGATGTAGGACTCCAAGTTGTTGGATGGAGCCCGGTGAAAAGCAGTTGACCGGTCCCGAAATTATTGAAATTACCTCTGAAAAGGTTAATGTAGCTAAAGAAGCCTTACGTGTGGCAAGAGAAAGGCAGAAAACATATGCAGATAAGAAAAGGAGACCGATTGAGTTTAATGTGGGTGATTTAGTGATGCTGAAAGTATCACCTTGGAAAGGAGTTATCCGATTTGGAAAGAAGGGAAAGTTGAGTCCAAGATTTATTGGACCTTTTAAAGTGGTTAAGTTCGTAAGAACTAAGTAACGAAGATAATGTTAAGTTCGTAAGAACTAAGTAACGAAGATAATGTTAAGTTCGTAAGAACTAAGTAACGAAGATAATGTTAAGTTCGTAAGAACTAAGTAACGAAGATAATGTTAAGTTCGTAAGAACTAAGTAACGAAGATAATGTTAAGTTCGTAAGAACTAAGTAACGAAGATAATGTTAAGTTCGTAAGAACTAAGTAACGAAGATAATGTTAAGTTCGTAAGAACTAAGTAACGAAGATAATGTTAAGTTCGTAAGAACTAAGTAACGAAGATAATGTTAAGTTCGTAAGAACTAAGTAACGAAGATAATGTTAAGTTCGTAAGAACTAAGTAACGAAGATAATGTTAAGTTCGTAAGAACTAAGTAACGAAGATAATGTTAAGTTCGTAAGAACTAAGTAACGAAGATAATGTTAAGTTCGTAAGAACTAAGTAACGAAGATAATGTTAAGTTCGTAAGAACTAAGTAACGAAGATAATGTTAAGTTCGTAAGAACTAAGTAACGAAGATAATGTTAAGTTCGTAAGAACTAAGTAACGAAGATAATGTTAAGTTCGTAAGAACTAAGTAACGAAGATAATGTTAAGTTCGTAAGAACTAAGTAACGAAGATAATGTTAAGTTCGTAAGAACTAAGTAACGAAGATAATGTTAAGTTCGTAAGAACTAAGTAACGAAGATAATGTTAAGTTCGTAAGAACTAAGTAACGAAGATAATGTTAAGTTCGTAAGAACTAAGTAACGAAGATAATGTTAAGTTCGTAAGAACTAAGTAACGAAGATAATGTTAAGTTCGTAAGAACTAAGTAACGAAGATAATGTTAAGTTCGTAAGAACTAAGTAACGAAGATAATGTTAAGTTCGTAAGAACTAAGTAACGAAGATAATGTTAAGTTCGTAAGAACTAAGTAACGAAGATAATGTTAAGTTCGTAAGAACTAAGTAACGAAGATAATGTTAAGTTCGTAAGAACTAAGTAACGAAGATAATGTTAAGTTCGTAAGAACTAAGTAACGAAGATAATGTTAAGTTCGTAAGAACTAAGTAACGAAGATAATGTTAAGTTCGTAAGAACTAAGTAACGAAGATAATGTTAAGTTCGTAAGAACTAAGTAACGAAGATAATGTTAAGTTCGTAAGAACTAAGTAACGAAGATAATGTTAAGTTCGTAAGAACTAAGTAACGAAGATAATGTTAAGTTCGTAAGAACTAAGTAACGAAGATAATGTTAAGTTCGTAAGAACTAAGTAACGAAGATAATGTTAAGTTCGTAAGAACTAAGTAACGAAGATAATGTTAAGTTCGTAAGAACTAAGTAACGAAGATAATGTTAAGTTCGTAAGAACTAAGTAACGAAGATAATGTTAAGTTCGTAAGAACTAAGTAACGAAGATAATGTTAAGTTCGTAAGAACTAAGTAACGAAGATAATGTTAAGTTCGTAAGAACTAAGTAACGAAGATAATGTTAAGTTCGTAAGAACTAAGTAACGAAGATAATGTTAAGTTCGTAAGAACTAAGTAACGAAGATAATGTTAAGTTCGTAAGAACTAAGTAACGAAGATAATGTTAAGTTCGTAAGAACTGAGTAAACGAAGTTTAAGTTCGTACGAGGGTCCATTTAAGGTCCTAAATGACTTATATTCATTATGTTAATGTACGATAGGTGTCGGAGGTTACCTATAGGCAATACTAGCTTTTGGTTGCGCACGTATACTTCTATCAGGTAAGATACACTACTTTTGTCACGCTGGGGGATCAACTAAAAGCAGGTTTCAAACTTACATACTTCCAATTGGTAACTTATAATGCATGTGGACTTATGGGGTTACTTGGGAGGTATTATGGGATTACGTAGTTGACCATGAGACCTGAAATGCAGTCCCTAATGTAGAAGAATGAAGTATTGCCTAATGTAGTGATCTATTATGCAGTTATGTAGTATAATGAAGTATTGCCTAATGTAGTGGTCTATTATGCAGTTATGTAGTATAATGAAGTATTGCCTAATGTAGTGATCTATTATGCAGTTATGTAGTATAATGAAGTATTGTATTATGCATGAAATGTCGAAATGAAGTTGATGTATGTTGTGTGCATGTTTGTATGGCTTGAACACCTAGTGCACTAGACTTGCTAGGTTGCCATGTCACTTGCACGTTTAAGGGCCCAAAACGTAAAAGCAGTAACGCAGTAAATGTTTAGGTAATGCAGTCACCTAAACTAAATAACGTAGGTTCGAGCTCGTTAAACTTTGATGCAGTAAAGTGTTAAGCTTAACCCGTACAAGTCTTAGCCGGATGAGTACGCTAACGCAGTTGTTGCTTGGGTGGCTCCTAGCAACGTGGTCACACGCAGTTTGAGTAATTAACGGAGGATTGACCCCCTCAGGATTTTGGATTACTCTCGGATTGGCTTGCCATTCCTTAACGACGTACGATGGGTGGCCTTTTGGTGAACCATCAAGTCGGGTGCAATGTAGAGCACACTTAATGCAGTTAATAACGTAGTAAAGCAGAAATGTAGAAAGCAGATATGTGGATTATGTAGTTGACCATGAGACCTGAAATGCAGTCCCTAATGTAGAAGAATGAAGTATTGCTTAATGTAGTATGACGCTATGCAGTTGATGTAGTCTAATGAAGTATTGTATTATGCATGAAATGTCGAAATGAAGTTGATGTATGTTGTGTGCATGTTTGTATGGCTTGAACACCTAGTGCACTAGACTTGCTAGGTTGCCATGTCACTTGCACGTTTAAGGGCCCAAAACGTAAAAGCAGTAACGCAGTAAATGTTTAGGTAATGCAGTCACCTAAACTAAATAACGTAGGTTCGAGCTCGTTAAACTTTGATGCAGTAAAGTGTTAAGCTTAACCCGTACAAGTCTTAGCCGGATGAGTACGCTAACGCAGTTGTTGCTTGGGTGGCTCCTAGCAACGTGGTCACACGCAGTTTGAGTAATTAACGGAGGATTGACCCCCTCAGGATTTTGGATTACTCTCGGATTGGCTTGCCATTCCTTAACGACGTACGATGGGTGGCCTTTTGGTGAACCATCAAGTCGGGTGCAATGTAGAGCACACTTAATGCAGTTAATAACGTAGTAAAGCAGAAATGTAGAAAGCAGATATGTGGATAATGAAGTAATGCAGGATAGGCACATTTAGGATGATTATCCTATTTGATATGAAGTTGTTATGCAGATTTGTGTGATGTGTGACGTGCCTAAAGAACTTGTCTAATAATGAAGATTGTTTTAATTGGACAAATGCTTTTAAATTAAGTGTTATCTTACTTAGCTATTTTAATAGCTAACACTTGTTTCTTTTAATGTGGTTGTTCCCTCAGGTTAGGTGGAAACGCTAGGCGCGGAGCCGAGTTCAGTTGGGAGCGAGAGGATCGCATGAAGTTTAAGTATCCGCATTTATTGGCTAATTAGGGTTTTGTTGAATTTCGGGACGAAATTCTTTCAACGGGGGAATAATGTAACATCCGTGAAATTTGACCGTTTGACTTTACGTGCAATTTGACTAACAATTTAAGTTAATGAAATATTTGGGTCGTTTTGTGACTAAATGACAACGTGGTATATTCGTCGGGTCGATAATACGTTTTAATCGGTGTTTAAATGCCTAACGTTTGTATTATGGCTTGTGAAGGAAACGGGTCGGCCCGTGGGTAGTCCAAGACCCACCAGCCCCAAGACCCATTTCCCCTCCCCCTTATCCTTTCCCTTTCATTTTCTTATCTTTTCTATCTATCTATCTATCTCTTTTCTCTCTTTCTCTCTAAGTAAAAAGGGCAAGACCCATTTCAATCTTCTTCACCATTTTTGCATCAAATTAGTGTTGGAACGGTCTTAACATAGAAATCATAGCCATCTTCATCTCGTTTGCTTCCTATTGGAGAATCAAAATCCAAGTCTTACATTTTTACCCATTTTGACCTAATTTCGGGTTCTAGCTCAAAAGGAGGTTTTGGTAAGTCAAATTCATCCCATTTATGCCTATTTATGTTTGTTTATGCATTTCTAGTCATCTTGAACAATTGCAAGTCTTGAATCGAGTCAAAAGACGATTTGGGTCAAATTAGGGTTTCGATTAGGGTTAGAGCGATTTGTTATGATTTTGATGTTTTGGGTCGAATTTGTGGATTGGGTTGTGTTTATTTATGGTTAATGGTGTTTATTTATGCTTCAAATTGAGTTACAAGTTCCTACAAATCGATTTGAGTTGGTTTGGGTCGAATTTAAGGGTTTTGGGTTGTTGTTGCTGCTGCTGGTGCTGCTTGTGATTCTGGCCAGAAAAGGGCCACTGCGGCGCAGTGGCTTAGGCCTAGCCCACTGCGGCGCAGTGGCTAAGGTCTGCCCAGTTTCTGGTTAGCCCACTGCGGCGCAGTGAGCTTGGCAAAGGCTCACTGCGGCGCAGTGAGCTTGGCAAAGGCTCACTGCGGCGCAGTGAGTTGTTGCTGTGAAATTGTGCGCGTCGATTTTCAAATGCTAATAACTTTTGATCCGTAAGTCCAAATAAGTTGTATGACCTATCGTTAGAATCGTGAAAGAGTCTATTTTCTTGTAGTAACATTCTTTTTGCGTGAAACTTCTCCCATTTCAAAAAGTGTCGAGTCAAAGTGTCTTATTCTTGCTCGTTTAAGTTGTAAAGGCGTCTAGGGTTTTCGATTTGACCTAATTGTGCTAAACCAACTTGTTTAAGATTGTATAGTTGACATTATGGTATTATGATGTATATTTATAGGTTGTGGCCGTACGGATCCTATTACTCGTTATTAATCTTTTATTAACTCGACTTAAGCTTCCTTGCCGATCAAGGTGAGTTTCGTATCTCCCTACTCGCTTGAGATTCGGGCTGAAAAGTGTAAACCTGGCGTGTTTACTTGCATTTATTGATTGATTGATTGATTGTATTGGTTGTTGGATTGATGTGACGTTTCTTTTCGTTTGATTGGTTAAATTGGTTTGAGTATTGAATTGTTGAGATGATTATCACATTTGAATGACTTAGTTTATGTTTGTTAAGTATCTAGTAATATTAGGATAGATGTACATACATGAAAGTCGGTTATACCTTCGTCGGGTTTTAGATGTGGTGGGAAGGCTGCGGGTGACCCTATATATAAGCATCTGAGACTCGAAGGAAGTAGAATCCTCTGAAGTATATGTACGTATAGTTGGTTTAAATGTGGTTGGTGGCTTATGGTTGTCGAATGTTGATTAGTGGGTTAAGATTGACGATTATTGATTATTAGTTTATGGTTCATCATAGGTTGATTGACTTGGTTAATATTTTGGTTAAGTATTAATGGCCGATGTTGATGAATGGTGATTATTGGTTTATGATTGACGTTTATTGATTGATGACTCAGGATTGGCGAATATTGATTATTGATTCATATTCATCGTATATCGATCGTTGGTTATGATTATGCATTTACATTTGATTGTAAGCATTGCATACATTATTGTTGGACCCTCGGCAGGGGATTGCCGGCATCCTGGTGCATAGATGTATGCACCCATTTTGGATGTAGTCTTGACCCCGAGTATATAGACATATATATCTCGATGATTTTGAGATACAGCCTTGTCCATTGCGATGGCAGAAGGGTATCGTTGCATACGTGATTGAAGGTCACGCTTAGGAGAGGCATGTTTGTTTATTCATGCATTCCGGCACTTGCATTGATACACATATCATTTATGCATTCCTTATTTACACATTTACTTGTCTTGTGTAATCTTGTTGTTGGGCGACGTTGTGTTATGTAGAGGCTCACTGTAAGTCATGTCTAGCCTCTACTCTTATATTGTGATTATTGATGTTGGTTCTTTACGAATCATTACTACGAACTCACCAACCTTGTGTTGACTATGCTTAGTACACTTTTCAGGTAACCAGGTTATCC
Organism: Erigeron breviscapus; assembly: GCA_034093135.1. NCBI lineage: Eukaryota > Viridiplantae > Streptophyta > Magnoliopsida > Asterales > Asteraceae > Erigeron > Erigeron breviscapus. The sequence continues at coordinate 21,574,427 of CM067170.1, forward strand.
AGGACGTGGAGTTTGATTGTTGCTTACTGTTGAACCCGGACTGGACTGATATGGATCAAGGATCCATTTGCCTTAGGTTGCATTGTATTTAGGATTGATAGCCTTCTTTTGTTGTCGGTTGTAATCTTGATGTTTACTTGCTCCTGTTGTATTTTGTTACTTATTTATCGTTTGTATGGATTCACTGAATCCTCTTATTGCATTTAGTTGTTCTATTGTAATTCCACCTGGTGCTATGTGATTTCCGTGATATTCCGAGCCTCGGCTTGGGGTGTTACAGAAAGATTGAAAGATTGAAATTTTAGTTTTCAAAATTTCAAAATGGTTTATGATTAAGTTTCCTTGTACAATGAATTCTTGTCAACCATGAATTGTCTACAACATATAATTTAATTTTTCTTACTATTTAAATTTTTTTTTAAAAAGATGGTCTTTCAATTTTGAGTTGCCTTCCTTTATATTTATTTTTAAAATGTATATTGATTTTATTTTTTTTCAATAACATCATATAGTATTATATTAATTAAAGTTAAAATAAAATGAATAATAACATATATAACCATCATTTATGATTTTTTAATCCATTTGATACCATAAAGAGATTATTTCAAATATTTTTGTTAAATAGATGGAAAGTAATCAAGTATTACGAGTACTTAATTAAATAAATTAACGATAGTGTTGGAGATAACACCGACATTAATATACCAACGAGGAAGTTGAAAAAGACCAACAAACTAATGAACGAGATTGGAAGAAATTAGAAAAATGATTGTGTTTAAGGATAGTATTGAAAACTATAATAAACAATTATGATTATAATTAGTGTTTAAGAAATTTTTTGTAATGTAATTTGAAAAACATTCATATAAATTTTAAATGATAATTAATGTGAGGGAGTCAAAAAAAATTAAAAACATGAAAAATTTAAAATGGACTTGAATCAAATTTAAGTCAAAGATAATATTATCATTTTATTGGATTTATTCTAATTTAATTTTAAAGTTCAAAGTGTTTAGCTATAATAGATAGCTAATTGTTCAAGGTAATAGTTATCAGTTTGTATAATTATTGTTCATAATTGTTTTGTAATAAGGGAGATATATTGGTATTGTGCTACAGAGTTTATTTTTATTTTAATTTTATAGGTTTTGCTAAACGATGTCTTAAGGGCTTTCGTTAAGTTGCATTATATAATTGTACACGTACCATAAAATTCAGGGGGCAAACTTTTAATATGGAAAAGGTACAATTTTTTATACACGTTAAGTGAAGCCCTAAGGGATTCATTTAGCATTTCCCTAAATTTATTAGAATGTATTTTTATAGGAAAATTATAAATCTATAAAAATATTAGCTTAGAAATGCTTTAAAACCTCAAAAATATGATGATACGTGGATCTCACTAAATTTCTTTCTTAATCTTAATATTTTTTATATTTTATATCATTTTTCTTCTTCAAAATCCATATTTATTTGTTTAAATAGTTTTTTTTTATACAAGAAATTGTTATTGAGTTATGACTCTATATATGAATTTAATTACTATAACATAATAGATTTTGATTATAAGTATCTAATGGGAAATGATTAATCCTTCTAACAAAATAGCCTAAAAATCTTCCTAACTATTGGATGATGACATGTGGAAAAATCAGGGGGCAAAATTAGGAAAGAGAATTAGTGGATAACACATGTCACCTTTTTAAAGCTTTAGGAGGATTTTTAGGCTAATCTTTAGGAGGATTTATCATTTTTCGTATCTAATTTTAAATCTTATTACTTATAGCTCAAATAATATACTAATCTATATTATAACTAAAAGAGGAGGTTGGGGGTACACTTGGCACCCCTAATCCCTCTCCTTGAGCCTAATTCTTCCTCCTAATTAATCCTTTATTTTTTTAATTAAAATTTTGCGCCTATATTTTTTAAATTAAAAGGCCGACCTATATTTTTATTCTATTAAAAAATAAAAATAAATCCTTTTATCTTTAAAACTCTCCCAAAAACTATTTTATATATACAACCTAGGAAAAAACTCTCACAAATTCTCAACAAAAAAAAGCTTTGACATTCTAAACACAAAAAAAAAGCTTCAACAATTTTTGTCCAATTTTAATGAGTGTTTCTTTTCAAATCCAGTTTTTGCATAAATTTGATTTAATTATGTGTTAATGTTTTGAGAAAAATTGGCATTGAACTTTGTGATTGATTTAGATATAAGTACTACTTTGATTTAATTCTCTGTTAGTTTTTGTATGGATTAAGTTGTAGTTTTTGTGATAAATTTGTAGCTGCTCACTTTTATTAGATCGCATTACTAATCGAATTTTTATGCGTGTATGAGTAGTTTTTATATTGATTAAGTTGTGATATTGGTCATAGAATGAAATTGGTTAAAAAGTTTTGAACTTTGATGTGTGAAAGTAATAAAGTTTGGATCTTTTATAATGGGTGATCAGGGTAATGATATGTGATTTTGATTTTCGGTAATAAGGGATGAAGATAATTACTAATTACACATGGTTTAGTATACTGCCATGTAATTCTACTACTCAAAAAGTCAAAGTTAATTGTATGATTATGGATGTAGGTCCTTGACTGCATGCATATTTTGTGTTTTTGTCTGATTTGATTACGATATGTATGATAGGTCTTCCCCAAAGAATAGTTTATTACGCATTACTTCTTCAACTTTTTGCCTTATTTGGATCATTTAAAGTTTTACTTTGAGTATTTGAATTTTATTTAGTTGTAATTTAGCATACTTTAAATTTTTTTAAAACCTTTGATATATACATTTTGAGAATACCCGTCCAATGAACAGGCCTAAAGACTAATGTTAAAATAAAAAAGTAAAAGTGATAGTATCATCATTTTGAATTTATATAGTTATTTTTTTATAATGACATTTAAAACACCTATTATGGTTTATTTGTTATGATTAACTAATTAAGTTGTTATTAATCAACTAGATAATGATTCACTTCTTAATTTGTAATTTTTTGTTATCAAAAAAAGAATGAACATTTTGATATGAGAATTACAAGTATTTTTTTTTGAACGGTAGAAAATAGAATTATATTAAATAATAAAGTCGACTAGCAAGGTGCTAGTGATCAATTACAACAATCCAGAAATACAACAATTACACAATCTAGATTCATCTCGAAACTTTAACTGCAAAGGTTGCAAAAGGGTTGAAAAAAACTCTCGCCACGGGAAAGCGAGACAAGAGAAAAAACCCCATTAACGAAGGTCAAACCACCGGTTTTCACTTCGTAATGCTTTTGATGCCACCCCATACAAGTTTCGAGGTCAAATAAATACATGAAAAACTGAGTTACTTCACCATTGGTTTCTTGATCCATTCTTCCCATGTCAAAGTGTTCTTCCTATCTCGATTTGCTATCCAAAGATATGTATAAGAAACAATATCATTAAAGATATATATTAATTAAAAATTAGTTTAGACCCATTTTATCTCATACTCGTAAAGTATATATAGTTAAAATAATCGTAGAAGTTAAAGTGAATCATTACATATTATAAGGTAGACGTTGATATGGATTCAATGAAAAAATCTGGTTAAACTTAATGAGTATATAAATCGGATCTGATAATAAATTAGTCATTTGATCATAAACATTAAAATTTATCGCTTTTTTTCAAAGGTGAAGAATTTGTGATGATATATTACAGTTAGCTTATAAGTTATCTACCCGTGTGATACATAATTATTGTATTGTTGTTGTCGTTATGTGTAGGTAAGTTCTTTAAATTATCATTAATTCATAATGTGATAATATAAAGTAGGTACGTGTAAGTTAATTTATCGTTTAATGTATTTATTATAGTTATAAATTATCGGATAACAAGATTTAACTAATATTTAATACAAGATATTAAATAATCAAAACTAATTAAAGTTAAGGTGATCCCAAACAAAAGAAAATTGCTTATTGTTTTAATTTCCAAAAATACGTGGACTTAACTATTTTGAGTAATACCATTTCAATGTATATTAAAAAGGGAAATGATTAATACTCCTAACCAAATAGCCTAATAATCCTCCTAACTATGAGATGATGACATGTGGAAAAATCAGGGGGCAAGATTAGGAAAGAGAATTAGTGGATACCACATGTCACCTTCTTAATGTATTAGAAGGATTATTAGGCTATTTGGTTAAGGATTTATGATTTTCCTATTAAAAAAGAACTTATAAAAAAAAAAATCCAATATTCTATAATTTTTGATTTATGATATTGTGTTATATGTTATTATACAGAATGTAAGTATCTTTAATCTTTAAATATCTTTAAATATATATAAAAGAGAAACCTTAATTCCAAAGTGAGAAGTTTGGACCTTAGATAAAACTCAATTTTATAATTTTTTAGATTTAATTTAATATAATAAATTTAAATATGATCATTAATTATGAAAAGTAATTTCTACATTTTATAATTATAGAAAGTAATTATTTAATTGATATAATTATGAAAAATAATTTTAAACTTTATATTATTTTTAAAACACTTTTTTGTTTTTTTTAAATCAAATTTTGACTTAATATATATATATAACGTACTAATATTAGTTATAATTATAAGTATTTAAGTTTACATCGTTAATATTTTATGATATTTAAATAAAAAATATTTCTGATATGTATATGGTGTATATAATAATCAAAAAAAGTTTTCAACATATTTTATTTAACATTGTTAAATTAATAAAATGATATAAATGTAATATGAAGATTAGGTATGTGATAATTGATCATAGAAATCTTTTCTTTTATATTATATATATATCATGCAATTTTTTTTATATATATATATATATATCATGCAATTTTTTTTAACTAAAATATAACTAAAATTGTTCTTTTTATCAAATTGACTTTTGCTGATGTCATCATTTAATTTTAATAAAACTTTATTTAATTAATATATAATAGATTATTCAATAAAAATAAAATTTGAGGTGATAGTCATGTAAAATTGGATATCTATCTTAATCTTAATATATACTATAAGACAGTTGAATTAATGACTTATTAACCAATCAAATCGTTCAATTTCATCAAATTGACTATCGCTTATGTCATCATTTAGATTAATTATAAATTAAAAATCTTAATAATCATTATCCAAATATATTATTATATTAGTATTTATATTAATTTGTAGAAAAAGTCTCATTAATTTACACTTTTTTTTCCATCAATATTTACACTTTTTAGCCCCGAATACTTAATTTATATTTATTTTTAGCCATCAACTTGAGAGGATTTTTTTAAAATTTTTTAAAGTTACAAAAGTATTTATATATTTTTTAAAGTTACAATTGTCACTCAAATCAAGAGTCCTAATTGTTATCAAAGAATATGAAAACAATCATAATTGTTATCTAATTATCATAGGACAGGTGATTGAAAATAAACTTATTCGTGTTATGGGTCCGCATCATGATAAAATACATATACTTGAATGTCAAGTACAAGATCACAAGTATGTTTATATTTTTATTCTTAATTATCTTTCATAATAATATCACATTAAGAGTACAAATAGTTTCAATAAATTTATAAAAGAAAAATTATTGTAGCATGTGTCTAGTGGAATGACTACGTCAAACAATTTCATCAATATGTTTCAGCTAATGACAGTGATGAACTTGTGATTATTGTACAATAACTTACAAAGTATAACACTTAGAACCGTATATTTTCAAAATTATAAGCTTTTATGAATTAAATGTATGAAAATAAATATTGATAATATTGTAAACCTCGTGTCCAGTGTTGGACACGGGTCTAAAATTTAGTATCAAACCTATTATCTACTTAGATCAATATCTTTAAATACCTAAACTTAATATAAAATATATATATCATTCCGTTGAAAACAGATATAACATGTTGGTTTCGTTGTTTATATGATATATTTTTTGAGAATTTGTTAGTCAACGAAGAAAAAAAAAATTGTTTTATTTTTCTACTTCTATTCAAATAAAACATGGGTAAATTTGGAGTTTGGGCTTGATTTTTAGATAAGGGAACTTTTTTTGCTCTATTCATTCGAGTAAAAGAAAACACTGCGCGTTTGGTTGTAGAAAACACTTTTGTTTTCTATTTTTATTTTTTAAGAAAACATAAAAAACAAAAAACGCGTTTTAATAATAGTTTTCTAAAAATATTTTTCAAGAAAACAAAAAACAATGTTTTTCCTACTTTTCAATAGAAAACTTAAAAACATTTTTTTTTGTTTTCCATTTTTCATTTTCATTTTCCATTTCTTCCCTCCCTATCCCCTCACATCTTTAACATGTTTTATAGTATTCTAATTCAAACGCGTTTTCAATATTTTTATTTGTTTTCTAAGAAATAAAAACCCTTTTCATTTTCTAGAAAATTAAAAATGAAAAATTAGAAAATATTTTCTAAAACCAAAAGGTACACTTTGGGTTTTCACGAAAGGAAAGCGGCTTTTGACTTTTGATATTCAAAATCTAGTAATTTTTGTTGTTTGTTGGATGTCTTATTTAATATTTATTTCAACCTGTTCCTTAACTTGCAAAGGTATATTTTTATATTTATTCTTCTTAATCATAAAATAAGATGATATATACTTTTATATTCCGTGGATATACACGGGCTAAAATCTAGTAGTTTATTATATTCATTGTTATCATAATTATGTAATTCCATCACCGATCCTATATCTGTTGATAATTTAATTTACAACATTTTTATTTATTTATTTAGTATGTAATATATTTATGTAAATAAAACTAGGTTATTCCAATTCCGACACACAGGGGTATGCAATGACAAAATTTGTACCCTCGGCCCGATTGTGAGACCGCCTGTTGTCATAAGACTTGTTAATTTTTGAATAAATATAACTGTAATATATTTATGTTTAAAACTAAATATTTTTATTTATTATTTAGTTATGTATCTTTTAATTAACCTAACTGGAATATGGTTGAAAACTTTAAAACTACTACATGAGTCATGAACCATATTATGTCATCATGACTTTAGATTCGGAGATACCAATAGAAATATTAAAGGTAATATTACATCTTGACCATTCCTTTGTTGATGCATGACTCACGCTGTTATGCTAAAAATTGAAAAGACTAAATGATGAAACAAGTTTTTTTTTTGCAAATGAGTTTCGATTCAGATGTTAGAAACAATTTTAACCAGAGATTTTTTGGACCTCCAACCCCCTCCTCATGGAAAATACCTTTGAGATGAGAACCCCAAGACTCGATCCGAGACCTTGGGTAAACTCACCTCCGGAAGTTAAAATATTATTTTATTTAAAGAATAAAATTAATAATATGACCCATATATCAATACCGATATTAAGACTAATAAAATAAAGACTAATAAATGAAGAAAAAAGTTATGAGTGGCAAATATAAGTTGGTAGACCATATAAGTCTGATGTATAAAATAACAAAAATAAGATAACAAATCACAAGAATAGGTGGACCGTTAAAAACAAGAACGGAGATCCCTCAAAAGCCTCAAGTTGATTTTTCAATCTTGGCTCCCAAATTAATCCAAAAAGTCAAGATTTTCCAACACCTAAGGGAATCCCCATCCTAAAAACAATTCATGATGTATAAGATAACAAAACGGTGATCAAGTGTGAGCATCTTATCACAAGAACAAGGTAGACCATAAATGAACAATTTATGATGTATAAAATAACTAAAAGGTGATCAATAGTGAGCGTCTTGTTACTGGTAACATGAATGTATTATTATTAAAGTTTTCATGTGAGGTAACTACATATGAAGAAAACTTTTTTTGAAACAATTATCTGAGATCAGCTCTAAATGCTTTGGGCTTCAAGGACATTGAAGTGGTTGATGAAACAGGATGGGCTTACAAGGGTGACACGAAGGAGGCCAGAATGCTAGATGAAGGATGGGCTTACATGCCCGAACTCTCCATGACTTGTAATGTGGATCTATTGAAGAATAGTCAGGTTAGATGTTCCTCATAACAATTCTTTTCCTTTTCCTTTTATCCATTTGGGAAATGATAAATCTACATCATTATTTGGCCATTTACAAATTACTACAATGTACGTTTTATACAGTTATACACTGCGCAGTATAATATGTACATTTGTTGTAGATGACCAAAATATGTTGTATATATCACTCCCTTTTTCCATTGTAGTTGAATTTCATGTAGAGGTGGCCCTTTTTAACCATTTATCTATTTACCCAACTCTTAACAACTGTTAACAACTAGAAAATGTAGTTGTGGACTGTAGTGTCCAAAAAGTTAAGTGTAGATAGATGTCCATTATCTATTTTCTTAGCGTAACGTCATAAGTGGGATTGTTCACAAAGAAGGCTATAGGATTCAAGCAGATTCAAAAGTAAATAAGATTTCAAGATTTAGATTGAAACAAAGTAGTAAAGTTATAAGTTCCACAACCAATATTGTCTTCAATAAAGTGTTGGCTAATTCGAATTAATTTCCGGTCCCTACTATCCCATTCTTTCATCGTTATCAATCTTCTTTCTCGACTAATATGTTCAGAATATTTGTCCCATTTCTTGTTTTCAGCATTTTAATATTGTTTGAGTTTTTGTTTTCAGCATTTGACTATACTGTTTTATTGTAAACAATCGGAGTTACATTGAGCACACTAAATTAATTTACTTTGTGTTTTTTCCCTAACAAGTATGTATGTGCAATATTTTCACGATAAATAGTTGTTCGGTTATTAACAAAATAGAACGGTACCCGCGCGATGCGCCGACAGTCGCGGTGGTGACGGTGATGGGTGGTGGTGGCGTGCGACGGTGGTGGAGGTGGCGACGGTGGTGGCGATGTAATGACGGCGGCGGTGACAGTGACAGGTTATGGTGGCACGCGGGTGGTGGTGGCGGTAGTAAAAGTGGTGGCAACGGTGATTGGCGGTGGCGGCGGCGGCGAGAGTAGTGTAATTTATTGATGTAATGTGGTTTTGATGGATTGTTGAAAGTTGAATGTTGAAAGTTAAAAATGATATTTGCTTAATAATATAGTAGAAGAAAATACATCAATACGTATATCATACATGTAAAGGTATGCAAGTGTCTGTGTGTGTATGGATATAAGTAAACAAAATACATAAAAGACTTTCAAAACTAAAGTTACTAAAAAACTATTTCAGATCAACAATGTCGTAATAAAGATTAAATGGCTTAACGACTTTATCCATTAAAAACGAGCTATTGTTCCAACTTGATTTTAAGGAAACTAGAGGGGAACCAGCGTAATCGAGTAGTGTAAGTTATCATCGTGAAAGTAATTTATGTAAAAGAAGGTAGTTTAGTTATTTTAGAAGTTAAGAGATATATGTTCAAGGTTATTTTTTTTTGTCATCACTTAAGGAGATGACTAAGTAATAATTTGTTGAGGGGTATTTTGCGTTCAAAAAAATAGAAAAATAAATTTGATATAAAGAATGAATATTTTAGTTATTGATTAGGCCTCATTTAAGTTTTGCTTAGGCCTCAACACTTGAGGCCACCATTTATGATAGCTCTTTAAGCATGTAACTATGACACATAGGAGAAAGAGGTTTGGATAAGAGTGCTTTAAATATTTAAGTCTAACATACCTAAAACCAGGAATATGTTAGGCCCCTAGCGGCCTAGCCAATGATGACTAGTCCAACTGGTCAGAGCCATCTCAGGTTTTATCCAAGGTCTTGAAGTTTGATTCTTAGGGATGACAAGTCTTGGGTTTTTTCCTCCGAATACTTGTAACAGCTCATGGTCAACAACTCGTTGTCTAGGGTACATTCAAGGCTTCACCATTATACGGTGAGATTTCTCTGATGTCGCGTACCGACTGAATGTTCGGAAAAAAAATGTTAGGCCCCTACAAGTAAAGTGATGTCAATCCCCCACATATCTATTCTGATCAGTGTTGTCTGTTGTAAGCGACCGGTCTTAATAATAGGGTGAGGATTCTCTCAAGTTAGTATTAACTTGATGGGTAAAGTTAAGAGGATCTCAACCATTTATTAAAAATCAAGGGTCAAGATTTAATAATCAATTTTGAATCTTAACACTTGATTTTTAATCAATGGTTGAGATCAACTTGAGGGAATCTTCACCCTTAATAATATCCTCCCACCAAAATTTTGGTCTAACCTTTTTCTCACAAGCCGTCTACACTCAAAGTCTTCGCCGTCCTAACTCGATTGTCATTGCTCGTCTGTTCACATGTCCAAACTATCTTTTAGTTGTCTTCATCTTGTTAATAATACTTGCAATTTCGAGTCCTATTCTAAAATCTCAGTCATTATCATATCCATCATGATTTTATAACATATCTACCACCTCTATTATGTTTGATTGTGCCTTCGTCATCGGTCCCAACACTCTGACCGATACAACAAACTCGGTCTAATCACTACTTAATAGAACAAACTTTTTCAGCTTTAATGGGACTTTCTTGTCGCATAAGACTCTTGTAACCACTATCCACTTGGCCACTCAGCATGTATTCGGTGAGTTACATCTTCATCCACCCTCTCTAATATGTGTAGCACTAAGCCTAGGTATCCAAAAGACTCATTCAAGTGTAAGATTTGTTCCCCAATATGGATTTTATCTAAAAGACTTGTTCAAGTGTAAGATTTGTTCCCCAATGTGGATTTTCCTTTCTTCTCTACTTGCGATCTTCCTCTTATCGAAGTTGCACACAATTATCGTTTAACACCGTTACAAAGAAACATTTGTAACTTTTTTTTGAAAATTGAATTTCGCTGAAAACTTCGTGTCACGATTCGACAGCGAGAGGTATAACATACATTGTCTTAACCGGGTCCGCGCTAGAGAGCTTCTCGAAGTCAAAATGTCTATTTCAAATACACGATGCCCAAAGGCACAACGATTAATAGGGGTAAACTCTGCCTCCTCAGACTTGAACTTGGGTATTCCCAAGCCAAACCCTCATAGAAGGACTTCCTATGTCCACCTCAAGGATTGAATATAAAACCTCATGAATAAGGGATGTCCTTTCAACCACTAAGCTAAATGTTCAAAGATGACACTTTTGTAACTATTCCTAAAATAACTACACTATCTCTTTTACATCAATAACTTACGTTACTCGTCGTCGTCACAAACGCTCGTCGTCTTAGTCGCCATCACACCGTCGCCGCCGTTAGTTGACTGTGTCGAACATCCATATAGTTTTTACTACGCAGTACTGTAGTAGCCCCCACGTTATTGTTCTAAAAAAATTTCTAAATTTCATCATTATTAAAAAAAAATTCGTTTATCAAACCCTAACCTGCTAAACATAGCTTCTAACCCCCCCCCCCCCCCCCCCCCCCTCCCCCCCCCTTAACCTGTAACTCAAACCTTAAAAAAGAAAAAAAACACAAAACCTTCATATGGCCAACCCCAACCTCGTCAACAACGTCGTAGTGGGTTACCAGTTGGTGCTGAACATAACCAAGAATGCAGGATTGGGGTCACGATTTAAAGATCTGGTCGATGAAATTGTAAGTTTGCAGCGATCTGAGAAGCATGACATAGAAGTAAGGCCTCTAGATTATCGGCAAGTTGCTACAATTGATTTTGTAGAAGATATTTTTGATGTAAATAATAATGTGATTGGAGTAAGTGAAACAATATCTCGTGCAAAAATGAGATTGGATAACTACTACATGATAGCATATCAGAGACAATTTGATGAAGCAGCAAAAGTGTTCGAATATCGAGATAAACCTGGGTGCCAAGCACTAGAGGGGTCAGAGTTGGTGGAGGAATCACTCGGATACCCGAATGAGCTAGTAGGTAGGACCATGGGTTATAAGGGTTTGCGGACTGCTGTTTACAACCTAAGAGACGGGGTAAATGTTCGTCTATCTCTACTCACTCTTGCTTTATATATCTCTACTCACTCTTGCTTTATATATCTCCGAATCAGTTCGGTTCTTGTGGATGAAGGCAGAATACCGGCGTGAATTTGATGCTGTTTGCATTAATGAAGAATGGGAGTTTCAACCATGGATGTCTGAAATGATACACGATTGGAAAGGTCTATCCGGGTATGCGTTGCAGTATGTGGATGAGGACGGCACTCTCATTGATCCCGCGAAGCTCCCCCTTGCACCCACTCAGCGTGATTGGGAATATAGGTTACAGTTTGGAATGGAAATTTTTAGAATGCCAATGTATCAAAATCGTGCAGCTGCGGTTTGCGTAAGGAAATTGATTCAGAAAAAATCGAAAAAGAAGAACCAAGCTGCAAAAGGAGAAACAAGCATCAAAAGGAAATACAAGCATCGAAGGTAGAAACAAGCAGCAACAGGATGATGCTTTGTATCTAGTTACTTAGTCAGTCAGTCAGTTAGTACATTTTTGAAGTTCAGTTGGTTCTGTAGTATCGTTTTGGATTGTTTGAAATGTTTTTTGAACAATGTTAAAACTTTGACAATTGGATTTGAAATGTAATCTTCTTTAGTTTCAATTGATTCTCAGTTGGCTAGTGTTAAATCATTTTTGATGCAGTTGCAGTGGCATTAACTGATTCATTGATAATCGTATTTGAAAGCAATTAGCATGAAGGTGATCATATAAGATCTGTTTCGGAGAGTCTGACTGCTCTAGCATGGATTGCATATGTGGGCAAAGATTGCGGTGAGAAGTATTCTTCATGCTTTTATTTTGACAAGATGTTGCTAGTTCTTGCACAGGGTTACGATGTTTCTTATTTTGAGTTCATGTTGCTAGTTCTTGCACAGGGTTACGATGTTTCTTATTTTGAGTTCATGTTGCTATATATATATTTGTTTTGTTTTGATAGATCTTGCTATTCTAAATGTGAATTGAACAATAGGATATGATAGCTGTAGTACCAAAACATGTGTTAGAGTTTAAACTGGAACACTTTTTGTCCAAAGAGTTTTGAGTGCTCTTTTAATTATTAGCATATGATCACAAAAGTTATATGATGAGGATAATAATCGAGATTTTGATTGAAAGAGTTAGAAGTGCTTTATGCGTTGAAAATATACTGTGGTCTGTGGAGTGTTTTCGACCCATTTACCTTTTAGCTATTTTCTTGTTTGAGTTGTTTATCCCCAGTGAAGGTATAACATAACCTGATATTGACCCCTTTCATAGGTAAATGGTCAAATAGGTAAACTGAACAAAGGTTCTATGGTCTGCCTCCTCTTGAAGTAGATAAATTTGTCATGCATATATTTTTGCAATTCATGCTTAGATATTGTACTCCTTTTGTCATTTGATTATTAGTGTTTCGTGGCAAGTAGATATATGATTATTAGTGTTCCGTGGCAAGTAGATATTTGGTCTTTTTCCAGCATACTTTGAGTCAAAGCAGTTTTTGGGTTGAGGTTTTTGGATGGATTGCAATTAAGATCATGAATAGGCTGAGGATTGATTAGTAGTTGTATATGGGATGCTTGGTAGAGTAGTTTTTGCTAGAATTTGGATGTATTAGATTGGATATGATCAACAGTTTTGTATTATTGTACATATTTGAATATCAATATAATTCACACGTTTAATTAAAAAAATATATGTTACAGATTCAGCATACTTATGAGGAACCCTTCATTCATCTATAATTTTGGTTTTGTTTATGATAACTAGGATTTAGCTAGCAAGGTGTCATTTTAAGTTTAGTTATGAGGGGCAAATCTGGTATGGTGCAAACCATGCGTGTGTCACGTGTCATTGAAATGTGAAGCTGCCGTAGATGCTTTTTTGCAAAACAGACGAAACATTGGAGTACTTATATGAAATGAACTATCCTCGCCCATATTCCCCTGACCAGTATTTTACCAATTATGATTTCTGGCTATTTTATTACTTAGATTATATGCCAGGGAGGAGTTGTCACACATATTGTATGCCGCTTCTGACATGGTATTGGTTCCTTCTGTGTGTGGCTATGTGAACTATCTCAGATGATCGTAATGCATTACAGATCGACATATGATTCTTTCCAGAAATGCTTCATTTTGATTTCTTATTCTTTTCTATCTAACTATTGACCCCTGGGCAGATGTGGCAATTTTAACTCATATACTTATGGATTGGTTGAATGGGGTTATTTTGAAATTCAAACCAGTCAGATCAAGTAGCTAGCTCAGGTAGAAATGTGTCTAGTTGACCAAATGTTCAAACGGGGTGAAAGTTGCCTTTTAAGTGTATACAGTTGCCAAAACAATGTTTCTCAAAAACAAAGTATTATGACATGAACAAATATGGTTTTTGTAATCATATTTTATGCAGTATATATATTATAATCATAATTAGACAATAAGTGGACAAAATTATGTTCGGGTCAACCAACCTGTCCCTTCCTAAAATTGATCCATTTTGACCAATTACCCAACCCACTCATTTTGCCATCTCTAACTCTGGGTAGTTTGCGGAGATGCATTGAGTTGTGAAATGTGAAGCACTAACTTGTGAATAGGAGATTAGATCTTTAATACAATGCTCCTATAGATATGATTTTGAAATATAGTTGGACAACTTGTTATGAGATCATGTTGTGAATCGGCTATTAGTGATCGAATATAGGCCACAATCCTGAGAGGCTGAGTCTATTAACAGGATGGATTGGGTACAACAGTTCAGTAATGTAAGTAATTGTAGATTTCTGTATCGCTTTATATCTTGTTAAACTAACGTCCATTACGGGGAGGAATGATTCATCCACTCTGCTTTTTTTAACCAAGTGATAAGATTAGTGTACCTTTGTATTCAAATAATGCACGGATAACGTGTCATGGTAGGTCACCTGGGTGATAATAGAGGATGTATGAGTATATGATACATGTTCAACAATGAATATTGTTAAGCTATCTTATCATCGTCAAAAATGACTCTTCTTTCTTTTCCCAGTACCGTCTCTCCTACTTACCTCTCAGAAAGACTTTGATAGCAAATCGTGATTAGTAAGCTCTCCCAGGCGTTGGATGCTATGCTTATCAATATTCGATTGAGTTACACTGCTTAGTATATACTTATGTAGGTACTATCAAATGCAAACCACTATCTAATTCATGCTAAATTTTGGATTGAATGATATCTACTGCTTCATCTTCTTTTTTTCCTAATTATGAGCTTTTGAAATGGTCGAGGTAAAAGGTTTCTACTATCTAACATGATGGGAAGGTTCAGTGTTTTATAGAAGCTTCTGCTACTTTATATTGAATTCGATATAGATGTTTGATCGTCAACTGATTTCTTTTTTCGTATATGGTTCCATAGCTGCATATTTTATTTGTTATTTACCTCATTACCCAACAGTTCCATTATCATCTAGGTACCATGGTATTCTAAATGGGATTGTTACTGTTATGTGGAACCCTTAGTTTCTTGCCAGCGAACTATGAAGGTATATCCTATGCAATTTTGGTTTGTCTTTCTATCATAAATAGCATGAGCCGTACCTGCAGCATTTTGTCTATTTTATTTAAAAGATTAGCTCTATTATTGTAATCGTTGACCACTGCTGGAAAGTAAGCGTGTATGCAATTCTTCTACTTGGACTTGGTTTAGCTTTAGAAGGCCGTGCTTCTAGTAACCACTTGTCTGACAGGGCGCCCATTAGAGAGATGAAATTAACCTGAATTTACCCAATTTTATTAAATGGGTCGAATACACCACCTTTACTTCATTGCCTAAAAGCTGACCATGCTTATTTCTCTTTTTGCAGCATAACAAGGCTCTACAGTCCGCATCCTCTTTATGGATAGGTAATGTGTTATGCTTAGAATTTGTATTTATATTGTCATTTGATTCTGTGCATGCATTGACAAGTAGATGTTCATAGATTATAAAATATAAACAATACATACAAGTATGTCCTATTGCTACAATGATCACAGTATCACACCATGTGTCACAGATTCACCATATTTATTGGGGAACCCTCCATTCGCATATCATTCTGGTTCTTGTTTTGTTTATGATCAGAATAAAGTTGGTAAATGACTGTGTATTATTAATCAGGGTACAATATGTAGATAATACAGTTACATTATAGTCAACTCCTCATATTATTACAATACATAAAATATGTGTCTAATTGTCTAATAGTTAAGATCTAGTGAGGTGGGATTTTAACTAAGCAAACAATAGACGAATCTGGTATGGTACAAACAATGCGTGTGTGATTGAACTGTGAAACAACTAAAGATGCTAACTGACATTTTCAAAAAAAAGTAGATGAAACGTTGGAGCATATGAAATGAACTACCCTCGGGTGTCACCCCTAACCAGTACTCTACAAATTTTGATTTTTGTGGCAATTTTATAACTTGAGATGCCGACCTGCAATGAAAAGTTGTCACTCATGTTCTATGCCACTGCTATCATGGTATTGGCTTCTTTTGTGTATGAGCCATGTCTACTAGGTCAGATGATCAGAATGTGTTATGGATCGGTGTACGATTATCTCGGAGGAAGCATCATTGACGATGTACCCCTCCGAACCAAGATACGAAGATCACCTAGCATGAAGCATTATCACGAAGGGCTTATGCCCGAAGATAATAATAAATAAATGGTTAGGGATAAGCCTAAATCTTTTCCTAAAAATAGCAAATCATATCCCAATTATAAAGGGATAATGATGGCAAGCAAATCGGATAAACATGACGATGATATCCGAAACCCTAAAGGAGGCTAAAACCCTAGCTTTCCCTCCAAGTTACCCTCTCTTATATAAGGAGAGGGAATTCTCCCTCAAAGGCATGATTACAAATCAACCGTCTCACACATAAACCCTAACAACAAGTCGAACAAGCTTCGGCAATTACATAAACATATAGTTGGCGTAAAGGAGCACCGCTCCTACCTTCGGGGAATCGCCAACAAACCCTCACAAACCCTAAATCTCTCAATGGTCGATTTGATGCACAGTCATTTGGCGTCATCCGTGGGACCCGTCAACAAAAAGTCTCATGTTTGCATCGCAGAGAAAGATCGCAAACTGAATCCACAAGTATACTTCGATTTAAACGTATATCGCTGACGCACGTACCAACTATTATGCCATCATGATATTTATATTATGGCATATCCTTTTAATAAGTGCATGATCATGTGGCTGAATAAATACAGTGCATGATTATGGCATATCCTTCTCATGCCGTCGAAGTTACACCACAAAAAAAAAAAAAAAGTTGGTTAATAGATCTCATTCGGTGCTACCCATATATTAAATCTACAATATCTTGAAGATCTACCTAACCTACAATAAATAAGTTGTCATGACAGGCATATTGTCATAACCAACTTTAAGCAAACGCAAAGTGTATGACAAATCAAATAATGGCTACCGAATTATTACACAAACAGCTACTAATAAGTAAGCTTCATTGTGTATCTTGCTATTACGAATTTATCCGAACCCGGTACGCCTCATCATGATCTCTCACGGTCACGCCTATCTCAATGACACAAGAATAAAACCTTGTGATAATAGAAGAAGATCACGACGAAGGGCCTACTCTACAACCTCATGAGATCCAGATGGAAGCTCTAAAGCCGAAGCCTTCGCCGAGCTTCGAAAAACTCCAGCAGCTCCCTCCAAGTTTCGAAGACTTCCTACAGCCTTCGGTGAGCTTCGGAAACCTCCGATAGCCACCAATGAGCTTCGGAAACCTCCGACAGTCTTCAGAAAGCTTCGGAGACCTCCGACAGCCTTCGACGAGCTTCAGACACCTCCATCAATCTTCAGCAAGCTTCGGACACTTCCAGCAGCCTCTAGCGAGCCTCGAAGGCCCTCCTCAGTCTTCGCCGAGCTCCACAGACCTTCTACAACCTTCGACGAGCTTCGAAGACCTAGGAAAACTTCCGACAGCCTGTAGCTACGGTCAGAAATCCTATAAAGTCTTCAACGGCCTTCGGAAGCCCCCAGCGAGCTTCGGAGGAGCCTTACAGCCTCTGGCATCCTCCAACAGTCTTTCCTGACGAAGATCCAGGTAGAGAGCTTGACCCAAAGCCTCTGGAAGCATTTGGCGATCTATAAAAATGTCTGAAGCCTTCAGCAAGCTTTGGAAACCTCCGAAAGCCTTCGATGAGCTTCGGACACCTTCCGCAACCTTCAACAATCTTTGACAGCCTTCAGCGAGCTCCGGAGACCTTCGTCAGCTTTCAGAGAGCTCTGGAAACCTTCGTCAGCTTTCAGAGGGCTTCAGACACCTTCTAACTCACAGCTTCGGAAACCTCCGACAGTCTTCAGAAAGCTTCGGAGACCTCCGACAGCCTTCGACGAGCTTCAGACACCTCCATCAATCTTCAGCAAGCTTCGGACACTTCCACAGCGAGCTTCGGAAACCTCCGGCAGCCTTCAGCGAGATTCGGAAACCTCTGGCAGCCTTCCGCAAAGAAGATTCAGATAGAAAGCTCAACCCAAAGCCTTCTGCAACCTTCAACGACCTTTGAAGACCTCCCACAGTCTTTGTCAAGCTTCGATGACCTCCTATAACATGCAGCGACCTCCGGAAGCCTCCTGCAGACTCCTGCAAGCTTCGGAAACCTCTGGCAGCCTTCAGTAAGCTTTGGAAACCTCCGACAGCCTCCGGCGACCTTCGGAAATCCACGACAGCATTCAGTGACCTTCAAGAACTCTCAGCAGCCTTCGGTACTCTCTTTTATCAAAGAAAATTCAATGCAATAACTTGTGAAATTGGCGAAAAAGGAGTACAGTCTAAAATCACGACCCTAACAGTCCATAATATTAGACTGGGGGGCTAATGATGATATATACCTCACCTTCGATGATGTTGCGCGACCAAGTTCACAAATCTCTCTGACATTTTCTCTTACCACGGAGCTCCAAAAGGTCATACATGCAATTTCTCTCTCCCCAAACCTCAGGACGTGAGGTAAAAACTCTCCAACTAAATATATGGCATTAAAATCCTAAGGTCCGCACTAAAACCATGACCTTTTATATTTTGCCTAAAGGTGTATATAGCTTGTATAATGGTCACTTACGTGATAGTTTAAGCCATATACCACAGCTCACCCACGGCTCAATTCGTAAGGCATAAGCCTCATAAATTACCAACCCCTAAAAGTATTGACATACTGAAATATTCCCGTCAAGATAAAGCCACGGACATGGTTTCCTACCCTTCGTAGATCAGACAACCTCCGTAGAGCAAAATCATCGGGTATAATACTTTTCTTTCGTAACGCTTCCATAGAGTAAAACTCTAAAAGTAAGTTACCCCCTACAATGTCTATTACCCAAAAATCAATGTGCCCTAGAGGAGCATATACACATACGACCTAGATAAATGCCAAGCGCATAAAACTCATATACCTTGGGAAAAAACCCAAAACCAAAATATATCAGAGGCCACAAGCCTGCGATCTTGTATAAAAAGTCTTATATAAGCTTAAGAAGGTCGAGACTACACTCCCACCTCTAGTTCATAAACCTTTTTTTAAAAAATACACCCCTTCGTAAGCACGGCGGTCAACATATACACACTTTGTCACTACCCTTAAGCCTAAGAGGCTTAACGATATACCTCCCCGTAGATTAGGAAGATCACACATAGCCTGTTGTGATAATTTCCTTACAACATCCAAAGTTTTACCCATTACCAACAATCCTTTCTACACTGCATAAGTCAAAGAAGTCCTCGTCTCACTCTTGTTGACACAACTAGAGACACAAACAATATCCTCCAACGCTTTTTATTAGAAAAGCTTACTCAAAATCGTTACCTAGGCCTTAGCCTCGTAACTAAACATCAATTAAATTCCACTCCCAAAAACTTAAAGAAGTCCAAGTGTAAAAAGCTCAAATAGCATATAATTAGAGCCACAAGGATACAATCCTGAGGTTATAGCATGCAGCCCTTTGGGCAACCAAAAATATGAGACATGGAACCCCGCAGGTGGTTGCCTTCAGAACCATGCACTGATATTCCTAAACCTATAGAAACGTAGAATACCAAAAAAGAACACCCCTTAAGCGACACAAAACGAAGGGGATACCCCTTCGAGAAAACAAACAAAAAACTAGAAACCCTTTAAAACAATATCAAATACTTTAAAGGGATATTATACACAAATAGGTACAAATTTGCCATAGCAAATACCCTTCACTCAATACAAAGAATACCTCGAAAAATTGGAAGGCAATGCCCTCCGAAATTGGCCAAACATTGGTCCTATTAAGACCACAACGTTTTATATTATTCCTAAGCTGGATAAACGGTGCAACCTAGCAACCGTATAAGTATTTATTAGATGTTATGCTAACTCTTTGATCTTAGCTCACATTTGACAGTTGTTTAAATAGCGTAATGGCTTAACTACAAAGTTTAGACAAAGCTTCGTAATGGCTAATCTATGGAGTCGTTCATATGTGAGTACTGAGATTGAAATAAGGCATGATATAAAGGTTCCACCCTCGAAGGGACCAAAATCACGAATAAACGACCTAACAAAGGTTTGAATTATTTTGTACACGACAAAGAGACCTACATGTCCTACGTCGTAAAACTCATGGCCCGAATAAGGTCAGAAAGTGGTGAACACACCCTCATCTTTAACCATTACGAAGGGTCGCTCCCTATCGTATTACCTATCTTACCACGTACGTATCCATTTACCAATAAAAGACATGCTATTAAGATTCAATGTATGATAGGGACGCCTACAAAACATATAGCCAAATCGTCATTGGAAGAACAAAACTTTCATAACGAAGCATGCACCAACGAAAAGACATGGAAAATACGAAGGTAATAACCTTCGATGCCATGCAGACTATAAGCAAATGTGAGACACGGAATAATCGAATGGTGGTACCTTCGAGACCGTGCATATACGCTGGATGGATCTTCAAATTTCCAACAAACTTCTATACGACCACACGGAGGCCATATATGCGCCCCCGAAGGTCCAGAGACAACTTCAAAGAAACCTCCCATAACAACAAGGATACCTCTAGCACCTTCGTAGATAATTACAAGAAGAGAATAGTCATCCAAAGACATCAAAATAGGCAATATATGAAGAACATATCCCACGTAACTCTGAAACATCAGCGATGCCTTCTCCACATAACGAGAAGCAAAATTCCTAAAGTCTGCAATATCTGCCCCACATCAAAGGAAAGAATCATTAGAAGATAACCATGTGGTCTACGGAACAAGGACATAACTACATGATAAGCAAAAGTAATGATACATCCAAGTTTTACGAGGTAGATTGATAGGAAGAAACTCTCTTCATGCCACCACGACATTACTACGCCTAGCTTTATTCACCGCGCAAGACGCTCACGTCTCTCACATCAACCTATCCACAAAAAATAAATGGCAGACTACTTCGAGATAGCTTTCGCTCAAAGGAATTATACCCTATGAAGCAAGCACATTACCTTACTAAGGACACCATGACACCACCGAATCAGAAGCATAACACTTCATACTATAAAGATATTCCCAATTTCCTCCGTTACAAGACTCACTGATCTCCGTAAATCAGCGCCCGCTTAAAATTTCATCACAAAAAAGCGAGATTCGAAGATCAAGAGTCCCTAAAACAAAACAGCCGATCTCTAGTAAAGACTACATCAAGAGCCTTCGTGAGAGTACCTTACAAAGATCGCTCACTACCTTATCTTATTTGACAAAAGTCACCATTCGCAAATCACTTTCGCACAAAGAAAGAAAAGTTACCTGAGCAAGTAGCGATCAACAATGGCAAAAAATATCTAAAGGTATAATAACGTGAACAACGAAGCCTCATCCCAACCGTCTGATTAGCTATTACAAACTACCACTTGTCACTCAAATGAAAATTTGTAGAAAAGTCAACATTGGATGAAACTAAAGATCTATCAAAATTGAGCATCTCTAGTCCTCCGAGCAAAACTCTTAGCAAAGCTTATTCGGACAAAATTGTATGAAGACCGGAGCGTTAGAAGACGAAGGAGTAAAGTCTAAAATCACAGCCTTGGCAGCCTCTAATATTAGACTGGGGGCTTGACGATGTACCCCTCCGAACCAAGATACGAAAATCACCTAGCATGATGCATTATCACAAAGGGCTTATGCCCGAAGATAATAATAAATAAATGGTTAGGGATAAGCCTAAATCCTTTCCTAAAAAATAGCAAATCATATCCCAATTATAAAGGGATAATGATGGCAAGCAAATCGGATAAACATGGCAATGATATCCGAAACCCTAAAGGAGGCTAAAACCCTAGCTTTCCCTCCAAGTTACCCTCTCCTATATAAGGAGAGGGAATTCTCCCTCAAAGGCACGATTACAAATCAGCCGTCTCACACATAAACCCTAACAACAAGTCGAACAAGCTTCGACAATTACATAAACATATAGTTGGCGTAAAGGAGCACCGCTCCTACCTTTGGGGAATCGCCAACAAACCCTCACAAACCCTAAATCTCTCAATGGTCGATTTGATGCACAATCAATCATCTTTTTTTTTTATTGTTCTTTTCTAATCAAATTGTTGACTGTTGGTAGATGTGGCAATTTCGACTTGTTCTGTTTTATCAAATTGTTGACCCTCGACAGATGTGGCAATCACACATGTTGACCATTGAATATTCTTCATCGAATAAGAGCATGGATTTAAGGGTGAGCTTTGTGTATGAATTGATTTGGTTTAGTTTAGGTTTGATAGAAAATATAAAAAAAATGTCACAATAATTTCAAGATCATTAGAAATAACAACGAAAGGGAGAAAGAAGGCCGATGACACATACGTATGTGTAGAAACTTGTGTCAGAGTTTCATATTGATTTCTTACTTCCAAACTACCCGTAATATTATTATTTAGAGTTTAAGAATATGGATTTTTAAGAGAATTTATCATTTTCCATTTCAAAAATCAAGTGGTCTCCTACAAACATAGTCGACAATCTCTGTTCAGAAACAACAAACCAACAATTGGTGTGTCCTCAAGAGTCACATTTGGTGAACAGAGCTGAAGTTTGTGGTCCATATAGAAAGGAACATTTTGCATAATCAGGACAATAAGTAAAGATAAACACAGCAAAGGGAACTTAAAGAATAGTAGAAATAGACAAAGCAAAAAGAGATGGTCTTGCTACTTTGATAGCATATTTTCATTCATTCTTTTAATTGAGAATTGTACACTTTGTTTTGGGGAGCAACTCGATAACCATTTTGAAATAAACCAAAAAGGAAAAAGAAAACTATGAAAGCATCTTCAGACATAGCCTCAACTCCACCTGTCACCACCACCTCCCTTTTAGAAACAAGGAGGTCTGAATGCCCAGAAAGTTGCCTAAAGCCAAACAGTCAACCCCCATACTACAGCCTCCCTGAAACGCTGAAAATTATCATATTACTAAAAGCAAGTGCTTCTTGCAATCTGATTGTCAGCAAACCACCTCATAAATTGATGTCGGTTTCCACCCCCAAACGCCAAAAATATTACATGTGACTTCAACGCAACAATATCCAGGAAGTTGACTTATTGAAATGTCATTACCAGCAGTGGGATTGGTTTTTGTAAACTCCTTCTCCTTTGATCTCTGTTTCCCAAACACAGTACTTGATACTTTTATGGACATTGTCTTCACTAAAAGACACTATAACAAAGAACTTTGCATTGTCATATGTTGTAACAAAATCAGCTCGATTGTCCTTGAAGCAGGCTCACTTCTACCATCTACGTCAACACTATTAGTGTTGAGCTTTGGCTTTGATGCCCTAGGTCCTATGTTACGATCACTGGTAGTACCATGTGATTCACCAAGCATACTAATCCCATCCCTATGTTTCCCGCCTTTATCTGGAAAAAAACGATTCAGACGACTAGCTTCCCCTTGGAAAACAGAACTACTATTATACCCACGGAAAGGTCCACTCTGTGGGTAGTGTCTTGTGGAGGAACCAGATACTGACCCATACCCATATGCTGTTTGCTGCTGTGGAATCTGGAAATCAATAACACAGTAAAGGTAATATCAGCAAGAAAACAGAAAACTAGATACCTCAAACCCCTATATTATCACATATACAAGGTGGCTTATGTTTCATCTCAGATATGTTGGAAATCGCGTGAAGTTATTTTAGTCATAATTAAAGATATAGGTTACTATCTCCAATGATACTTTTATAATGAGGTTTATACAGCATGAAGAGGTCAAAAAAAATTTAAACCAAAGTGAAGAACCTTATGATGCTTATGTGGCTTGAAAAGGTTCAAAATCTTGAACCTTTTTACAATTAAATACAACTTATTCTTTTTTTCCAACTACAACCAATTTTTTTTAGATATCTAATGTGAAATTGATTTACGACGATTTGAAATGTTTAACTATAGTAAAGATTAGCTTACGTAAATTGTTGATGTGACAACATTAGCTCAAAAGAGGATAAATCTGACCAAAAATGTGCTCGTATGACCCAAGAATGCCTACTGGTGCTGGGTATAAGGATCGTGATGTGAGTGAAGATGCATAGCTACTTGTATCTGATGACATTGTTCGATTTGGTACTGATTATCCTGACCCAATATCCCCAGGATACTTATAATATCCTAGATTCCTAGATTATTATTTCCAGATGGGTTGGCTCCACCAACAGAGCCATACTGCAGATAATAACCTGATGCCGGCCCCCAAAACATATTGTCAGCAAGAGCCTCTTGGCCACTGTTTGCAGGTGTTGAAAGATCAGTTGGAAGAGCAGAAGTAACATGAGGAGAAACAGGTTGAGAGTAGACAATTGGAGACATTGGGACTTGATGTGGTGAAAACAGCTGGCCATCAATCACTATTGGAGATAAAGGACTAGCAACCGGAGAATACTGGCCATATGCCACCTGGGTGTCGAACCCATACGCAGGGTGAAAGAATAGCGATGCATTATCATTGTACATTGCCTACATCAGATCAAAAAACATGTTACTTTGATGGTTAGTAAAAGAGAGAATGTTGATTCCTAGAAAATGAATAATGTATTAGTATATACCGGAGGCACAATTTGCAAGTTATTGGCATGGACATAGTTTCAATAATCTCCCTAGTTAACAGAGCCATCATCATAACCTGATGCTGAAACACACAAAATCACAATAGATCATGAAATATCCCTATAATTCAAAGCACCTAGGAAATTGGGAAAGAAACATGGGCATTTAATATTAGTATGAGCAAACAGCTAAGCACATTAAACAAAAATAATCTTGAACAATAGCATCAATTATCGTCTACTCATCACATGATGCTGGTAGGGGTGCCAAATGGGTGGGTTGCTGGTATTGGGTCAAAATGGGTACTTTTTTGGTTATGTCAAATAGGTAAGATTGACCCAAAACATTCTTTATCCAATAACTTGTCTAAAATATGATATACTACGATTCAACAAACTCGATAATTATCTAATAAGATGCTTAGGCAGCTTTTGGGTAAGTGGAAAAGCCCAGCCAGGCCATCATTTTGGTGACCTGCAGGTAAACCCCGGACTCACACACCCAATGCACAGGACACATCGATCCAAATTCCAAAGAATCACCAGCCCTCACCTTGCAGGATTCTGGATTATTATGTTATGATCCCACATCGGCCAAGTAAGGGATTGATTGGTGGTTTATAAACCTAGGTGTCCCCTCCTCCTTCGAGCTAGCTTTTGGGAGTGATATCTACACTTACCTTATGGCTTGATGCGAATTATGGGGATGGGTTGATATCATATTAGGCTAGCCAGGTGGCCCCATAACTTGCAGATTACAGACTTCAAACTTGGGAATCTCCTCTGGAGACTCCCAAGACCTTGCTGACAGGGCATCCCCTGTGGTATTTAATTCAATTCCCTTCAGGTGATTTTTGACCCATTAAACCTGTTTGTTTAGCTATTCCTTGTTTTGCCTGATTAAACCATTGAAGGTAAAACATAACATGAATCAACCCATTTACAAGTAAATGAATCAAAATCACTTCCTCAAGATAACAGATGGCCACAAATGAAAACACAGTTAGACCAGAATCTTAATCATGGCCTTTGTAACATTAATAAAAGCCAGATGTTACTAAAAAACAAGCTAACCTCCATAGAAGTAGGTCTGCTCTGGAGGAGTATAAAAACTCAATGGATTTACAGATGTCTGAGCTCCACTTGCATTCATGGACCCCGCGATCGCTGCATCCGGAGAAGGATTCGGAGAAACAATCCTTTCATGTTTGGGAGAAAGTGGCTGATAATACAAATAAAAAATAAATGTAGGCTATTTGTAACAATCAAAGGGGAATTAATAAATAAATTGAGCAACCAACAAGTACCTTATCCATGAAGTTATCCGACACAATCTCGTCACCTGCTGAAATTGTCATAATTGTCGAGTTACTGAGCTAGTGATTCCAGAGATTAAAAATAGCAAACAACTAGTCTATTTAAAAGTTAAGATCGAAATACATTTCACAACCGCCAACATGTCATCATGCTGGCATGGTACAGAATACCTATCAAAATAGTAAAAACTGATGATATTACTCATCATGGCTCTCTCTTTCACTCACTCACTGCTGGATTTTGGACGTTTGAGAAGGATTCATAGAAACAATCCTTTCATGTTTCCATCATATCATTGTTTTCAGTCAACCTAATTTGTTTTCCATGAGACGTAAACAACAGCATTCCTATAAACGTCAATAACCAATGACGTAACAAAGAAATTCATGGTCATAGGCCTCACATACTCTTGTAGGGTGTTCAGAATTCCATATTCTTAGTGCTTATGGCTTAAAAGCCATGTTCAAAATAAT
The DNA here is from genome assembly GCA_034093135.1 of Erigeron breviscapus. Lineage (NCBI taxonomy): Eukaryota > Viridiplantae > Streptophyta > Magnoliopsida > Asterales > Asteraceae > Erigeron > Erigeron breviscapus. The sequence continues at coordinate 21,601,264 of CM067170.1, forward strand.
CAGCAATCACCTAGCTTAAAGGTAAGAAGAATATTTTTCCTCCTAAAATTAGCTAAAAAGCACTTACAACGCAAAAACTTCAAGCCGCATTTTGGATTACAAAAACACAATAAGCTATACACGCTCCTAAACACCCTCTATGTTCTATTAATCTGAATTGTTATACTTACACATACCAAACAAAAACTCATAACCAATACGTATCCTCCAAATTTGGATGCAGAGACACCCAAGACAGTATTCTACAAAGTATCAACTATCAACTAACAATGATATAGCAGCACTTACATGGCCACATGCATCACAAATCGATACAATTCTTTTATCTTACTAGCATATCTTCACATTGAAGAAATCACTACTTCTTCAAAGTCAACCTCTATCAAAAAACAAGATCCAAAACAAAGATATCTACTAATTCAATACCATCTCTACTGATCCCAATTTCAACAACATTAAACATTAACGAAAAAGCCCTAATTCAATAAACACAAACCCTAATTCCCAAAAAGTAAAACTAAAAAAACTAACAAAAAACATATTCTTATTACATACACAATAAAAAAAATCCAAGATCCCATGAAACCCATATCACAAAAACAATCAAAATTTCAAAAAATCAAGAACGTTTCAATCTTTTAAACAAAAATCAATAAGAGCAAGATTTTACATAATCATCTTTAACAAAATTCAAAAATAAAAAATTAAATTAAATTAAGTGTTAAATAGATACATACCAGGATGTAAAGGCAACGATGAAACTGAAGCAGGAGAGACTTGATCTTTTGTTGAAAGCAACACTTTTTCCAGCCCAAAAAGTGCAACATCACACATTTTGTATACCACCACCAATTGTTACATTTTGCCAATGTATACAGGAGCTTTGATATTTAATGCAATTATCTATAGTATTTTCTGTAATTACTTTGCCAACATTTTAAACAGGGGAAATAGGTACCACTTTTCTGACTTCCCAGGCAACACTTGGCTAAAAAACTAATGGAATTTTGAAGTAAGTTTTTTTCCTAGTGCTATACTGATTAACCACCCATCGGAGACCTCCATACTGCCTACCCCACTACCCTGCTTAGAGTGATGTTGTCGGGCTGGGCTCGTCATCAATAGCACAGTTGTTAAGACTCTTACCAATCACTAGTCAGCTCGTATGAGTCTAGTCACATAAAAAAAGTGGCGACTTTTAGTTGCTCCTGAATCTTAGCCTGACTTGCGAGTCGGGGTGAGTCACAAGCTACCATGGGTATTTCTCAAACCATTCACCATTGAGATGTGGCTTTTCGAGTTCTTTCTTTTTGTTGGATACGTCGTTCGGATCTCGTGCATCAGTTTAATCACTGGTTCAAAAAGTAGGTGCCAAATGCACGAGTCAGGCATGTTGGATACAGGGATAAACGGGACTTCGTTGAAGCGATTAATTGTAGGTTAAGCAAGGGTCAGATGGACCTAAAATAAGTTTTTAATAATGAATGTATTTCGACGCAGAAACTGTGAATTTGTTAAGTTGACTTCAAAAGTCAGACCACACTGTATGCAGGAATGTAGTTTGACTTCTGAGGTCAAAGTTGGAATGTTTCAAATGTAAATTTGGATCAGGATTTTCTAATTTTACTCGCTTTGTAGTTTGTTTTTTTTGTCACGAAGTTCAACATTTCAAACCTCAGACCATTTCCAAGAGTAAGAAGTATATTGCGTCGCAGGCAACCTATCAACAGCCATCCTCCAACTCTCAGAAAACGAAAACCTACAACGAATTCACTTGATGCTCTTCTCAAACGTACAGCCTATCTCTCTCACACACAGAAACTTGTGGAGTCTATTCATGAAAGGCAGTCGATCTTGCCGACACAAAGGCCAACAATGCTGCTGGCAGAATAGGTAAAGTTTCAGTCAGTGACTGAAGTTGATGAAACGTTAACAAAGCATATTAAACGTATCAGATTCAGCCTATTTACGGGTCAATTTGGGTTCACGTTTAATTTAAACTTAAGCGGTCGGATAAAAGTAAAAAGAGGAACGGGGAAGTAACTTGTAACAATAATAAGGTAATGTTATCCTATATGCGAAACCTAGCACAGAAAGTTTGTTCACAGGAAAGGTTCATATCATATTAGGCTGGCCAGGTGGCCCCATAAGTTGCAGATTACAGACTTCAAACTTGGGAACCTCCTCTGGAGACTCCCAATACCTTTTTGTCAGGGCATTCCCTGTGGAATTTAATTCAATTCCCTTCAGGTGATTTTTGACCCATTAAACCTGTTTGTTTAGCTATTCTTTGTTTTGCCTGATTAAACCATTGAAGGTAAAACATAACATGAATCAACCCATTTACAAGTAAATGAATCAAAATCACTTCCTCAAGATAACAGATGGCAGCAAATGAAAACACAGTTAGACCAGACTCTTAATCATGGCCTTTGTAACATTAATAAAAGCCAGATGTTACTAAAAAAGAAGCTAACCTCCATAAAAGTAGGTCTGCTCTGGAGAAGCATAAAAACTCGATGGATTTACAGATGTCTGAGCTCCACTTGCATTCATTGACCCCGTGATAGCTGCATCCGGAGAAGGATTCAGAGAAACAATCCTTTCATGTTTCCGTCATGTCATTGTTTTCAGTCAACCTAATTTGTTTTCCATAAGACGTAAACAACAGCATTCCTATAAACGTCAATAACCAATGACGTAACAAAGAAATTCATGGTCATAGGCCTCACGTACTCTTATAGGGTGTTCAGAATTCCATATTCTTAGTGCTTATGGCTTAAAAGCCATATTCGAAATAATCAGCAATCACCTAGCTTAAAGGTAAGAAGAATATTTTTCCTCCTAAAATTAGCTAAAAAGCACTTACAACGCAAAAACTTCAAGCAGCATTTTGGCTTACAAAAACACAATAAGCTATACACGCTCCTAAACACCCTCTACGTTCTATTAATCTGATTTGTTATACTTATACATACCAAACAAAAACTCATAACCAATACGTATCCTCCAATTTTGGATGCAGAGACAACCCAAGACGGTATTCTACAAAGTGTCAACAACCAATGATATATCAGCACTAAATGGCCATATGCATCACAAATCGATACAATTCTTTAATCTTACTAGCATATCTTCACATTGAAGAAATCACTACTTCTTCAAAGTCAACATCTATCAAAAAACAAGATCCAAAACCAAAACAAAGATATCTACTGATCCAATACCATCTCTACTGAACCCAATTTCAACAACATTGAACATTAATGAAAAAGCCCTAATTCAATAAACACAAACCCTAATTCCCAAAAGGTATAACTAAAAAAACTAACAAAAACATATTTTTATTACATACACAATAGAAAAAATCCAAGATCCCATCAAACCCATATCACAAAAACAATCAAAATTGCAAAATATCAAAAAAGTTTCAATCTTTTAAATAAAAATCAATAAAAACAAGATTTTACATAATCATCTTTAACAAAATTCAAAAATAAAAAATTAAATTAAATTAAGTGTTAAATAGATACATACCAGGATGTAAAGGCAACGATGAAACTGAAGCAGGAGAGACTTGATCTTTTGTTGAAAGCAACACTTTTTCCAGCCCAAAAAGTGCAACATCACACATTTTGTATACCACCACCAATTGTTACATTTTGCCAATGTATACAGGAGCTTTGATATTTAATGCAATTATCTATAGTATTTTCTGTAATTACTTTGCCAACATTTAAACAGGGGAAATAGGTACCCCTTTTCTGACTTCCCAGGCAACACTTGGCTAAAAAACTAATGGAATTTTGAAGTAAGTTTTTTACCTAGTGCTATATTGATTAACCACCCATCGGAGACCTCCATACTGCCTACCCCACTACCCTGTCCCTGCTTAGAGTGATGTTGTCGGGCTCGTCATCAATAGCATAATTGTTAAGACTCTTACCAATCACTAGTCAGCTCGTATGAGTCTAGTCACATCAAAAAAGTGGCGACTTTTAGTTGCTCCTGAATCTTAGCCTGACTTGCGAGTCGGGGTGAGTCACAAGCTACCATGGGTATTTCTCAAACCATTCACCATTGAGATGTGGCTTTTCGAGTTCTTTCTTTTTGTTGGATACGTCGTTCGGATCTCGTGCATCAGTTTAATCACTGGTTCAAAAAGTAGGTGCCAAATGCACGAGTCAGGCATGTTGGATACAGGGATAAACGGGACTTCGTTGAAGCGATTAATTGTAGGTTAAGCAAGGGTCAGATGGACCTAAAATAAGTTTTTAACAATGAATGTATTTCGAGGCAGAAACTGTGAATTTGTTAAGTTGACTTCAAAAGTCAGACCACATTGTACGCAGGAATGTAGTTTGACTTCTGAGGTCAAAACTGGTATGTTTCAAATGTAAATTTACTTGATGCACTCTTCAAACTACCAAAGTCCAAGAAAACAGGCTCTCTCTCACACACACAGAAACTTGTGGGGTCAATTAATGAAAGGCAGTTGATCTTGCCGACACAAAGGCCAACAATGCTGCTGGCAGAATAGGTAAAGTTTCAGTCAGTGACTGAAGTTGATGAACCGTTAACAAAGTATATTAAAGGTATCAGATTCAGCCCATTTACAGGTCAATTTGGGTTCACGTTTAATTTAAACTTAAGCGGTCGGATAAAAGTAAAAAGAGGAACGGCGAAGTAACTTGTAACAATAATAAGGTAAATGTTATCCCATTTGGCAAACCTAGCACAGAAAGTTTGTTCACAGGAAAGGTTCATATCATATTAGGCTGGCCAGGTGGCCCCATAAGTTGCAGATTACAGACTTCAAACTTGGGAACCTCCTCTGGAGACTCCCAATACCTTTTTGTCAGGGCATTCCCTGTGGAATTTAATTCAATTCCCTTCAGGTGATTTTTGACCCATTAAACCTGTTTGTTTAGCTATTCTTTGTTTTGCCTGATTAAACCATTGAAGGTAAAACATAACATGAATCAACCCATTTACAAGTAAATGAATCAAAATCACTTCCTCAAGATAACAGATGGCAGCAAATGAAAACACAGTTAGACCAGACTCTTAATCATGGCCTTTGTAACATTAATAAAAGCCAGATGTTACTAAAAAAGAAGCTAACCTCCATAAAAGTAGGTCTGCTCTGGAGAAGCATAAAAACTCGATGGATTTACAGATGTCTGAGCTCCACTTGCATTCATTGACCCCGTGATAGCTGCATCCGGAGAAGGATTCAGAGAAACAATCCTTTCATGTTTCCGTCATGTCATTGTTTTCAGTCAACCTAATTTGTTTTCCATAAGACGTAAACAACAGCATTCCTATAAACGTCAATAACCAATGACGTAACAAAGAAATTCATGGTCATAGGCCTCACGTACTCTTATAGGGTGTTCAGAATTCCATATTCTTAGTGCTTATGGCTTAAAAGCCATATTCGAAATAATCAGCAATCACCTAGCTTAAAGGTAAGAAGAATATTTTTCCTCCTAAAATTAGCTAAAAAGCACTTACAACGCAAAAACTTCAAGCTGCATTTTGGCTTACAAAAACACAATAAGCTATACACGCTCCTAAACACCCTCTACGTTCTATTAATCTGATTTGTTATACTTATACATACCAAACAAAAACTCATAACCAATACGTATCCTCCAATTTTGGATGCAGAGACAACCCAAGACGGTATTCTACAAAGTGTCAACAACCAATGATATATCAGCACTAAATGGCCATATGCATCACAAATCGATACAATTCTTTAATCTTACTAGCATATCTTCACATTGAAGAAATCACTACTTCTTCAAAGTCAACATCTATCAAAAAACAAGATCCAAAACCAAAACAAAGATATCTACTGATCCAATACCATCTCTACTGAACCCAATTTCAACAACATTGAACATTAATGAAAAAGCCCTAATTCAATAAACACAAACCCTAATTCCCAAAAGGTATAACTAAAAAAACTAACAAAAACATATTTTTATTACATACACAATAGAAAAAATCCAAGATCCCATCAAACCCATATCACAAAAACAATCAAAATTGCAAAATATCAAAAAAGTTTCAATCTTTTAAATAAAAATCAATAAAAACAAGATTTTACATAATCATCTTTAACAAAATTCAAAAATAAAAAATTAAATTAAATTAAGTGTTAAATAGATACATACCAGGATGTAAAGGCAACGATGAAACTGAAGCAGGAGAGACTTGATCTTTTGTTGAAAGCAACACTTTTTCCAGCCCAAAAAGTGCAACATCACACATTTTGTATACCACCACCAATTGTTACATTTTGCCAATGTATACAGGAGCTTTGATATTTAATGCAATTATCTATAGTATTTTCTGTAATTACTTTGCCAACATTTAAACAGGGGAAATAGGTACCCCTTTTCTGACTTCCCAGGCAACACTTGGCTAAAAAACTAATGGAATTTTGAAGTAAGTTTTTTACCTAGTGCTATATTGATTAACCACCCATCGGAGACCTCCATACTGCCTACCCCACTACCCTGTCCCTGCTTAGAGTGATGTTGTCGGGCTCGTCATCAATAGCATAATTGTTAAGACTCTTACCAATCACTAGTCAGCTCGTATGAGTCTAGTCACATCAAAAAAGTGGCGACTTTTAGTTGCTCCTGAATCTTAGCCTGACTTGCGAGTCGGGGTGAGTCACAAGCTACCATGGGTATTTCTCAAACCATTCACCATTGAGATGTGGCTTTTCGAGTTCTTTCTTTTTGTTGGATACGTCGTTCGGATCTCGTGCATCAGTTTAATCACTGGTTCAAAAAGTAGGTGCCAAATGCACGAGTCAGGCATGTTGGATACAGGGATAAACGGGACTTCGTTGAAGCGATTAATTGTAGGTTAAGCAAGGGTCAGATGGACCTAAAATAAGTTTTTAACAATGAATGTATTTCGAGGCAGAAACTGTGAATTTGTTAAGTTGACTTCAAAAGTCAGACCACATTGTACGCAGGAATGTAGTTTGACTTCTGAGGTCAAAACTGGTATGTTTCAAATGTAAATTTACTTGATGCACTCTTCAAACTACCAAAGTCCAAGAAAACAGGCTCTCTCTCACACACACAGAAACTTGTGGGGTCAATTAATGAAAGGCAGTTGATCTTGCCGACACAAAGGCCAACAACGCTGCTGGCAGAATAGGTAAGTTCCGGTCAGGGACTGAAGTTGATGAACCGTTAACAAAGTATATTAAAGGTATCAGATTCAGCCCATTTACAGGTCAATTTGGGTTCACGTTTAATTTAAACTTAAGCGGTCGGATAAAAGTAAAAAGAGGAACGGCGAAGTAACTTGTAACAATAATAAGGTAAATGTTATCCCATTTGGCAAACCTAGCACAGAAAGTTTGTTCACAGGAAGATTAACATACCAAACATATAAATAAACAACACACTAAGTACATTTATTCATTTGTAGATAAATAAAAACTAACCGACAACACCAATTGTTCACAAACAAACTAGCGTGATGGAGGCTATAAATACTAGCTAGACGAATTTCTTTTCCAAAGAACAGCGGCAGCAGTCATGAGGATGGTGACAGCATCATCATCAGCATCATTTTTGCAGCGTATCTTGAATATCTTTTCGATATCTTCAGGAGACTTGCGAACAATTATGGCAACAACATCTTCAAACAACAGGCTAAAGAGGCTATCGATCTTCAACTTGGCAGCAGCCTGCCGAGAAATGAATCAATCAACAACAACATATATAATTATATAATCAATCAACATATATAATTATCGATTGATATATACAAGACCTTAATAAACAAACAATGCGGATGTAGTAATTTATTCATTCAATAATAATAAGAAGAAGAAAAAAATAAAATAAAAATAATAATAATAATAATAATAGTAATAATAAAGAATGAAAAAAAAAGAGAAGAAAGGTAGGTACATCAATAAGGTCAATAATAAGATCGTCATCATGATGGTTGTCCTTGATGTTTTGGAGATAACCCGAATCGAATTCCTTCAACTTGGTTTGAAGGAGGTTTTCGTCACGGGCATAAATGGTCTTGATCTCCCCACGATTCTTGCAGAATCGAAGAGCCATTTTAAGGATGCTGCTTCTTCTGATATTCAAAGTATACTTTTCGAAATATGTAGTCTTGTAAAACCCACGGAGAATTTCAGCCTCCTTCAAACATTTACGATCGATCTTGAACCACCGCCCGTTCTGCTTGATACGCCACTTCTTCACCATCTTCTTCTCCTCCGTCGGTGCAGACATTCTCGGTCGGTTGTTCGAAAACTGATTCGGTCCGTTTGGTTTTCAGAACGTGATGGAATCTGATGAATTTTAGTGTGTTTGGTTGGTTAAAGACGGAGGAATCACATTCCAAGTAAACATTGGAATCTCCATTCCTTGGGGCTGGGGAAAGGAATTTCATTCCGTCCCTCACTTGAATCTTAAAAAAATCAAAAACATTCCGTCAAATTCCATTCCTTCAGATTCCAATTCCTTTGACAGATTTCATTCCTTCCCAAATCATTCTGTGAACCAAACGCGCCCTTATTTAATTTTGATTGATTTTGAGGGAACAAAAACCCTACTTAACATATATATATATACTAGTGTTCAGGCCCGTCCAATGGACGGGTAGTCTCAAAATATATTAATCAAAGCTAAAAAAATTGGAATTCAAATATATTAAATAGATATACCGAAATCAACTTGGAAATTTGCTAGCTGAATAGCCACTCCATCGGTCAAAATACTCCTAAAATTTTCGCTCATTCACCATTGACCGAGCCATGTATGATAGTGCCCTGCAAATAGCAAAAAAAACATGAAAAAACTGGTAAGTTCTCTTAGTGTGTTTCTATGTATTTAATCCAATTTTAAAAAATAAACCCCAAATAAATTAACCATAAGAATCGAATAAACATCTTTGCATACAGATTCAGGAAAATTATTCAGGATAAAAAAGAACCCAACCAAGGACATTCCAAACGTGGATCAAATGATTTTATCGGCTAATGCAAGAAAGATAGGGAAACAAATTCTTGATAAAAAAAAAAAGTCGAGCCAAAAACCTTGCAAAGCCATCTCCTGTTGTGTTAAATCCTAAACATAACGTGGTTCAAAG
>CM067170.1:21612910-21662476 GCA_034093135.1 Erigeron breviscapus
GAGGGTGATAGGTCATGAGGGTGATAGGTCATTGAGGGTGATAGGTCATAGGGTGATAGGTCATAGGGTGATAGGTCATGAGGGTGATAGGTCATGAGGGTGATAGGTCATGAGGGTGATAGGTCATGAGGGTGATAGGTCATGAGGGTGATAGGTCATTGAGGGTGATAGGTCATGAGGGTGATAGGTCATGAGGGTGATAGGTCATGAGGGTGATAGGTCATGAGGGTGATAGGTCATTGAGGGTGATAGGTCATGAGGGTGATAGGTCATGAGGGTGATAGGTCATTGAGGGTGATAGGTCATGAGGGTGATAGGTCATGAGGGTGATAGGTCATGAGGGTGATAGGTCATGAGGGTGATAGGTCATGAGGGTGATAGGTCATGAGGGTGATAGGTCATGAGGGTGATAGGTCATGAGGGTGATAGGTCATTAGGGTGATAGGTCATGAGGGTGATAGGTCATGAGGGTGATAGGTCATGAGGGTGATAGGTCATGAGGGTGATAGGTCATGAGGGTGATAGGTCATGAGGGTGATAGGTCATGAGGGTGATAGGTCATTGAGGGTGATAGGTCATAGGGTGATAGGTCATTGAGGGTGATAGGTCATGAGGGTGATAGGTCATTGAGGGTGATAGGTCATAGGGTGATAGGTCATGAGGGTGATAGGTCATGAGGGTGATAGGTCATGAGGGTGATAGGTCATTGAGGGTGATAGGTCATGAGGGTGATAGGTCATAGGGTGATAGGTCATGAGGGTGATAGGTCATGAGGGTGATAGGTCATTAGGGTGATAGGTCATGAGGGTGATAGGTCATGAGGGTGATAGGTCATGAGGGTGATAGGTCATGAGGGTGATAGGTCATGAGGGTGATAGGTCATGAGGGTGATAGGTCATAGGGTGATAGGTCATGAGGGTGATAGGTCATGAGGGTGATAGGTCATGAGGGTGATAGGTCATGAGGGTGATAGGTCATAGGGTGATAGGTCATGAGGGTGATAGGTCATGAGGGTGATAGGTCATGAGGGTGATAGGTCATAGGGTGATAGGTCATGAGGGTGATAGGTCATTGAGGGTGATAGGTCATGAGGGTGATAGGTCATAGGGTGATAGGTCATGAGGGTGATAGGTCATGAGGGTGATAGGTCATGAGGGTGATAGGTCATTGAGGGTGATAGGTCATAGGGTGATAGGTCATTGAGGGTGATAGGTCATGAGGGTGATAGGTCATGAGGGTGATAGGTCATGAGGGTGATAGGTCATGAGGGTGATAGGTCATAGGGTGATAGGTCATAGGGTGATAGGTCATGAGGGTGATAGGTCATAGGGTGATAGGTCATAGGGTGATAGGTCATAGGGTGATAGGTCATTGAGGGTGATAGGTCATAGGGTGATAGGTCATGAGGGTGATAGGTCATAGGGTGATAGGTCATGAGGGTGATAGGTCATGAGGGTGATAGGTCATTGAGGGTGATAGGTCATGAGGGTGATAGGTCATGAGGGTGATAGGTCATGAGGGTGATAGGTCATGAGGGTGATAGGTCATGAGGGTGATAGGTCATGAGGGTGATAGGTCATGAGGGTGATAGGTCATGAGGGTGATAGGTCATGAGGGTGATAGGTCATGAGGGTGATAGGTCATGAGGGTGATAGGTCATTGAGGGTGATAGGTCATAGGGTGATAGGTCATTGAGGGTGATAGGTCATAGGGTGATAGGTCATTGAGGGTGATAGGTCATGAGGGTGATAGGTCATGAGGGTGATAGGTCATAGGGTGATAGGTCATGAGGGTGATAGGTCATGAGGGTGATAGGTCATAGGGTGATAGGTCATGAGGGTGATAGGTCATGAGGGTGATAGGTCATGAGGGTGATAGGTCATGAGGGTGATAGGTCATGAGGGTGATATGTCATAGTGTGATAGGTCATAGAGGGTGATAGGTCATTGAGGGTGATAGGTCATGTGTAACAACTTTACACATGTGTAAGTTATGTGTAAGTACCAAAAATAAAACGAAAATTAAAAAGTCATCAAAAGTATATCGAATTGGATCTCTAATGAAAGAGGACGAAATTTTAAGACTACCCATGCTTTTTGTTTCGTCTAACGATTTACGGTTTGTGAGATAATGCATTTTAAATGATTTAGGTGAATTTTATTATTTGATTGAAGAGAGAGAAAGAGAGAAAGAAAGTGTGGTCCAGATATATATATAGGGAAAAGGGAATATAAGGCTGTCCGACACCTAAGCTTAGGTGTGAAACCCCTCACATACTAATATTTTATTATTTATTGTTTAATGAATAAATGTCTGGGCCCCCATGATTTTTATGGTTTAAAAAATTAATATGTGAGTGTCCGGCATTTAAGCTTAGGTACCTAACAGCCTTATATTCCCATCCCCCATATATATATCTATATATATATATATATATATATATATGGGGATGGGAATATAAGGTTGTCGGGTATCTAAGCTTAGGTGTGGAACACTCACATATTATTTTTTTAATCCATAAAAATCATGGGGGCTCATGCATTTATTCATTAAACAAGAAATAATAAAATATTAGTATGTGAGGGGTTCGGTGCCGGACAGCCTTAAATTCCTTTTTCCCATATATATATATATATATATATATAGAGAATATATATTATTTATAATATCTATATCTATACTCTATTATAAAACAAACTACCTTCCCCTCTTTTTAACTCTCTACCTTTAAAATATCCAAAATATCCTTAATTTTCAACACATTTCTTTATTCATTAATTTAAATATTTTCACCTAATATCTCTAATACTCTTAATAAAATTATTTACAAAAGATACATTCATTAACCATAAAATAACTACACTACCATTTACATCAATTACTTTTAGATTAATAACCACATCGTTACCACCACCGCCACCATTACCACCCGTTTCCGCCGCCGCATTGCGCGAGTACCCATCTCGTCTATGTCTATATATATAACCCGTCGAGACTTTCAAACTAGTCATTATTAAATCTAGCAAGAACCCGTCATTGTTTTTAAAATTTATGATTTATCTTTTTAAAAATCGAGTAAACGGCCCAAATCGTCTTTGTGCTTAACCCTAATAATCAAGTTTCGTCCTTAACTATTTGAAATGACACTGACAATTCTTTTGTGAAGGATAAAGATCACATCCAGTCATTTATGCAAACAGACGTTTTCTCTTCCCCGTTTTCTCCCTCACGTGTCGTGCATGTGAGGGTATTATGGTCATTTCAATAATTAAAGGACTAAACTTGATAAAAAAATTTCAACCCTACTAACACCATCATCATCATCCTTTCCCCGTCAACAAACCCCAACCCAGATCAATAAATCACCAAAATCACTTATTGGATATGTGTTTGGGGTGTGGATAGATATGGGCTCGGGTAACTTGCTTTCTTTTTTGTGCAAGTAGTGGATTATTTTTTTACCTCGGAACTTGTTTGGGTTTGCACCAAAAACATCACGAAGTGAAAACCGGTGGCTCGGCCTTCGTTTGATGGAGTTTTTTCTTGTGCCTATAATTGACACAAATTTTTTCAACCCTTTTGCAAACTTAGCAGTTAAAGTTCCGAGAAGGTCTTAGATTGTGTAATCGTTGTATATCTAGACATTGTAATTGTACTTTTGCATCTAGCATCTTGATAGATGTATTATTAATATAATTCTTCTGCTGAAGCCCATCCAGCGCCGCTGGGCAGCCCAGTTCACCGACTTACATCACTATTTAAGCTAAAGCAGCCCTTTTAAACCGTAAGAGAGGGCCGATTCAACAGCTCTAGCCGCCCACATCAAACCCTAGGTCAACTTTGCAGATTCCAAAGAGGTTTTGGAGCTTCTAACACCTTCCGATCTTCATCTTCAACCTAGATCTACTCTTTTATTTTACTTTCAGTTGATAAACAATGTCTTTCATCTTTTCAGACTTTGTTACTCCTTTAATAATGGTAGGCTAGTAGGCTGAATACTTGTTTGGATCGATGTGATCATGTAGACTGTTGGTGCATTTCCGGGTAACAACATCATTATAGAAGTTTGTCTTGAGTCGTTTGTATATGTAAATTATTAAACGATATATTTGTGTATTAAATATGGTCAAAGTTCGACCAATGGTGGTCTAAGTTCGACCAATGGTGGTCTAAGTTTGACCAATGGTGGTCTAAGTTCGACCAAAGGTGGTCTAGGTTGACCAATATGTTTAGTATAAATAGGATATTAAGTCTTATGTTTAAGGGGAATCTCTCTAGTCTTTTGTTTTCATTTCTCTAGTTGGGAGAGCTCGTGTCTTACTTGTAATCGTTATTATTGAAGTAATACAAGGCTCCGATTATCCCATTCATATATTGTTTATCATATATTGTTCGTGTTTCTTATATTGTTGATTGTTAGCTCTTGAGAATTTCCGCACTCAATAGTTAGTTATCTAATCTCGTAGATCCGGAGGCTAAGGGACTTTCAATTGGTATCAGAGCAATTGATCTTGTTCGGGGTTAGAGATTTCAACAATTTTCAAGTCGTTTCGGCAGTCTCTTGCTTGGAAGAGGTCGAGTTCAAGTCGTTTTGGCAGTTAATAGCTTCTAAGAGGTCGAGTTAAACGGGTCGAAGTTCGACCACCTTGGTCAAAGTTCGACCACCTTGGTCAAAGTTCGACCACCTTGGTCAAGTTCGACCTCTCCTGGTCAAGTTTACTTTCGACTCTTGGTTATAAATACGTCTCCATTTACCTTACATTAAAAAAAACCGGATTTTCTTTGCTTTGTTTGAGTTAAGGTTTGAATCTTTCGAACTTGATTTTGAACTCGAAAAACTCTTTTGAGTTATGGTTTGAGATCTGAATTTCGAATTTTTGAACTTGTTAACTTGAACAATCAAAAGTTCTTACAACCTCTTATACACTCTATAGGACTTGTAAATTTGTTTAAGTTTTGGTTTAAATTTGTTTGAGATTGAATGTGTAACTCAATTTGGTTTTGAGTTTGATCTCTGTCAATCATGTTTTTGAACTTGTAGACTTGAAAAATTTTGGGTTCATGCCAATGATGTAGAGATGATTAATCTGGTAACTAGTGAAGGGGTTGCAGATTAAGTGGTTCTCTATGTATTTTGGAGATGCTTACCTTGAGGGAGAGATTTGATACAAAAGACGTCAGGTGATTGGTGAATTTGTTAAGTTACAAGACAAAGTCAGACATTAGTGGTTGAAGACATGGATCTTGTGAGTGTTGCATATCTGAAATTTAAGTTACATAATTTATTATCTTTGTGAAAGTTGATAAAATTAAATGTTGATTGTTGGAGATTCAACTTCTCTATCATATGCCGGTTAAGCATGAAAATCAAATGGATTTAGCTATATTGTCTTGCATGATATCTTTTATTGCTTGGAGAATCAATAATATCTGGATTGCTTGGAAGCAATGATTTATGGATTACTTTGAAGTTATGATGTTTGGCATGATAATATTGCATGGAGCTTAATTTGGAGGAGGATACTGTTGAGGGGGAGAATTACAATCTGTGTTTTTGTAACACCCATCGTTTAAAAATATGGATTTTCCAAAAACTTTCGCCTAACGGCGTTAAAGAAAGCGGAATTAAGCTTTAAAAGTCCAAACCAGCAAAATCTGTTTGGTTTATTCATTAAATGGTGTTACTAGCCATATCATCAAAACAAGTCTAAATGGAAATCCATCGGTTGCCCAACATTAAACAACCGACATCATAGTAAATACAAATCATAAATATCTAATCATAAATGAACATCTAATGCGAGCAGCCACTATGGGTAAACTACAGCCAGCTTCAAGATCATCTACCCATGCCTCACATCTTCTCACATCTACCTGTTCACTAATGTTGGACCTGAGGGCACAACACATTTTAAAAGAGCAAGTGTTAGCTAACGAATTAGCTAAGTAAGATAACACATCGTTTATAAAACATTTGTCTATTTAAAACATTATAGAAAAGTCATATTTCATCTTTAAGGCACATATCATCACGAGTCATCACATATATCATATCACATCTTGCATTACACATCTTTTATATAGGATGGGTCATCCTAAATGTTCCTAGTCATCTTTCATATCTTTTTCACATATCATCTTAGCAAGTGTGACAAAAGTCACGCATATCATATAACATATACATCTCATTAGTGTAACATAAGTCACACCCGACTAGATGGACAAACCTTACGGCTGTACATCAATGTCGTTAAGGAATGGCAAGCCAATCCCGGAGTAATCCATATGTTCAAGACAAATGGGGCGGGTCAGACCTCCCGTATTACTCTTCACATCTTTGACCATGTTGCAAGGAGCCACCCAAGCAATCACATCTACGCACCCGCCGGGCAAGGGCAAGTACGGGTTAAGCTTAACACTCTCACATCTAAATTACGAGCTCGATTTCATCTCATATAGTTTAGGTGTTTACACAACCTAAACAATCGTCACATAAACATCTTTTACGTTTGGCCCCTTAAACGTGCACGTGTCATGGCAACTTAATAAGTCTAGTGAACTAGATGAACAAGCCATGTAATCATTCACATTTCACATATCATCAACATATATCACATTTCAATTCATCTCAAGACATTACATATCATTTCATAGCATATCATTACATCTCATATCATATATTATTACATATATAATCCATAACCTCTCAAAGCATTTCATGGCATCTCATCTGAAAAGCATATCAACCTATAGCATATCATAATAATTCCTATCATCTCATAGCATATCATAACAATACATATCATCTCATATCTTTGAGGTAGCATTTCAGGCTTCAATATTCATCTACATAGCCCATATCACCTCCCGTATAATCCCGAATACCCATAAGCAAACAAGATACCATTTGAGGAAGTTATTATATGAAAACTATGTTTTTGTTGAACCCTCAGCGTGTCAAAGTAGTGTATCTTACTTCGTGACGAGCACAACAAGCAATACGCAAGGTTAATTCATCTTATTTGTGTTTCCGACTACCTATAGCAACATATAACCAATAGGTAACATAAACATGGCTTCAAAAGACCTCTCTAAGTTCCCTATACCATAAGGTAACCTAAGCATAAGGTCTATGGGTCAAACGAGCATGAAAACAAGCATATACGATTGCCAGACCTGAATATGCGCCACATGGATCTTCCATGCGCCGCATAAACTTGATCAGAAATACCCAGACCAATCTGTGCACCGCACAGAATCCTTGTGCGCCGCACAACGGGGCTCGATCAGCAACTTTGATTTTTGAACATCTTTAAACGATTCCCATTCGATCTCAAACCCTAACCCCGACCTGGAGACATGAAATTGACCTCTTTTATGACACAATTGATGATTTCAAACCATCAATTGATTCCTTGATCCATTACAAACATATATCACTTATTTGATTACCCGAATGGCATGAAATCCATAAATGTTTTGCAATTAAACCATACCCAACCCTCACAACCAGAGATGGGTGGATAAAACTATTAAAGACCAGTACCCTATGATCTTGAAATGATGAATTACCTTTATGGATGATTAATGGATCGAAAACTAGAAGAAATCTCCATCAAATTGCTTTCGAATCACATAGAACTTGAGGAGGTGCTCTAGGGTTTGTGTGTGAACTTTCTCAGGAGTTTTGGGTCTGATCTTAGGGCATATGGGACGTGACTTAAGTCCCCTATCAGCTGGAGCATGTTTCAAGATTTAACATCTAGGCCCTTGTACTTTCTTATAGCTCGTTTCGTGACCTAATTGCTCGTTTAACACATACGGGAACTCTTAACGACTCACCAATCCTATCGGAAACACTTGTAACTTTATTAATCATCTTTGACATCTTAAACACATTAACATATACATTATTAAGGCATTGAAGCCTCACACATATAGCACATTGTCCACTTATAAGCATTAAATCTCCTAGAGACTTAACGGACACAAGGTGTTGACTTAATGATTCAAGTCAACCGTTAAATAAAAGTTCGGTATGTTACAATTACCTCCCCCTTAAGAGGATTCCGTCCTCGGAATCACTTCAGCATCGAATAGGCGAGGTTAGTTCTCCCGCATTATTGACTCGGTTTCCCATGTGAAACTTTCTCCAAGAGTATACCTCTATTTCGCAAACACAAGGTCAATTTGCTTCATACGAAGCTTATTTACTTAAGCCAAGGATCTTAAACGACTCACCTACAATCACTTTCTTAGCACCAATGCTCCCATCTTCCAATGAAGTCACCTTGGTTTCAATCATCATAGCATATGTTCAATAACCCTCACGAAAGTACCATGGATGTCATCTAAAAGCAATACACAAGCACCTATCATACATCTTCCAGAGTTTACCCTTTTTATGAAGATCAAACACAATATTTAGCGGAGCTCCATGCTTACATCACCTATATACAAGTGGCAAGCTTCACCACGCGCACATACTCATGGGTAATGAGAAGAAGAAGCATTTCTTCATCAACTAATCTATAACGACTCATATCACATCATTGCCCTTAGGGGTTATATACAACTTCGTCACATAATCCATAGTCATATAAGTACATTTTTGCTTCGGAATAACCAATAGTTGCATCTTTTCCATATATCGTTTGGCGCCCAGGTTTGACTTGAGCACAAGTCACACATTTTTGCACACATACTATCACATTACATTCCAACCGTTTCGTCATTTCTTTGGTTCAATCTTTAAATCAAAACAAGTATTCACCTCTTTCCTTCAGCCTTCATAGGTAATACACACATTACATTCGGCGAAGACTATTCATTTCGCGGATAAGACTTTCCGACACATATCCTTATTAGTTTGTTACTATGACTCACATGATTCATTGAACAAAGGGTCGACTCGCCAACTTTCGATGCATAACATATCCCTCCATAAAGTCTTATGGTTAGACCATAATACCCACTTTATTCATTACAAGCTTTCTTTGCTCAGCACTGAACCTTCCGTCAATTTTGAGCTAATCCGAACTCTTCTTTCATGTCCAATGAAACGGTGCCATAGTTTACCAAGAAATAAACATTATTGGACAACCAGTTTACTAATGGCTCATATCATTACCTTTAGCTTCCCACGCAGCCTAGTCTCTTAGTCCATGATAACGTGACATCTTCACTTCCTTAAAGGAATATTAAATAATTACATTTTAATATAACTTTCGGTGTCTAGTCTTGGCTTTTAACCCTATCACACGTTAACATATAAGATTTACTACACCTCGTATCATAATAGGTCGTAACATATTTCAGGCGACACCCACTAAGGCATGTCACCACGGTTCATAAGCATCATCAAGTACAACTTTTGGGTCATAAGATGACCAAATGAGACAAAACTCAGTTCTTAGAAAAAGTAGCAAACTTGAAGACATTTTCAAAAATGCAAAGTTTGACTCTTGAAAAGCTCTTATGAATAAGCTGTGACGTTTGCAAGACAAGTCTGCAGAATTCGTCTGAAACCTGACCATTTCTGGAAATCGACATTTCTTGCATATCTCTGGGCGAAATCATAGGAAACTTTGTTCATATCGAATTTAGGGGACACATAGAGGTTTTCAGAAATGTAAGATTCATCTTCTAAGTCATTCATAAAAAGAAGATATGATTGTTGCAATAAGACTGAATTTTCAGACCAAATAAACCCTTTGTTTTGCAAAACATTTCCTCCATCAAACATCCACGTCAAGCTACCACGACCTCTACAGTTCATACACATCAAATTATGACTTAATTATCATTATGAAATCATCAATTGGTTCATGGATTCATTATACTCATTTTACAATTGATTTGACACCCGAATGACCTAAATCGACTCATAAACGCAATCGAATCCATATCAAACCTCAAGACCAGATGTGAACCCTATATTGGATCTATTTGAACATTAAGATGACTGTAGAAACAACTTCTACCTGTAGGAAATCTCAAGATACATATTGATTGCAATAACAATCAACTAATGACCCGAAATTGCTTATCTAACAACAAAAACGTTTCTTGTCAATCAATACTCGACAAGTCCAGGTATGGACAAAATATATGGA
Source organism: Erigeron breviscapus (assembly GCA_034093135.1). NCBI lineage: Eukaryota > Viridiplantae > Streptophyta > Magnoliopsida > Asterales > Asteraceae > Erigeron > Erigeron breviscapus. The sequence goes on from CM067170.1 coordinate 21,623,026, forward strand.
TGAATATGACTAATATTCTGCAAAGATTTTGATCTAGAGAAAACTCTAAACTTTATCCCTTAAGTTCATGACATGGTAAAGACCATTCGTTAGCATGCAGGTACTTCGAGAAGCTCAATAGGGTCATAATGAGGGTAGAAATAACATTAGCAGGATTTTCATCATCAACAAATGGTATCAAAACCCGTGGATATATCTTATAGGAAGAAATACGTCCCACAATCGAAAACATTAACTTCTTCCTATAAGTGAGAACAAAACAGGGGGTGTGCTTGCATGGAAGTAGCACTAGTCACACATCAATTGAAGGTTCGACCTCACGATCGAAACGAAACAGGGAACCTTATTAGAACACCTCAAAACTACGTGTAGCCTCGACTTTAGAAATATAATGTTTGCCTTACATGGGTAATCCCAGGCGAGAAACATGATCAATTCGGAACCAAATACTCTTGAATACTTTTACTTCATATACTTTAAGAAACTAAAATTATAGGATCTCAACATTGCCTTGTCATTCGTACAATATAAGGAAGAATCTCCACCTGTAGATACTCGTCCCAATCGTCATATATCATCCCGTAGCGAAATCATAATTAAACGAGTCGTAAATCCAAAACATACCAAAATATGCGCCGCATGGAAGTCCTGTGCGTCGTACAAAACCATAATAAGCATTTGTGCGTAGCATGGGAAGGTTGTGCGCCGCACAAATCAACCAAATTCATCACAGAAACTAAGCAACATTCTGAGCATTCGACCTGTGCGCCGCATAGAACCTCTATGCGTCGCATATCGGCAACCAACTGAAAACCATTTTTTCAAAAATGGCATATATGCGCCGCATGAAAGCCCCATGCGCCGCATATAGGCCAGTTCAACCAAAACCCAACTTTTTAATCCTTTAATCGAATTTCATATGAACTCCAACCATTAATTCGACCTGAAGACATAATATTAACCCTTTTTGACAATGCTTTTGATGACCTTAATCCATTTATACATGTCTATCTTTGCGTGGTTAAATACGATACCATTTAGTGATTCCATCCTTCCCATCTTCACTTCATTCGGATCAACACAGACACAGTCTCACAAACACACCCATGTCGTGATACATTTACAATTACGTTCGCGACCAAAATTGTAACTATATCCTTTCATACGTGTGCCCGGTAACCCTTCTATGCGTCACCTACTTATAATCCTTCAAGTATCCAGCATCAACTCTTCTCTTCCAACTTCATTACTTTGTACACCGATCAACACAAGTATGGCCATACAAACACGCTCGCGTCGTGATATGCTTGCAATTATGTTCCGGACCATAATTGTAATTGTATCCTTTCACACGCGTGTCGTTCCCACATTTGTGTATCACCCTTTTTCCATCAATTCCTTTCACACGATTTTCAGCACACTTACAACATCTCATTTTCTTTGCGGTCCTTATCACTAACCCCATGGGCTAGACAACATTGATGGAATACCATTTCACCTAATTCCCCACTTCCATTCACCTCAGCTACTTCACACATAAGTTATATCACACGGTAATAATTTCAGTTAGGGAAATGGCACATTACCTCTGGGACGGTCTATCATAGCAATAAGATAGTAGAGCGACGGAGAAGCGAGAAACGGAAGAATAAAGGCTAAAAACACATTCACGTATCAACAAACATTAATCATATAGCCTTAATCCTACACTCTCACTCATCCCAACCCGTCCTAAGGCATTTCATCTCAAAGGCTAAGCATACCTACTTAAGCCTACTTATCTTTTATCGGTTTAAGTCCAATTCGTATGGCATACCTATAGTCATTGGTTCACTTAAACCATTTCTCTGATACCAACTTGTAACACCCGTCGTTTAAAAATATGGATTTTCCAAAAACTTTCGCCTAACGGCGTTAAAGAAAGCGGAATTAAGCTTTAAAAGTCCAAACCAGCAAAATCTGTTTGGTTTATTCATTAAATGGTATTACTAGCCATATCATCAAAACAAGTCTAAATGGAAATCCATCGGTTGCCCAACATTAAACAACCGACATCATAGTAAATACAAATCATAAATATCTAATCATAAATGAACATCTAATGCGAGCAGCCACTATGGGTAAACTACAGCCAGCTTCAAGATCATCTACCCATGCCTCACATCTTCTCACATCTACCTGCTCACTAATGTTGGACCTGAGGGCACAACACATTTTAAAAGAGCAAGTGTTAGCTAACGAATTAGCTAAGTAAGATAACACATTGTTTATAAAACATTTTTCCATTTAAAACATTATAGAAAAGTCACATTTCATCTTTAAGACACATATCATCACGAGTCATCACATATATCATATCACATCTTGCATTACACATCTTTTATATAGGATGGGTCATCCTAAATGTTCCTAGTCATCTTTCATATCTTTTTCACATATCATCTTAGCAAGTGTGACAAAAGTCACGCATATCATATAACATATACATCTCATTAGTGTAACATAAGTCACACCCGACTAGATGGACAAACCTTACGGTTGTACATCAATGTCGTTAAGGAATGGCAAGCCAATCCCAGAGTAATCCGTATGTTCAAGACAAATGGGGCGGGTCAGACCTCCCGTATTACTCTTCACATCTTTGACCATGTTGCAAGGAGCCACCCAAGCAACCACATCTACGCACCCGCTGGGCAAGGGCAAGTACGGGTTAAGCTTAACACTCTCACATCTAAATTACGAGCTTGATTTCATATCATATAGTTTAGGTGTTTACACAACCTAAACAATCGTCACATAAACATCTTTTACGTTTGGCCCCTTAAACGTGCACGTGTCATGGCAACTTAATAAGTCTAGTGAACTAGATGAACAAGCCATGTAATCATTCACATTTCACATATCATCAACATATATCACATTTCAATTCATCTCAAGACATTACATATCATTTCATAGCATATCATTACATCTCATATCATATATTATTACATATCGAAATCCATAACCTCTCAAAGCATTTCATGGCATCTCATCTGAAAAGCATATCAACCCATAACATATCATAATAATTCCTATCATCTCATAGCATATCATAACAATACATATCATCTCATATCTTTGGGGTAGCATTTCAGGCTTCAATATTCATCTACATAGCCCATATCACCTCCCGTATAATCCCGAATACCCATAAGCAAACAAGATACCATTTGGGGAAGTTATTATATGAAAACTATGTTTTTGTTGAACCCTCAGCGTGTCAAAGTAGTGTATCTTACCTCGTGACGAGCACAACAAGCAATACGCAAGGTTAATTCATCTTGTTTGTGTTTCCGACTACCTATAGCAACATATAACCAATAGGTGTTAGAATATGAGCACATAAACATATAACAATTCATGAGTACGCAGCGGAAAGAAACGTATATGTAATCAAATTAATTAACAAAGAGAGAATCGAAACGTGTACCTTTGCGCAAAGCTTCCAATAATATTATGAATAATATAATTATTATTATTTAGGGTTTAAAGTAAAACACCTCTACGATCGCACACTAGACACCTCTATACCGTATGCTAGTACCCGAATCACGATTCAACAAACTCCTTTGTTTATTCCCTTGATACGAAAATCCCATTATAAACAAAAACCAATATGATGTTGTTTTCGACAAAAACAATATAACGACCCAAATTAATGCTAAAGCATTAATTAAATAGACACCACATGGTAATTCGAAATTTACAAAATCCGAAACCTCTTGGTATACTTGGTTTCGGCCGAACTCAAAGGGAAGAGAAGAGGAGGGTTTTTTACTTGTGTAATTGTGTATAAAACCCTTGGGATTAGCCCTCTATTTATAGGCTAATTAGTTAGGGTTTTAAACTTGATGGGCAAGTAACCTCAAAGGCTTTCAAGCCTTATAATTTTCGGCCCTATCAATTTAGAATTAGGAAATTCCACTAATTCCTAATTACACTTAAACACCTCCTTTTAATTAATTAAATCCATAATTAATTAATTCGTGATTATATTTTAATTAATATATTTCTTCAATATACTAATTAATAATATAGAGTTACCGTGTCATTTTGTGTGACCCCGTAGGCTTAAATTATTTCCGGACATACGTTTATATTTAACATGATCACACTCCAACAGCTCCCACTTGAGCATGTTATTTATAAAAGTAATAACATTGGTTAGCGTCTAGCAACACGCCAATGCTCCCGGAAATATTTAAGAATAGTTTCTTAAATTGCCAATTTGAAACGATTTAGTCTTTAATATCCCTTTGTTCAGATACCCTTGTTAATTATGAATATGGATCAATGTCATTTCATAATTTAACGATTATGTTTCTCATTTCTACAATTAATCAAGATTACCAAATTAGTCAAGACCTCCTCTTGAGTTCATTTGGGTATGGCCATACAAACATCTTTAATTAATTAATGAGGGCGCCAAATGTTATCATACTTCAGTTGCAAATTGAAGGAACGAATCCTGTTTTGACTACAAGTGTCTGTCCATGTCGTTTCTTAACATTTCTGAAAATAGCCCTTTATTACTACCTTGTTCAGGACAATTAGAACTATAATCTAAAAATGCAATCCACACAAGCATAACTCACTTGTATCTCAAGTCTAAGGATAAATAAAGCAACCATTTCACGAATTTCACTTAATGACGTCGATCCATAAAATGAAAATTCGTTAAGTGGGGTAAGTCCAATATTCACCTTTTTGAATATCATGTGAGTTTGGTACGATATCCACCATCTTCAAAATATTCCCTTAAATATTTTCACCAATCTCTCACAATTGTCTTACTTTAATTATATTCCCATATAATTAATCGACAATGGACGTTTAGAATATTTTCAAATATTCATGGATCTAAACATGCAAATATAGGACATAATTATTATAAAATGAAACCACTTATACCGCGTATAAAAATTCATTTATTAAAATAAAAATTGTTTAACATCCCATTATCCAAATACCAATCCCAGATTTACATGATATAACTAGCAATAACCTATGCCCACGGCATTGAGCTTTCCTTTTGACAATAACTTTGTAAAAGAATCCGCTAAGTTATAATCTGTGTGAACTTTGAGTACTTTGATTTCACGCGATTCGATTTGCTCACGAACGTAGTGATATCTTCTTTGGTAATGTCTGGCACCTTTTTGAACCCCAGGTTCATTGGCAATGATAATTGCACCCGAATTATCACAGTATAGATCCATAGGTGTGTTATTTGAGGATTATCATGTTAAAATCCAAAAATAAACTTTCTAATCCAAAAAACCTTCATGTTGTCTTCTCTGAGACAGCAATATACTCAGACTCTGTCACATACATAGCAACTGTGGTTTGCTTTTAGCTCAAAACATTCCACTGTGTCTTCATTTAAAATGAAGACGTATCCTGACTGATATTTTGAATCATCTCCATCAGTCCTGAAATCCAACATCACAATATCTATTCATATTGAATTTTTGATCGGGATTTCAACCATACACCAAGAATAATTCTTTAGTAGCCCGCATGTACTTAAGAATATTTTTCACAGCACTCCAATGATCCTCTCCAGGATTTGCTGATATCGGCTAAAATATATTTGAGCGAACGCAATGTCAGGTCTAGTGCATCTTACCGCATACATGATTGATCCCACTGCCGAAGCATAAGGAATTCTTTTCATATGCTCCACCTCTTCAGGTGTAGAAGCACCGTTCTTGCTAGATAAATTAAGTCCTTCTTGCATCGGCAAATTCCCGCGCTTAAAATTCTCCATCTTGAATCTCTTCAAGATTTTATCTATATAAGCACTTTGACTTAATCCAATCAACCGTTTACTTCTATCTCTATAGATCTTGATTCCAAGTACGAATGTCACTTCAACCCAAGTAACATTACTCCCACTAGCTTTGCGATATACACATGGCTCAGGATTTTGAGCAAAACCAAACTTCTTTATTTCCTCATCAAACCTTTTATTCCAACTCCTTGATGCTTGCTTCAATCCATAAATGGACCTTTGAAGTTTGCACACTTTGTTGGGATGTTTTGGATCGACAAAACCTTCTGGTTGTACCATATAGACTTCCTCGTCTAGAAAACCATTCAAGAAAGCGGTTTTGACATCCATTTGCCATATCTCATAGTCATAGTACACCGCTATGACTAAGATGATCCTAATAGCTCTAATGTCCACAACGGGAGAAAAGGTTTCCTCATAATCAACTCCATAAAGTTGAGTATAACCTTTCGCCACAAGACGAGCTTTATAGGTGTCTACATTTCCATCCATGTCGGTCTTCTTCTTGAAGATCCATTTACACCCAACGGTTCTACCATTTGGTGGAAGATCAACTAAGCTCCACACTTGATTATCTTTCATGGATTTCATTTCCACATTCGCAACTTCAAGCCATTTGTCAGACTCCGGATCTGATAATGTAGCTTTGAAATTTAGGAGGTTCATTCAAATCTCCTAATACGTGTTCTTCAGACTCAATCATAAGATTTAATCTTTCACGAGCACGTATTGTCCTTGAGGACCTACGAATTGGAATCGCTTCATCTTCAACTTGTAGTTCACCTAGATTCATCTCTTTGAACATTTCCCCCCCCCCAAGTTGAAGATTTCTAGTGCTTTCAGAAGTTGACACATCTTCTTGAGTTTCATCAAGTTCAACAATCCTCCCACTGTCTTCTTGAGATATGAGTTTCCTTTCAAGGAACTCAGCAAATCAAAAATACTTTGACAGTGTTTCCGGTAGGAAAGTAGAAGTAGTAACCCATTATTTCCTTTGGGTATCCTACAAAGATGCACTTAACACCACATTCATGCGGTGTCTTGTCAACCTTCTTGGTTGGAACCATATTGAGAATGCATGCAGCAATCTCTAGAGCATAATCCCAAAATGAAATGGGAGAGTCTTAAGGTTCATCGTTTATCTCACCATGTTCAACAAGGTGCGATTTCTCCTTTCACATTACCCTTATATAGGAGTAAGCTTTTGGATAAATCCACAAGCTTTTAGATGATCCTTAAACTTTTGCTTAAGTATTCTTCATCTCGATCCGAACAAAGAATCTTGATGGTTTTTACCGAGTTGATTTCCTACTTCATTTTTTAAACTCCTTGAATATTTCGAAGACTTCATATTTATGTTTAAGTAAATAAACATAACCATAATGACTGAAATCATTCATAAAAATGATGAAGTAGCTAGTTCCTTTCCTTGACATATGTCTAAATAGGCTACATACATCGCTATGTATAAGTCCAAATAGATTCTTAGCCCTTTCCGGTTTATTTGGAAAAGGTTTCCTTGTCATCTTGCCGAAAACACAAGACATGCATTTGTCAAATGATTCATCATTTGATTTAACGATCTCTTGTCAAATGATTCATCATTTGGTTTTAAGATCCCTTCAATTTGAAGTATGCATTTCTTGCTAACGACAACGCATTTATCAAATGATTCATCATTTGATTGTAAGATTTCTTTACTTTGAAAACTTTCAACACGTTTCTTGCTAACGACAATTCCAAAAATACGCATTTTATCAAATGATTCATCATTTGATTGCAAGATCTCTTCATACTGAAGATTTCCAATGCGTTTCTTGCTAACGATAATGTCAAAAACATGCATTTATCAAATGATTCATCATTTGATTGTAAGACACCGTCCCTTTGAAGTCTTTAAATGCCTTTCTTGACAAAATTAAACAAGATAACAATGCCAAAGATAGGTAGAGTCCAAGTTAAACTTGAATCTTTTGCTATTGAATTATTATTTGTATAACAACACATATAATTCAATTTTGAAGATACTTGAAGCACTTGCCAAACCGGCTTGCTTCTTCTTCTCATTCAACTCAGCTAGATACTTTAGCCGTATGCTCCTTTTGCCGAAAGGGTCTTTTAAGGTTTTGAGACTTAACACTACCTTGTTTTCTCTTACCTAAGTTCTTGCCCTTTAGCTTACGGTTGTTTTGCTTTCTGAACCTTTCCCCCTTGATCATTAGAACTTGGGTGTAGCAGATTTCTTTGGAAGCTCTTTCTCATACTCAATTAACATGACATGAAGTTTTAGCTGTGGTTTTACTCATGCTATGCATATTATAATTGCGCACGAACTCCTAAAAAATCCCCTTTTTTTAGGTTCATGCCAATAGTAATAGGCAGATGATAAGCATAGTATAACCTTTCCAATTGCCCAAAGTACCTCTTCAACTTGAGTACATGAGGACTAACCGATGTTCCATGCTCATGTCGCAAGTCTTGAAGTTGATCAACTAGGTCGAACAACTCCACCCCAGCTTGCTTTTCGTACAAAGACTTGAGTTCAGTAAGCATATCACATGGAAATGAATGCTCAAATTGCTTTTGAAGGTCAGCATTCATGCTTCCCAACATCAAACAAGCAACCTCATTGTGTCTGTCATACTGAGCATTGTATGCAGCCAACTCTCTAGTTGTAGCATTCGCTCCCGGAACAACAATGTATGCTTATCAATGACATCATGTTTCTTTTCAGCTCTTAGAACAACTCTCAGCTGACGAAAACATTCATTGAAGTTTGGTCCAGAAAGTCTTTCTCTTTCTAGCATCGACCTGAAAGCCGATTGGTGTATGTTTTGAGAAGGATTCGTTGTTGCCATTTTCAAAACAGACAAAAGTTCAATTATCGGTATTTTCGATAATTAATCCTTAAGAAATGTAATTTTACCCTTGTTAAATTCATCTAACAATTACTTTTCACTAAGGCTAGGATCCAACTTGACATACAATCATTTCATCTGTTGATCAGCTAGAAATGACGGCATTCAAAAGGTAATCGAGAATCGATAATTGCATTCATGCAACTCCTAGAGTTATGGGACTTACAACAACACTGTAAAGGGGTATTAAGTGTTTTGTAAACATGTTTTGTCCCATCTTATGCCACGGGTTAAAGGATCTCACCACTTAACTCGTTTTAAGTCGCCCAATTAAGAACATGTAGATAGTCCACCGCTGATCTCACAACGGAGTGGTAATCTACCTTGAAGAGATACAATTCGCCTATGATCTCACATAGGAGCGAAAAGCACTGGCAAGTGTTCTAATCAAAGTGGGTGGCAATGACTTAACTTTAAATGGGTAATGCATTTGATGTGAATCAAAAGTTTATGTATGAAGACTCATGCATAATCTTCATAACATAATGTTTAATAAAATCATTTTTATAGTCTTAACAACACAAGAGAGCTCGGTAGCTCCATTTGAACGCACAAAGAAGCGCAAGGGCAAAGGTTTGCGATGAACGCAATTAAAAACCCGCCCTTTTAGAAGGCTAGCGCACTCCGGCTTATACCTCTCTTAGAGTTTGTTCAAATGGGTGAGCCGGTGTATCTCAAGGTTGTAAGACTCCAATTTTATTAATGAAATCTCTATTTTGATAGTTCTTAGTCAAGTTTATATTTTTCCAAGAAACAATTTTCCTTGATTGCGTAAGCCATTAAACAACAAGTAATAACACATAAACACATAAACATGCTGACTGGAAATTTCCAGCAGCTTCACGACCTGTTTAGCCCTATTTGTGATCCGATTCAGCTTTCGACCAGAACTACAAAGTTGTAGCCCTATGTGTCGAGCACCTACTGTCCAAATATAAACTTCTAACTAATTACAGATTAAAAGTTATGAATTTTTTAGTGAACTGTCGCAAATCTGGAAAATCACACGAAAATTCATATAGTCACACAATAAACCCTAATTATTGGACTATCATGCCTTGCAATTTATATCTCTATATAATGGTAATAATCACAAGTAATCTTGCATGAATCACTTGTGATTATACCTTTTATTTAACAACTTTAAATAAATTAAATACACAACATGCAATTTATATCACATAAATCATGTCAATTCACATAACTTCAAAACTTGCTCGAGGGTTTCAATCCACCATTGAATTAGGTTTAAAATTAATTAAATAAAACCCTAATTTATTTAATTAAATTCGTTTTTAATTAAAAAAAATAAGAAACCCTAATTTTAATTATTAATTAAAAACAACCAACCCTTAACCCCCCTTCAAGTTTTGATCTTTGTAATTAATAGATCACATATGTGGCTCGTGATACCACTGTTAGAATATGAGCACATAAACATATAACAATTCACGAGTACGCAGCGGAAAGAAACGTATATGTAATCAAATTAATTAACAAAGAGAGAATCGAAACGTGTACCTTTGCGCAAAGCTTCCAATAATATTATGAATAATATAATTATTATTATTTAGGGTTTAAAGTAAAACCCCTCTACGATCGCACACTAGACACCTCTATACCGTACTCTATAATTATTATTATTTAGGGTTTAATAAAACTATTAAAGACCGGTACTCTATGATCTTGAAATGATGAATTACCTTTATGGATGATTAATGGATCGAAAACTAGAAGAAATCTCCATCAAATTGCTTTCGAATCGCATAGAACTTGAGGAGATGCTCTAGGGTTTGTGTGTGAACTTTCTCAGGAGTTTTGGGTCTGATCTTAGGGCATATGGGACGTGACTTAAGTCCCCTATCAGCTGGAGCATGTTTCAAGATTTAACATCTAGGCCCTTGTACTTTCTTATAGCTCGTTTCGTGACCTAATTGCTCGTTTAACACATACGGGAACTCTTAACGACTCACCAATCCTATCGGAAACACTTGTAACTTTATTAATCATCTTTGACATCTTAAACACATTAACATATACATTATTAAGGCATTGAAGCCTCACACATATAGCACATTGTCCACATATAAGCATTAAATCTCCTAAAGACTTAACGGACACAAGGTGTTGACTTAACTCTTCAAGTCAACCGTGTTAAATAAAAGTTCGGGATGTTACAGTATTGGATTTGTTAGCTCACAGAACGATAGAGAGATTGTGCAGTTTAAAGATAAGTGTGCAGCGCATGAAGATCAAGTATTACCGAAAGAAGACCTGATATCATTGGTTAAATGGAAGTCTGTTGATGCAGATTTTTTTAACTAATGATTGTCAGAATTGATAGCAATTGTCAAGAAGTATTTGTTTGTGCATTTCTGTTACTATTGCTATGCATTACAAGTAAAGACTTTAAAGATCGAAGAAAACTTCTAAATGCTGATGTCAAGGGGGAGTTTGTTGGTGCATTTCCGGGTGACAACATCATTATAGAAGTTTGTCTTGAGTCGTTTGTATATGTAAATTATTAAACGATATATTTGTGTATTAAATAAGGTCAAAGTTCGACCAATGGTGGTCTAAGTTCGACCAATTGTGGTCTAAGTTTGACCAATGGTGGTCTGAGTTCGACCAAAGGTGGTCTAGGTTGACCAATATGTTTAGTATAAATAGGATATTAAGTCTTATGTTTAAGGGGAATCTCTCTAGTCTTTTGTTTTCATTTCTCTAGTTGGGAGAGCTCGTGTCTTACTTGTAATCGTTATTATTGAAGTAATACAAGGCTCCGATTATCCCATTCATATATTGTTCGTCATATATTGTTCGTGTTTCTTATATTGTTGATTGCTAGCTCTTGAGAATTTCCGCACTCAATAGTTAGTTATCTAACCTCGTAGATCCGGAGGCTAAGGGACTTTCATAGACGTTTACCTATTTTATTTTATTTGTTAGATCTATTGGAGTGTGTTTACTAATTATCGTAGATCCATATTTTACTAGTTCTTCATATTATTATCGGTTCTAAATCTGCATGTATTGATTTAATTATGATGATCGGTCTATGATGAGCGTCCATATTGTGATAAAAAACCCTATTGAAAGGCTTCATTTCTATGTCTAAATGAGGTATTATTAATCCGGAACTATTGGTACTTAATGAATCGTATGATTACGCAGGTTCACGGAAGATGCAAGAGAGGGTAAATAACATCAACTGACTCAAGAATGAAGCCTATGAAGTTACAAGACACAAGGAAGTGATTCGGGAGCCAAACGAAAACGCACAAGCTACAGCAGGAGCAACCAGCGCCGCTGGCAGCCATGCCAGCGCCGCTCCCCACTCACCAGCGCCGCTGTTCCAGTAAAACCCAGACCCAGCGCCGTTGGGCGGCCCAGTTCAGCAACCGACTTAAACGAACTAACCCTCAAAATCCTAGGAGAGAGCCGATTCAACAGCCCTAGCCGCCCACTATCAACCCTACTTCGTAGTTGTAGATTTCCAGAAGGTTTTGGAGCTTCTAACACCTTCCGATCTTCATCCGCGGTCTAGATCTTATCTTTTATATTTACTTTCTTTTGATAAACAATGTCTTTCATCTTTTCAGACTTTGTTATTCCATTAATAATGTCCGGCTAGTAGGCTGAATACTTGTTTGGATCAATGTGATCATGTAGACGTTTATTGTTTTACTTTATTTGTTAGAATCTGTTAGAGTGTGTTTTACTGTTTATCGTAGATCCATGTTTTCCTAGTTCTTCATATTATTATTGGTTTTATATCCGAATATATTAGTTTAATTCTGATGGTTGTCTATGATCATACACTAGGACTAATATGCTAGGACAGAAAACGACTAGTCGGTCTATAACTAGGAGTAAAAAGTGATTCACTTGTAACCGAGGGATCCAAAACCATAATAATTAGAATGAATAGAACATGATGCTTAACAATGTCAGACACGATCCTTTGACTTGGAAACGAGCACTGTGGTCACCGGAGAGAATTATATCTGGTCATGGCTTAAGAGGCGGGTAACTAAAAGATGAACTAGTAACACAAACTTTAGGTCATTAATGCTTAAACAATGAATCTAACGAGAATTTGTTTATAGGACAGTGTGAGTCTAGGGACAACATTAGTTACTTAGGAAAAGTGAATCTAACGAGAATCTGAGCCGTGATTAAGTTTCCAACAGACTAGCAAATAGGTAGAATAGTATTTGGTCGTACCATGAGATCGAAGATGCCAAACAAGTATTTTAATTTAATTACTGTTATTAGGTTTTCCAATATTTTACGTTGTTTCTTCAGAAACGGCCTGCCCCGGTAATACCGGATATTTACTTAAAAGTAGTAGTTATTTAGGAGTTAGTGACAAACCCCCAAAACAACTAGAATTACACACATTATTAGATTAGGTAGTGCAAACGTCCCTGCGAACGATCTTGTAACTTACCACTAGACTATACTACACTGACCGGGTTCTCTGCTCGTTAAGTGATGTTATCTAGATAGTTACTTGTACAACTTATAAATTTAAAAGCAGAAATAAAATCACCATCAGTCTATAATCATACACTAGGATTAATACATAAAGATGGAAAACACTAGTCGGTCTATAACTAAATGTAAAAGGTGATTCACTTATAAATGAGGGATCCAGAACCATAGTAATTAGGATGAATAGAACATGATGCTTAACAATGTCAGACGCGATCCAGTGACATGGAAACGTGCATTGTGGTCACCGGAGGGAATTATTATCTGGTCATGGCTTAAGAGCCTAATAACTTAAAGATGGATTAGTAGCATAAACTTTAGGTCATTAATGCTTAAACAATGAATCTAACGAGAATTTGTTTATAGGACAGTGTGAGTTTAGGGACAACATTAGTTACTTAGGAAAAGTGAATCTAACGAGAATCTGAGCCGTGATTAAGTTTCCAACAGTATCAAGTAGGTAGAATGATATTTGGTCGTACCATGAGATGCCAAACAAGTATTTTAATTTAATTACCGTTATTTGCTTTTTCAAATTATTTTTAAACTAAGCCTCTCGCTGAATAAGTGGTTGCGGCTTCTATTTGCTTTTCAGTATTTTAATTAGTTTAATAGGAAATCGTTACAACCCCCACCCACTAGAATTACACATATCACTAGATTAGGTAAAGCAACGCGTCCCTGCGAATGATCCTGTACTTATCACTTAACTATACTACATCTGATCGGGTCCCTTGTCCATTAAGGTGTGTGTATTTTGAGATAATTACTTGTACAACATTTTTATAAATTTAAAAACGAAACAAAAACCATCATCGGATGGTATGAGGAACAGGAACAAGAGGGTATGAGCAATCCAAAACGTCACTATCTGACTGTCGTCGCGGTGTCCGATAACTCCGACCAAAACAAACTTCATCTTCCGACCAAAACTAGCTTTCATTTTAATTCGTAAACCCAGAATGATGATGATGGTATTCAAAGATGATGATGGTATTGAAAGAGACAACATACAAATGATGGTGATGTTGTGTTAGTGGCGGTGGTTAGTTGCTCTGATATGCTCCTCCGTCGCACCTCCACCATCACCGGCGGCGGCGGCTACAACTTGGTGTTTTTTGATCTATTTCTTGCTACAAAAATGGAGCATGAATCTTGTCTATAGATCTTTTTTTTTACGGTGGGTATAGATACTATGTATATACATTTATATTTATAAATAGAGATATATGTTAATTTGGTGATTTTATTTGGATTGATGGTGATCATTTATATGTGGTTATTTATGTGAAAGTGTGCGTCTTGCTGACTCTATCATTCCACAAGAATGTAATACCTTTCTAATAAAAAAAAAGAAAAAAGAAAATTAGATGTAATGTTTTATAGGTAAATAAGGTTAGGGCTTGATGGGAAAGGGTTGATGATAATGAGTGGAAAATATCCATTTTTATTTTTTTTCCTGCTTTTATTATAGTTTAAAGAAGAAAGGAAAAGAAGATATATCAAGTTTTGTCCCCTAGTTTTGAAATGACTATAATACCCTATTGTGCATGGCACGTGAGGGAGAAAACGGAGAGAGAAAACGTCTGTTTGCATAAAAGACTAGATGTGATTCTTATCCTCCCCAAAAGGACTCTTAGTGTCATATCAAGTAGTTAAGGACAAAACTTGATTATTAGGGCAAACCACAGGGATGATTTCGGTTGTTTACCCTTAAAAATTAACATAAAAAAGAGAGATGTTTTGAAATCAATGGGTTTTTTTTTGAAAGTTTGCAAATTGATGCTTTTAGTGGGAATTGTGTTAAACCGAAACTAATGAATGAAAAGAGAGATTTTCGGTTTTTGGTGATGAGATGGTGGTGTTGGATAGTGATGTCGCGGTAGTGCGTGGTGGTGGCACAACGGTGACCAAGGTTGCGGAACTCGGGAATCGGGATCGAATCGGCGAGGGGGGAGAGGATTTTTTAAAAATCGGATCGGAATCGGATCGGTGAATAGTGGGTTTTTTATGTATAAAATAATAGTTTTTGAAATTATATGTAAGAAAAAATTAAAAATATATATAAAACTTCAAACTTAAACGTAACATAATTTTTATACTTAAAGATAATTGTCTAAAAACAATAACATAATTCATAAAAGTTTTTAAAAAGGTCGAAGTACTTTTTTCGTCCCTGTGGTTTTTTGAATAAGCACTTTACATCCTCGCCGTTAATTTTTGGCTAAAATTGTCCCTATGGTTTGCATTTCGTCCTTGGATCCGTTAACCCCCTCACGTGCCTTGCACGTGAGGGGCATATATGTCTTTTCACCCATTTGTCCCTATGGTTAAGTGCAAAATTCGTCCTTATGGTTTGTCGTTTTTGCATTTTTCATCCTTGTATTTAACAAACCTCCAAACAAAAATTTAATCAAAAACCAAAACAAACTCAAATCAAAAACCTATATATACACCTACATATAAGGATCTAATTTAATACCGGTCGGTACAACTAATTTAATTTATTTTATTTTTTAAAAACATGTTATAAAACTTACTACAATTTAACGAAAATAGTCAAAATATAATTACAATTCACTCAAAAAAAAATAAACCAAATCGGTACTTTATAACAAAATACAAGAAAGTTCACAAAGTATTATAAAAATAATTTTTAAAAAAAATTCAAAAAATAAAAAATGTGAATACCGGAAGTACCGGAACGGTAATACCGAAAATATCAGAAATAGTTGTATTGGGGTACCCTCCGATACCGGTGTTACGGGTAATACTACTCGTATTTAAAACATTGTATGTATGTGTTTGCATTTGAAAGTGATTGAGCAGATCCTCAAATGTAGGTATATAGGTTTTTGTTTTGTTTGGATTAAATTGGTACGATATTTTTTGTTTTGTTTTTGAAAATTTTTCCTGGATTTGTTAACGCCAAGGACGAAAAATGCAAAAACGATAAACCAGAGGGACGATTTTTGCACTTAACTATATGAAAAGACGAAAATGCCCCTCACGTGACTTGCATGTGAGGGGGTTAACGACAAAGTTATAACGGCAGGGACGAAATGCAAACCACAGGGACGATTTTAGCCAAAAGTTAACGGCGAGGATGAAAAATGCTTATTCGAAAAACCACAGGGACGAAAAAAGTACTTTGGCCTTTTAAAAAAAAGAAAAAAAAAGTCTGACTTTGGTTGACCCGGTTCGATACAGCCGAGTCTTGACCAAGTTGACCCGAGTCTGGAATCCTGACCGATTTTCAGACCGAGTATGGCAAACTCGTATCGTCAGTCGGCCGATCTACGATCTGACTCGGCTGTATCGGCCGGCGACAACTTGGTGATTGTCCTTGGGGTGGCTGGAAACCATAAAAGGAGGGAGATGGAGAGAAAAACCTGTTAGGGTTTATGAAGAAAGTGAGATAGTGGAAAGAGACGGTTGAAAGAGAGGTGTGAAGGTGAGATATCGCTGATGATGTTTTCCGGTGAATGGGGGGCTGCCATGGTGGTGGCAGGTGGCAAGTGGTGTTGGGCGGTGGTGCTTGTGCTGTTTTGTTAGTTTTTGAGATATACAAAGTGATGGGGTAATTGGGGTTTGAAATGGTGAACATGATATGGTGGCGGCCACGTTTTTCCGGCGAGTTTGTGGCCGGATTTGGGAGAAAGAGAGGGAAAAAAAAGTAGTTATATACTTATAGAGTGATCGACACAAATCGTCTTTGTGGTTTGTCCAAAAAGTTTGATTTCGCTCTTTAAAGGTAGGAAATGACCTAAGCACCATCACGTGAAATGCACGTGAGGGAGTATACGGATTTGAGTTAACGCCCGTTTTTAAAAAGGATGAAACGTGATCATTTTCTATCTATAAAGAATGATATCAGACAATTTTAAACTTAAAAGTAAACCAAAGGACTATTTGTGGCGATCACTCAATCACTTATATATAACTGATGACCGAAGGGAGAAAACCAAAGCCAATCAAACCCTAGACGACTTTCTTAGTTTCTTTCTCCTGTACAAGAACGAACGAAGGTGCATCAGGTTTTCTTTCTTTTCTTTTTTTTTAATTTTTAAATAACGGTGGACAATAACTTTCATTGTTAGCACGATTATGATTAATATCTTGAATTATTTATTAATAATAACCCCAATTTAATTTTTTGGATAGATTCTTGGTTTAATTATTATTTTTTGTTGTAATAACAACATTATTTTTATTTGATTGCAGCAGAAATGGAAAGACGGTCAATAACAGAGATAGTAGCGGATGAATGTAGGTGCATAACAACAATCTTTTAGTTTCTCTCATTTTTGTTTATGAATTCTAATTTATTTGATTTATTTACATAATAATCTAGGGTCTGGTAGTATCAATACATCGGTGGAAAAAAAGAAGCAGTTTGAGTTAACAAAAGCGTCACCTGCTGATTTTAAATTTTTCTCCCCTGATAAGCAGTCAGTAACATTCTTTCTTTTAAATTATGTATTTATCTATTATAATTATTATTACTTCATTATCATTATTATATTAATTAAATAATCTTGCAGCCTAATTGTTTGTTTGTAGACGATATTGGGTATTTGGACAGCTTGTTTTCAAATCAAAGTCAGTAGTATTCTTTCTTTCCTTTGTCATTTTTAATTGTTTTTGTTTCTAACCAATAATTTCTCTCATTATAATTGTAGTTATCTCCTGTTTTATGAAAAAGACGATGAAGTGATAGAAGAAGAAGATGAACCAGATTCAGAATCATCAGAACAGTCCGATTCAGAAGGTTCCGACTCAGAAGATTCCGAGTCAGAAGAATCCGAGTCAGACGACAAACCAAATAAAAAAGAATCAAAAGTAATTTTTGTCTAGATATAATCTTTTTTTGAGGTTTAATGAGTTAATTAATTAATATATTAACGTATTGATTGATTGACATTGCAGAGGAGCGATAACATGGGATACGGACCAAGGGGGACAGTTGATCCAAAAACAGAAGTTTGATGATGGTGGCATATATATAAATAAATCTTTTGAATTGATCATCATGATGATTAAGTTCTATAGATGATATCTCTTTCTTTTTCTTATGTTATGTACTAGTATTTGATGAATGTTTAATATAAAATGGTTTGGTGCTATATCTCTCGTATTATTCATATATATGCCCTTTGCTTGTCATTCGGGCTTGAGTGCTTGACATCTATGCTGCTAGCTGTTTTTTATTTTTCTCATCTACCCATGTTTGAAGAGGATTATGAGCGGTGTGACTATCTCCACGACTGCACCCAACATTCTCCCTTTATATTTGTATTTTGTTGTTTGGTCTATGGTTAAACTGGCAAAAGTTGGATGAGGGTACCTTGGCACGTCAACTAGTGTAAGCCTTCGTGTTTGAGCCACCATCTTTTGTTTTCATCCTGTCATATTCTTAACACATCTGCTGACCCATCTTTTGGCACGTTTATTCTTTTCATGTTCAAGTCTACGGAAACGTGTGCTTTCCCGGTTTTGATTCATATGACACAACAAATCAAACATGAACTTGCTGTCACTCATGTTCTATGTCACTGCTATCATGACATTTTATAACTTGAATTATATGCCGACTCCAGGGAAGAGTTGTCACTCATGTTCTATGTCACTGCTATCATGGTATTGGCTTCTTCTATGTATGAGCCATGTCTACTAGCTCAGATGATCAGAATGTGTCAAGGATCGGTATACGATTACGTCGGAGAAAGCAGCATCTCTTTTTTTTTTTCTTTTTTTTTTTTTATTGTTCTTTTCTAATCAAATTGTTGACTGTTGGTAGATGTGGCAATTTCGACTTGTTCTGTTTTATCAAATTGTTGACCCTCGACAGATTTGGCAATCAGCCAATCACACATCTTGACTATCCAATATGCTTCATCGAATAAGAGCATGTGTTTAAGGATAAGCTTTATGTATGAATAGATTTGGTTTGGTTTAGGTTTTTATTAAAAACAGTAAGACAAATGCCACAATAATTTCTAGATCATTAGAGAAAAAACAAAAGGGAGAAATAAATATGCATAGAAACTTGTGTCAAACAGTTTCATATCGATTTACCTCCAAACCAAACGTACCCGGCCCGTAATTCTACTATTAACGTTTAAACTGTTAACATTTCGAGAAATAACTGATGTATTCTCCTAATAAATAGTCTAATAATACTCTTAAAAACCTTAAAACATAACAAATGTAATCAACTCATATTTTTTTTTTCTTTCTAATCTCATCTTTTAATTTTTCCAATGGTCAGGATCACATAATTAAAAGGATTTTTAAGAGGATTTATCATTTTCAATTTCAAAAATCAAGTGGTTTCCTACAAACATATTCGACAATCTATGTTCAGGAACAACAAACCCACTATGGCTGTGTTCTCAAGAGTGTCGCATTTGGTGAACAAAACTGAAGTTTGTGGTCCATATAGAAAGGAACATTTTGCATAATCAGGACAATAAGTAAAGATAAACACAGCAAAGGGAACTTAAAGAATAGTAGAAATAGACAAAGCAAAAAGAGATGGTCTTGCTACTTTGATAGCATATTTTCATTCATTCTTTTAATTGAGATTGTACACTTTGTTTTGGGAGCAACTCGATAACCATCTTGAAATAAACCAAAAAAAGAAAAAGAAAACTATGAACGCATCTTCAGACATAGCCTCAACTCCACCTGTCACCACCACCTCCCTTTTAGAAACAAGAAGGTGTGAGAAACCAGAAGGTTGCCTAAAGTCAAACAGTCAACTCCCATACTACAGCCTCCCTGAAATGCTGAAAATGATCATATTACTAAAAACAAGTGCTTTTTGCAATCTGACTGTCAGCAAACCACCTCATAAATTGATGTCGGTTGCCACCCCCATACGCCAAAAGATTACATGTGACTTCAACGCAACAATATCCAGGAGTTAATAATGTCTATGCAAACAATATCCGAGATCACAGATTCCCCTATGCACCCAACTGTTACTAAAATTTTACTGTACTTTTTTTTCTTCCACATGGAGGGACTCTGCAACTTTATCTGCAAGTTGACTTATTGAAATATCATTCACAGCAATGGGATTGGTTTTCGTAAAATCCTTCTCCTTTGATCTCTTTTCCTGCAAATCCTTCTCTCGCTCATCATAGTAACTAAAGTCATCTATGATTGATGTATCTGCGTCATGATCTTTAAATATTTTCAACATTGCAATACCGACATCTAGTTTCACCTACACAAGAAAGAGTGGAAGTGTAGAACTGATCAGAGACCAAAGCCAACCCACAATTCATTTCAAAAGGGTATTTTTTGCACCAATCAGGTCGGGTTGACCCACCAAACACATTTTTGTCTATTTTTCGCGTAACTGTGAAATATAAAAGGGTTAGTTTAAATACAAAAATACAATTTGTCACATAATAGCTAGATATTTGATATAGAAGGTTTAATGCATTAAACATAACTTCACCACTTTCTACCCGTTCAAGTCATTCCCACCTAAGTTTTAATATGATTAATGCAAATATATAACACAACCCAACGTAAACCATGTAAACTGGCCGAAATTAGGATGTAAGGAATCCGCTTTTAGACATAATAATTTACCTCTTGGGAATCTCTGCTATGAGTGACAGGCTTGTTGTCATTATTTTCAAGAAGAATGTGTCGAAATCGACTGTTAGGGACATCCTTAATAATGTGCCACTTAACTTTAAACTGGCCACTCCACCTATCCTGCTGCCAATATTCTGCATCATTCACAAAATCTACAGGCCCAATCATTTCAGCCACTCCACAGAACTGGCCACTGGCATTCACCTGTAAAGTAATCACAATAAACTCAATATGTAATGCATTTACACCCAAAAGACCACCAACATATACTAACATATAGAAAACGATCATGATTTCTGTGAGTATGTGCAAGCACAGACATATCACCACTGAAATTCAGTATGATAGATTCCTTGATCAACCCTGTACACACCATGATAATGTGAGGGTAAAAGGCTTTGACGCCCCGTTGATATTCCATGCTATATTCTTCGCACGTATAAAATAAAAGAAACCATATTTTAAGTGTGAGGCTTTTGAAAACATACAGAAAAGAAGAGGAAGATTGGACAAGTGGTGCCGGCTTCTTTCGCTTCTTGACAAGCAGCATCCAGTTTTCTGTTTCCCAGTGGGGTACTGGCCCAAACACCGTACTTGATACTTTTATGGACATTGTCTTCACTAAAAGACTTTATTACAAAGAACTTTGCATTGTCATATGTTGTAACAAAATCAGGTCGATTGTAAAGCTCAATATCAACCCTTGAAGCAGGCTCACTTTTACCATCTCCATCAACACTATTAGTGTTTACCTTTGGCTTTGATGCCCTAGGTCCTCTGTTACGATCACTGGTAGTACCATGTGATTCACCAAGCATACTAATCCCATCCCTATGTTTCCCGCCTTTATCTGGAAAAAAACGATTCAGACGACTAGCTTCCCCTTGGAAAATGGAACTACTATTATACCCACGGAAAGGTCCACTTTGTGGGTAGCGTCTTGTGGAGGAACCAGATACTGACCCATACCCATATGCTGTTTGCTGCTGCGGAATCTGGAAATCAAGAACACAGTAAAGGTAAAATCGGCAAGAAAACAGAAAACTAAATATCTCATACCCGTATATTATCACATATACAAGGTGGCTTATGTTTCATCTCAGATATGTTGGAAATCGCCTGAAGTTATTTTAGGCGTAATTAAAGATATAGGTTACTATCTGAACCTATCTGCAATGATACTTTTATAATGAGGTTTATACAGCATGAAGAGGTTAAAAAAAATTAACCAAAGTGAAGAACCTTATGATGCTTATGTGGCTTGAAAAGGTTCAAAATCTTGAACCTTTTTACAATTAAATACAACTTAAGCTTTTTTTCCAACTACAACCAAAATTTTTAGATATTTAATGTGATACTGATTTATGAAGATTTGAAATGTTTAACCATAGTAAAGATTAGCTTATTAAAAGATTTCTGACGTAAATTGTTGATGTGACAACCAACAACATTATGAACCTTTTACAGGTTAAATAACCTGATAATGTTGTTTTTGTGATCATAACTAACGGGTAATAAGTGTTAGCAACCTGAACCGGTATTCAACCCCTACCCTCTGGAATGGAGTACTGAAAAAATGAAAGCATATTTAGCTCAAAAGAGGACAAACCTGACCAAAAATGTGCTCATATGACCCAAGAATGCCTACTGGTGCTGGGTACAAGGATCCTGATGTGAGTGAAGATGCATAGCTACTTGTATCTGATGACATTGTTCGATTTGGTACTGATTCTACCTGACCCAATATCCCCAGGATACTTATAATATCCTAGATTATTATTTCCAGATGGGTTGGCTCCACCAAGAGAGCCATACTGCAGATAATAACCTGATCCAGGCCCCCAAAACATATTGTCAGTAAGAGCCTCTTGGCCACTGTTTGCAGGTGTTGAAAGATCGGTTGGAAGAGCAGAAGTAACATGAGGAGAAACAGGTTGCGAGTAGAAATTTGGAGACATTGGGACTTGATGTGGTGAAAACAGCTGGCCATCAATCATTATTGGAGATAAAGGACTAGCAACCGGAGAATACTGGCCATATGCCACCTGGGTGTCGAACCCATACGCAGGGTGAAAGAATAGCGATGCATTATCATTGTACATTGCCTACATCAGATCAAAAAACATGTTACTTTGATGGTTAGTAAATGAGAGAATGTTGATTCCTAGAAAATAAATAACGTATAGTATATACACTAACAAAATAGTATCAAGTCTCACCGGAGGCACAATTTGCAAGTTATTGGCATGGACATAGTTTGAATAATCTCCCCAATTAACAGAGCCATCATCGTAACTTGATGCTGAAACACACAAAATCACAGTACATCATGAAAGATCCCTATAATTCAAAGCAACTAGAAAATTGAGAAAGAAACATGCGCATTTAATATTGATATGAGCAAACAGCTAAGCACATGAAACAAAAATAATCTTAATCAATAGATCAATTATCGTCTACTCATCACATGATGCTGATAGGGGTGACCAAATGGGTGGGTTGCTGGTAATGGGTCAAAATGGGTACTTTTTTGGTTATGTCAAATAAGTAAGATTGACCCGAAACATTCTTTATCCAATAACTTGTTTAAAATATGATATACTACGATTCAATAAACTCGATAATTATCTAATAAGATGCTTTGGCAGGTTTTGGGTAAGTGGAAAAGCCCAGCCAGGCCATCATTTTGGTGACCTGCAGGTAAACCCCAGACTCACCCACCCAATGCACAGGACACATCGATCCAAATTCCAAAAGAATCACCAGCCCTCACCTTGCAGGATTCTGGATTATTATGTTATGATCCCACATCGGCCAAGTAAGGGATTGGTTGGTGGTTTATAAGCCTAGGTGTCCCCTCCTCCTTGAGCTAGCTTTTGGGAGTGATATCTACACTTACCTTATGGCTTTATGCAAACCTATTATGGGATGGGTTTATATCATATTAGGCATTTAGGCTGGCCAGGTGGCCCCATAAGTTGCAGATTACAGACTTCAAACTTGGGAATCTCCTCTGGAGACTCCCAAGACCTTGCTGTCAGGGCATCCCCTGTGGTATTTAATTCAATTCCCTTCAGGTGAATTTTGACTCATTAGACCTGTTTGTTTAGCTATTCTTTGTTTTGCCTGATTAAACCATTGAAGGTAAAACATAACATGAATCAACCCATTCACAAGTAAATGAAACAAAATCACTCCCTCAAGATAAAAGATGGCCACAAATGAAAACACAGTTAGACCAGACTCTTAATCATGGCCTTTGTAACATTAATAAAAGCCAGATGTTACTAAAAAAGAAGCTAACCTCCATAGAAGTAGGTCTGCTCTGGAGGAGTATAAAAACTCAATGGATTTACAGATGTCTGAGCTCCACTTGCATTCATGGACCCCGCGATCGCTGCATCCGGAGAAGGATTCGGAGAAACAATCCTTTCATGTTTGGGAGAAAGTGGCTGATAATACAAATAAAAAATAAATGTAGGCTATTTGTAACAATCAAGGGGAATTAATAAATAAATTGAGCAACCAACAAGTACCTTATCCATCAAGTTATCCGACACAATCCCGTCACCTGCTGAAATTGTCATAATTGTCGAGTTACTGAGTTAGTGATTCCAGAGATTAAGAAAAGCACACAACTACTCTATTTAAGAGTTAAGATCAAAATACATTTCACAACCGCCAGCATGTCATCATGCTGGCAGGGTAGAACCAATCAAAATAGTAAAAACTGATGATATTACTCATCATGGCTCTCTCTTTCACTCACTCACTGCTGGATTGTGGACGTTTGAGAAGGATTCATAGAAACAATCCTTTCATGTTTCCGTCGGGCGTCATATCATTGTTTTCAGTCAACCTAATTTGTTTTCCATGAGACGTAAACAACAGCATTCCTATAAACGTCAATAACCAAAGACGTAACAAAGAAATTCATGGGCATATTCTTATAGGGTGTTCAGAATTCCATATTCTTAGTGCTTATGGCTTCAAAGCTATGTTCGAAATAATCAGCAATCTTAAAGGTAAGAGTATTTTTCCTCTAAAATTAGCTAAAAAGCACTTAAAACGCATAAACTTCAAGCTGCATTTTGGCTTACAAAAACACAATAAGCTATACACACTCCTAAACACCCTCTACGTTCTAATGATCTGATTTGTTATACATACCAAACAAAAACTCATAACCAATACGTATCCTCCAAATTTATGTGCAGAGACAACCCAAGACGGTATTCTACAAAGTATCAACTACCGATGATATATCAGCACTTACATGACCACATGCATCACAAATCGATACAATTCGTTTATCTTACTAGCATATCTTCACATCGAAGAAATCACTACTTCTTCAAAGTCAATATCTATCAAAAAACAAGATCCAAAACCAAAACAAAGATATCTACTGATCCAATACCATCTCTACTGATCCCAATTTCAACAACATTAAACATTACCAAAAAAGCCCTAATTCAATAAACACAACCCTAATTCCCAAAATGTATAACTAAAAAAACTAATTAAAACCAAAAAAAATTTACATACACAATAAAAAAAAAAAAATACAAGATCCCATCAAACCCATATCACAAAAACAATCAAAATTGCAAGAAATCAAAAAAGTTTCAATCTTTTAAATAAAAATCAATAAAAACAAGATTTTACATAATCATCTTTAACAAAATTCAAAAATAAAAAATTAAATTAAATTAAGTGTTAAATAGATACATACCAGGATGTAAAGGCAACGATGAAACTGAAGCAGAAGAGACTCGATCTTTTCCTTGTTGACCTTTTTCTTCCATTATTTTTATTTTATTATTTAAAATGTATAAAATCAAATTAAAATAAATCTTTATCAATTAATAATCATAGAAAGAAACAAAAGATTGAAATAAAAAAAGAATTCGAATTCGAATTCTTCATGTATTAATAACAATAATAATGATACTATAATAATATCAAAAAACAATCAGTAGAGAAACAAGAATTGATTATTCATTATTATTGAGAATAAAAAAAAATGTATATGGAAAGGGTTTTAGGTCATTTATTTTTAATATTTATATTTATTTATTTTATATATAGATACAGATTTGTATATGTACACGTAGTACTTGTGCGTGTGTCTAATGAAACTTCTCCTCCTTTTCCCATTTTTGGCTTTTCCTTTTACCTACTTTATTTTCCTCAATGAACAAGGATACATGTACTTAATTTGTTAAGCATAAAAATATAATTTTGGATTTTTAGAAAATATAAGTGAGTATGAGGCTGTTATATTTGGGTGAAATTTTTTTCACATATTAACTTTTTTAATGTCTTGATAAATGATTGAAACCCATATTTTTATGTATTAAAATTAACATGTTAAGAGTTTTCATTTAAGTTGGGTGTATAAGAGCTCTTTTTTTTTCTTTCAAAATTACATTGTTGAAAATTTTGGTTTTAGAAATAATCAATGTATCATACGTATTTACGATGGAGTGAGATATTTCGATTTTTTCTTTCCAAAGATAAATGCAAATAATTCAAATAGTTTTTTTAGAACAACATTAGTGTCATTCAATATAGACTACATTATTTAACTGGATTTAAACTACCGCAAAATAACTCTTCAAAGAAGAATCTCACATACATGTCAACCACAAGGTTCAAGGGTTTAACTTACATAAGTAAAACTTCAAATATATTGACTATTGAACTGTTTTCATTTGAATTTTTAACAAAGCTAGAGTATACTTATGAGAAAGTACCAAAGCTAGAGTATATTTATGAGAAACTACAAATAACATTAGTTTTATGCACAATTATGAAAAGGGCCATACTTATTGACAGATTTGAATGAAAAAAGGTAACGTACATATTGACATATTATAATTTAGAAAATGAAAGACCGTCAAGTTAATACATGTTCACCTTGACTTAAAAAAGTCACCCTAAATAGATACCTCATTTGCAAACTTTTAACTTTATCAACAAATATCCTCACAAAATAAAGTATGATATATCATATATCCTCTTTGGCCTAACAACCCTTTTAGTTTCTTTTTAAATTTTAACATGTGTGATGCTTTATTTATTTTTCATCTTTTCAGCTATTGATGTTTACATATGTATAGTTAGTAGGATTATTAAGAGTTTAAATTAGTATCATCTATCATTACCCATCTTTTTAATTTTTTTTTGTTTTATATATTCTTTTCCTAGCCCAAACACACAACTCATCCGGTCATCCCTTTATGCTCATTAAATTCTTTAGTCATGACTCATGACAGACAAGTTTTTACGGTTGTGTTTATGGGTAACGAAGTCATATGAATTCATTTTTCATGAGAGACAATTTTTTAAGGTTGTGTTTATGGGTAGAGAAGTCAAATAACAATATTTTGATGTTTACCACTTAACTGACAAATTGCTAAAAAAAATTCTTTGTTATACTGAACAATAGCTAACTAAAACATACCACGTACTTATTTGATCTATATTTAATTAGTTCTAGTTATTTGTTTATGTATGTCTAATTGTTAGATGTAATTAAAAACATGGAACGCTAGCTTTAGCAAATAAGAAAGAAAGAAAGAAACTACTCAGTGCCGCTTTTCGCGGGTTTTAAGCCTCAATACCTCGACGGTGTATGGGGAGGTTATGATGTAGGCAGACTGATGGCACTTCGGAAGAGAATTAGAGGGAGAGAGTTAAAAGTTGAGAGAATATTATGCTTCAAGCAATTTTTCTTCATTTCTTCTAATGCAAAACTACAACTTAAATAGGAAAATAATACAGTTACAATAAAGGGAAACGTGGATCCTAAAGTGCAAGAAATAAGGAACTGCTAATAGTGGTGGAACCACTCTAAGTACATGCATGCGAAATAACATAAACGTGTGTAAAACTAAATAACACTTTGAAGAGGTTATGCTCCTTTGTTGACTGGGTCATTATGAGCAGTTGGTGGAAGATGGGTTGAGTCCATTGTGTCATGGTTCGTATCAATTCCCACCCCTTGAGAAGCGACCTTGTCCTCAAGGTCGGTAATCGTGACGCTGGAAGAAGTGGCAACACGCGGTTGTGCACCTTGAAGAGTAACCAGCTTATCGTTATAGTAAAACGAAAAGGAAGGAACAACAAAGTTAGCTGTAATAGGTCCCAAAGAGCGCAACCAATCAAATCCCAAGATGATCTCACAACCTTTGAACTCCAAAAGAAACATAGAAACAGAAAACAATGTTTGATTAAAAGTGAGTGGGACGTTAGAACAAAACCCGGTGCATTGAAGTGGTTCCCCATTACCGACGAGAACCGGAAAGGGTGTTGTGAGATGGGTTGTCAGATTTAACATCGAAGCAACATGAGGTTGAATGAGGTTATGGGTGCTGCCTGAATCAACCAGGATGCTAACTGGGTGGTGTTGTATAATCCCGGTGAGTCGCATAGAGGTAGTGGTAGACATCCCGAAAAAAAGTGTCGGGGAAATAGAGAGGAACCGAGGCAGAGATGGGTTGTCTTCAGGCGAGTGTATGGTGGAATTGGGTGAGGAATCATCGTTGTCAATAATGAGAAGAAACTGGGGTGGATTACACCGGTGACCAGGGACGTATTTTTCGGGACAATGAAAGCAGAGACCAGCAGCCCGACGTTGTTGTAGTTGTTCCGGTGTTAAACGAGCAGTGGGTAATTTGGGTGTAGTAACAGTGGGTGTGGTAACAGCTGGCGCAGGTAAAAGTGCGGTTGAGACCGGCTTTGAGGAGATATTGGGAGAAGTCACAACAGGAGGAGATGGGAAAGGGTGGCCAGTGGAGATAGAAAGTTTCTCCTCAACTAGACGTGCTAAAGCATATGCTTGGTGAAGGGAGGTAGGCTTTAGAATAGCGAGTTCATTCTGAATGTCAGCACGGAGACCCGAAATAAAACAGTTTCGTAATGCTTGTGGTGAAAGACCAACAACTCGGTTGCTAACCTTTTCAAACTCTGTTTGATACACCGAAACTAGGGAGGTTTGACGCAACTTGAAAAGCGTTGCTTCATGATTCTCATACGAGGAAGGACCGAAGCGAAGTTCGACCTCTCGTTTGAACCCTTCCCAAGATACCAAAAGGTCATTGTTGGCTAAGTGTTGGTACCAGGAGAGTGCATCACCGACGAAATAGAATGCTGTTAATGGTACACGTTCTTCTACTGAAACATTGTAGTAACTGAAATAGTTGTCTGCCTGGAATATCCATCCAAGAGGATTTGTTCCATCAAACATGGGAAGTGTGATTTTGGGTTGGTATTGGAGTTTTGTGATGATGATGCGGTGCCATTGCGTTTCAGAATTTTTGGGGATGGGGATTTAAAGGTGTCGGGGGATAGGTTATCAGAAAGATGGGTGATGTGGGTGACTAGGTTGGCGGTGGTTGCAGTTTGGGAATCAATTTTTGTGGTGAGGGATTTCGTGGCATCAAGTAGTGCTGTTAGTTGGGAAGTGTTTTTGTCGGCGGCAGTGTTAGTGGCGGAGATGAGTTGTTGCATTAGGTCTGTGAGTGATGGTTGGATGTCATCACTGGTGGGTTCACGGCGAGGCGGCATAGCGGCAGGAGAGTCGAGAATGAAAGCACCAAATGATGGCACTTCGGAAGAGAATTAGAGGGAGAGAGTTAAAAGTTGAGAGAATATTATGCTTCAAGCAATTTTTCTTCATTTCTTCTAATGCAAAACTACAACTTAAATAGGAAAATAATACAGTTACAATAAAGGGAAACGTGGATCCTAAAGTGCAAGAAATAAGGAACTGCTAATAGTGGTGGAACCACTCTAAGTACATGCATGCGAAATAACATAAACGTGTGTAAAACTAAATAACACTTTGAAGAGGTTATGCTCCTTTGTTGACTGGGTCATTATGAGCAGTTGGTGGAAGATGGGTTGAGTCCATTGTGTCATGGTTCGTATCACAGACCTTACATCTACTTAAGTAGAGCTTCCAGTTTCTACCTAAATGGTGGAAAAGGCCCTCCAACCTTTGCATGGTATGAGGATTGAACCCATGACTTCAGAGACCATAGTGTTTACCACTGATCCAAACCATGCGGCTTGCTAGCTTTAGCAAATCTTCACCCTTAAACTATCCATGGATCGCGTTATTTGGTTGGTCTTAATTGGATTTGAGCGATAAGTATAGCCCACGGATTGGGGGGAAAGAAGTTGGGCTAAGCTATGGGCTGGGCTACTTGTTGGGATACATAGTTTTGCTAGAATGTGCTATAAAACATGTTACAACGTCACAAAACATCGAGACAAAATCAAGTCCAATTAGTAACTTATAACTCTAATCATTAATAAAGTCACTTCCACGTAGCAATAATTAACTATTAATCGTATGCTAACTGTAAACTAGTAACTACTAACTCGTTGTTAGAAAAATAAATAAAATCGTACTAATGCATGTGTCATAGGAAATCAATTAATGAAATTTTGTAGCGTGGAAAATGTAATTGGATATATAGTCATGCGTGTTGACTATTGATAGATAGCATTATTATGCATCAAGTCATCAACGTTTAGGACATGTATATTCGCGGTTTTTAAAATAAAAGAATACATTATTTTTTGTAAAAGGAAAATACAGAAATACATTATTTCAAATCGACTCTCTTCATGTTATTTCATATCAAAAGCACAAATATTTGTTCCAACCGGCCATCTTCAAGCTTTATGTGGATAAAGACGAATAGGAAGACCCTTGGCTGGGCTAGGCATCGGGTTGACGACAATGTGCTCATCGGGGATAATTTTCTCCCATTTGAACTTTGTCACGAGATGATGCATAAAAATGAGAGTTTCTAATCGAGCATACTCTTTTCCAGGACACATTCGCGGGCCTCCCCCAAATGGCACAAACGTATATGGTGCTGGTCCGCTGCCTTCAAATCTTGACGGGTCAAATTTTTGAGGTTCTGGAAAGAACTCCGGATTCTTATGAGTTGAGTTTGCACTCCAATATAACTATAGAAAACAAAAAGAAAAGTTGATTAGCTAGCAGCCATATACACAGATGCAAACTAACCCATAAAACCATACACATATATGGACTGATTCTATACAAATCTTGGTTATTTTTTGTTGTTTTTGATCAAGGATGTACACAAAAGTTACCTTCCAGCCCTTGGGGATTGAATAGCCGTTGTACATGAAATCAGTGATGGCTTCTCTAAAGGCGCCTTGGAGAGGCGGGGCTAATCTAAGAACTTCACACGCAACGTTCCATGAGTACTTCATCTTTGATAAATCCTCCCAGTTCAAAAGCTCTCCAGGGGCTTTAGATTTCACAATTTCCATTTGTTCTGCATAATGTACATGTTTATCAATAATAAAAATTGATATTGATGTAGCCAACCTTATATATATGTTTGATTTTATTAATTTAATCTACTGAAGTCTTCTATACCTTTGTAGACTCCGTCGTAGATATCAGGTAACTCAGCAAGATACTTAACGATAAAAGCACAAGCTGAACTTGCAGTGTCATGACCGCCGATCAGCAACCCTAGGATCTTATCAGCAACATCATATTCTGCCATGAACTTGCCTTCTTCATCGCTAAAAAGAAGCATATGTGACAATATGTCTTGGGTTGGTGTTGCATTCCCTTCAGCCAAATCAATTTTCCTTTGCTTCACAATGGCTAAGAGTTCTTTTCGTATAAAGTTTGCAGCATTAATACCTTTCCGGAATGGTGTCCCGGGAAGATCAATGGGGATTGCAAGAAGGCCCGAAGCAATGCTTTCAAAGGGGACTGATAAATATTTGACTCGATCAGGGTCATCAATACTAATAAAGATCTTGCACGCAAGCCAGAAAGTGAAGTTCTTAGTGAGTTCATAAGTCACAATTTGTTCTTTCCCTTCCCATCCTCTGGCAAAATGTTGTTGTGTCACGACGTCCATAATTGGAACATAACGGTGCAAGGCTTCGGGCTTGAAGAAGTTTGGAAGCATTTTTCTCATCTTAATGGCTTCTATCTTGGAAGTTTTGTCAGATGAAGGAAAGATTTTATCAACTGATGCAGGCCACCATCCTTGTACAAGTTTGTTCTCATTTGAAAACAAGAACTTGTTACCTTGGGCACCACAGAACACTGCAGCATCTTCTAGCATGAGAGATGTTCTAAACACAACAGGCGAAAACTTAGACATGCGATCAAATATGAACTTTTCGGGATGACCTTTCCATCCGGTGGCAAGAAACTCAAAACTTTCACCTATTACGGGCCAGCCTGTACCACCAGGTGGAAGTACTTTCCCTTCTTGGGTTGGTTTGGACTTGAAGAAGAAAAAATGAATAGAGACAGAAACAACAATAACAAAAAGAGATAAGAGAGATGCATAAAAGATATCCATTTTGAGAGTTTGTTTTGCCAAGTTCTTTACACTTTCTTGGTTTGTGTTTTAAAATGGAAACTAAAGACTGGTATATAAAGAATGTGTGTGAGAGTGACAATTGAGGTGAAGAGACCATAAGGTTATAAAAGATGCTTGTTTTGAAACCTACATGGGAGATGGATGTCAAAATGGTGAATCTTTAGATGTTGACTTGAAGTTTGATGCATTATTAGAATACAATATTACATAGCATGGCTTGAAGCATAAGTCTTTTTAGAAGATCCTTGATTTGTTTTATACAGTACTATTTAGTTTCAGATTTGTTGACTACTAAAAGAAAGTAAAAGTATCCCAATTCTTGTCATTGTGTTCCTCTATAGTCTATCTTGTAATTCGTTTTTAGTTTTCAATCAAATTTTCTCAAGTCATTTGATTAAATCAGCACCTTTTTTAACGGCAAATTAGAGTTATATTATAAAACCACCAGTACGGTAGGCGCTAGTAAGGTAATTATACGAGCAAAGAAATGAAGGAGCACAGGTCTCCAATCCATTCTACCTAATCGAGCTTAACATAAATTTCCTAAAAGAGATCCATAGAAACAAAGAAGCTTGATAGCATCCGACTATAAGAGTGTTGGTGCGGTCAAGTTGAAAGTAGCTTTCATGATAAGTATCTTTCCACAAGAATCATCAAACTTACCAAAACAAACGTATGTTTCATTTATAAGTAGAAAAAATGTGTTTCCTAAACTGACATTTCCGGTGAACAAAAATTATTACATTCATATGGTCTTATGTACATAGAGCTGAATAATCAAGATCATGTTTGCATCAAATGACTGAAATTACAATGTGCATTACAAAATTACATGTTTAACTGATGATCCAACTATTTAGAATAGTTTGCATTGAACATAAAGAACAAAACTAAGCTGCAGATTCCAGATACAAAGATATTAAAGCTCAAATGTTGTATGATATTCGGTCTAAGCACAATAACAAACAATGTAATACATTAAGATCACATGCAAGATCTGGATATCTAATTGCATGAGCAAACCATGGATTCTTGAGATGATACGGTTTACACAACAGCCATGGACATTATCTGACGAGCAAGACCTGGATCTTGTTGAAGAAGCTCCCGCAAGTTAGTCTCCACCTCTGCCAATTGTTTCTCAAGGTACTCCTTTGAAGTCTGCCAACATTTCAATGTAGCTGATGTGAAATATTTAAAAAGTGGAATACCGGACTAGATCATTATCAGTCATAGTGTGGTAGCAAGATGGGAAGTCAAGTGGATCAGGTAGCGGGTTCAAGTTAAAAAGGGTGCTTTTTAGTACTTGACCCACAAACATTTGGTCAGCTTTTTTCACATCTTTATATATAATTAACATGCACAATTATGATTAGTTGATTACAAAAAACATTATTATTACAATAATAAGGTGAATCTTTTATTATAACTATTCAAGCTGTATATAGACTTTGGCCAGCTTCCACTCTGATTTCTTAAAGAATGATCACTCCTTTCTTCAATTCAAGCCAGTTGAATAAATCAAGTAACAGGTCCAAATTGCCACCTATGGTTGATACTGGATTCAGGATGCCCATACAGTTCTCTTTGTCTACTTTCGACATTCACTGATACCAGTTACCACCCTTTTCTTTGCTCACAAAGGGACACTGTGGGGAACTCAAGTTTTCATACACTTTTCAAATAAAACTTTGAAGCACAATGGATGGGTTAGGTCTAGATTTCAAGATGCAGCAAAAAAGAACTATATGGACAACTCAGTAGAAGTTTTTACACATAACAAACAAGCGTGAGAAAACTTGCGTACCACAATCAATCATAAATCTCACCAATGTTATGCACTGATTACTATATGACCAAATGAGTCAAGATAGGTACATTTTCCACTTGATATATTTGAGATCAGCTAACATCATTGATGTTAAGCACTGAATAATTTAGCCATGAGTTGTTACTTAAGGTTAGTGAACATTATTCTTATCTAGAAATATAGGGATGTATTGTCAAGAGCCAATGACCAGTTGACCACTAAAAATTTCAGATGGATTTCTAGACTTCCTTATGGTGTTGTGACTAAAGATCTAATCAAAAGAAGACTATACAACTATACAAGATTAAGAAGTTTGGAAATCACTTTTCATATTCCTTATGAGATGATCACAAAGAGTCAAAGAGATATACTATTTTCTGTCCTATTTCTAAGGCGGTGAAGAATCACCTTTTTGCTATGTCTATGCATGTATAAAGGTCTCAGCTTTCAGAGTTTCAGTCAATAACAGAGAACAAAAAAGTGGGTCAATACTCTGACATAACTTCAAGGAACGACTAGACAGTATGCAGTAAAAGAAATATAAGCGAGAACCAAACCTGCAAGGAGGAGATTGCAGTTTCACTATCCTTGAGCTTCTTTTCTTGTTCATCCATTAGAAATGATTTCGGCTCTAAGACAAACCTGGTCATCATATACAAGAATACATAAATAACAAATAACTTGGAAGATACTAATCGAGACATCAAATAAAATTTTCTTTTTCTTCAAAATTAGAGATTGAAGACATCTTTTACCATCTCAGTCCAAGTTACAATGAGAGCTACTGAAACAGGATTACATGTTTTATAAATGGTTTCTCTGTAGCTCATAAATTATAATTCTTTGATATAACAGTCATTTGTTATCAAAGTAGGTAATCAATTAGAGGTAATTAAGAGCTTAAACAACAAAAAAACGAAATAAAAAATTAAAATGAGAATGGTGCTTAGGAATCATTAATGTTTTCCTCAATGTAGAACAGTATTGCAATAGGTGTGCAAGGGTTGTCGGGTACTCACGTTCTTCCTGCAACACATAACAGAATAATAAATCAATAAATAACCGAGAAGCCTGTGAATATCAGCAATTTAGATGCATTATGTTCCATGAGTGCATTATTGAGTGACATGACCTCTAACACAAAGATTATATAACTTCTGACTTACGACAACTAAACTTGGAGTCGGTAAATTTCCGTACCTATAGATTTGTATGTGTTTGTGTCATCAAACAGCTGTCTCAATTCCTCCAAGGTTAAATAAGCTCGTTTCTTTTCGCTTTCCTTGTTTCGCATCTGGTTCTGAACCTAAAACCGCAAAATAAATATAGAAGAAACCCTTCAGGTATTCAAATTAATCAAATGGTAAACATCATGCAGAAATCAAACTAAAAAGCTATATACAAAATGTTCACAGAAACAAAACACACAATTTCTACAACTAGTAGATAAAATGGGCTTAATGGTTAGCGAAATGGGCTAAGTTTAATAAATAATAAGAAGCCAAATAATAATGACCGGAGAAAAAGAAAAAAAACCTGTTTCAGTTTAGCAGTAGTTTCAATCATGCGACCTTGAATCTCAACGAACGCCTATTATATATAAAAGAACAAAATCAGTGTCAACAATGTATCTATATCTATATCTATA
The DNA here is from genome assembly GCA_034093135.1 of Erigeron breviscapus. Taxonomy (NCBI): domain Eukaryota; kingdom Viridiplantae; phylum Streptophyta; class Magnoliopsida; order Asterales; family Asteraceae; genus Erigeron; species Erigeron breviscapus. The sequence goes on from CM067170.1 coordinate 21,658,757, forward strand.
TGTATATATACGTATTTATGAATAATTTAAGTTTTAATAAATCAGAAAGGAAAATAATTACGGTTTTGTTTGCTTCATCTGCCATTTTTTCGTTAAGAAAGTGAAAGTATTTGATTGATAAACCCTAATAAAAATGGGCCACTCTATTTTTCTTTTTTATTTTTGATTTCGGTGAATTTGATTGATTATGGAGAAGTTTACAAAGGCCTTCAGAATTTACACTAACTTACAAAATGAACCCACTACCTAGTGTATTGGGTCACGGACTCCCTAACCCCGTATACCGTATTGGTAACACACTTCCCACCCTCCGGCCAGTTAAAATCACCCAAAAACGTCCTCCCAAAATGTATAGGATTGATCCCGGTCCAAGACGTGGATTGAACCCGCATGCACTAATTGGAAGCCAATTCACCCGTGGTCGTGGACCTATAAACATATAATTATCGTATATTGAAATCGAGTCAAATCGATATAATTCCAAGCTTATTGTATAACAAAGTAGACTCGAGCTAAGTGGATATACTTCCGAGCCTTAAGCCTCACTTTGATTAAATAATGATGCTTTCGAACTTGGTTTTATTCATATGTTATTACAGGTATTTTGAAACGTATAGTAATTAAAGTTTGAATTGATAGTCATGATGATATTTTTAAGGTTAATTTGATAATGGATATGGTTATTAATGTAAGTATGCACATACAAATAAGATAAGAATGTAAAATAGCATAAGATTACAATGCTTTCAAGTTTTAAGAGTCAAGCCTTTTTATACTATAAACTATTTAGGATATGTTTTGTTCAGGGAATTGGAGCCAGAGAAATGGAAATGATTTAATTTCCCTTGTTTGGTACAACAAAGAAATAGAGACACGGAGAAATGTGATTTCTCGAGAAATTGGTTTGTATAGAATCTCCACCCTCTCCTCCTCCTCTATGTTTATTGTGCACATCGAATGATGGATGCGACTTACTGAGTTAGTCGATCAAAATCTTACCATGGATCAACTCTATTCTCCAACCCAATCTCTTCAAATCTGAAGAAGTTTATTTTTCCCCCAATTTCAAACCCTAGAAATTAAATTAAATTATTATTCAATAATCTACTTTGTTATTATCCATTATTTATGTGATATTGAAACCTGAGATAATTATATTGAATGTATATAATTGCATGTGAGTATGTGATTGAGGCGTGTTTACGGGTTGTTGACGATTATAGATGCTGCGCACCTGCACATCTTGAAGTTGGCTTTATTGATATTAATTTTTTTTATTTACTTTTGACTAAATTAATATTTTGAAAAACCTTTTTCTAATAAAAAAGAACTTCTATTGTTGATAAAATTGTATTTTCATTTCTCTTACTTTTTATACCAAACACAAGAAATGACTTCCGTGAATTTCTCTAATTAATTTCTTTGTCATTACCAAACAAAAGAATTCATTTAAATTCTCAGTCAATTTCATTTCTCTTCATTTCATTTCTCTGCTTCATTTCATTTCTCTGAATTTTTCCCTACCAAACGTGCCCTATGGTTAATTGATATTGCCCACCTTTATGTAGATTTAAAGACCTATAAAAAAAAATGAACCGAATAAGACCATCATCCATCCTCCAATACCTCAACCAACTTATGAAACTCTCAAACTACCCGTTGACAACTTAGCGTTGCCATTAAATCCACCAGCCCTGCTTTCAAGCCTATAAAACGAACTCGTTTTCCTCTCGTTACACTACCTTTCAACCAAAGAGATTCAAGTTTTTTTTTCCCATCCAAAGACTTGTTGATTTTCATTGATCGGAAATCCTCTTATCCTACATTTATGCCGTCCAAGTTTGTTTTATCCAACCCACTCACAATCCACCCTGGAAATCAAGATACAAATATGTAAACCTTGAGGTAAGGCCAGGATGTAAGCCATCCTACAACTATTAACTGGTCAACATGTTACCAAGTTTCACACGTTTAATTACTTTATGCAATAGTGGAGTAGTTTTATTTTATGTCTTGTATTAGCGGAGTAGTGGTAAATGGATAACTTTCCTATTTAGTTAAGTGGGAGGTCCGGGGTGAGGTGGGGGGTGAGGGGTGATGGGGGCGAGGGGTGACGGGGGCAGGGACGATAGTGCAGGAGAAAAGTTAATATTATTTGAGGTTTTTTAAATTTAGAAAATGAAAAATAAAAAGTAAAAAACAATAAAAACATGTTTTCTAAATTCTCATAGAAAAGTGGAAAACAATGCTTTTTGTTTTCTTGGAAAACATTTTTAAAAAGTTATGATTTCATCGCATTTTTTGTTTTCCATGTTTTCTTGGAAAACAAAATTGAAAAACAAATGATGTTTTCAACAACTAAACGCACGTAATAGATTTGATTCCAATACGTGAAATGAATCAAAACATGTTAAAAAAATAGTAAAAACTGAAATGACTAAGACTTAAAGAAAATAAAACAAAGGGTTGCAAAGAAAAGAAAAAAAATACATTTATAGCTTTAAAGTTAACCATGACTCGTAACCACAATCATAACTTAATTTTGTCAAACATAACTAGCTAAATAAAACATTAGTGTAAAGAGCTCCAAATGAATCTTAATAGTTTTTTTTTCTTTTTTTGGACAAACAACACTTTGTTTGAAATATGAGTAAATGTTTTTATATTGCTACTAGATTAAAATATAACAAAGACCAAGAAGCGCAATCAGTATGTTCCCATTGGTCCTAGTAAACAATGTTATTTCTTGATGACGTACCATCCCTTAAACAATATTTAAATATAAAAGGTCTATAAGCAATGGATACGTACATAGCTTTGACGGAGCCATCTCAAGAAGGCTACCTCAATTCTAAAGTTGACTTGTACCACGTATGACGTAAACACAAGTACTAAAGTTCAGACTCTTGTCTTGTCTGGCAAATATAGACAAAGTTTGTTACGCTACAAGACACACCGAATAACGGCCTCCTGCACGCTGAGGTCATATGTAGAGGGACCAGTATCTTTAACCTACCTCTACATCCTATAAATACCCCTCATTTTCTATGATGGGAACTCAATGAAAAAATACATACAAACACTCATATACACTTGGTGGCGTGAAGCAATCTGAAAGTTTCACACTGATGATATACCATATACGAAGCTTTATCTCCGTATAAAAGACTGGATACGAAGGACCCTTCGTAAGCAGCAAAGGTACTAATATATTGTACCAAGCAGACGTATCCGTGGCCGAAGCTACGATATATACCTCCGTAATTCCGGAGCTCCCAAAGATGATCACAAATAATAAACGGATACACATGAATTCTTTCCATGCTTATCCGATCTCCCTATAAGGGAATCAGATCAAACATCCCTATAAACTAGGACACGGTTCTAAGAGTCCTAAACACATCTTCCATACTTAGAAGATATCACGAATAAGAGGAAGAGATTTACCCTAAATCTATACCTTCCTCTCCAAGACTTTACCCTCTTTATAAATAGAGGAGGTGCCATACGATAAAGGATCATCACGTTCGATACATTAAACCCTAACCATATTCAATACACTCGACCTCCGAATCCCTAACCTCCACAAACAAACCCTAAGCCCGGCTAATCGGCTTAGATTAACACCATTAGGCATAAAGCGGCCTACGGCCCTTTGACCGGAAGGGAATCGCCAACAAAACACCTCAAACCTTACTCAAACCTTCGGTTGAGCCATAG
>CM067170.1:21663476-21779188 GCA_034093135.1 Erigeron breviscapus
TAAGAATAGTTTCTTAAATTGCCAATTTGAAACGATTTAGTCTTTAATATCCCTTTGTTCAGATACCCTTGTTAATTATGAATATGGATCAATGTCATTTCATAATTTAACGATTATGTTTCTCATTTCTACAATTAATCAAGATTACCAAATTAGTCAAGACCTCCTCTTGAGTTCATTTGGGTATGGCCATACAAACATCTTTAATTAATTAATGAGGGCGCCAAATGTTATCATACTTCAGTTGCAAATTGAAGGAACGAATCCTGTTTTGACTACAAGTGTCTGTCCATGTCGTTTCTTAACATTTCTGAAAATAGCCCTTTATTACTACCTTGTTCAGGACAATTAGAACTATAATCTAAAAATGCAATCCACACAAGCATAACTCACTTGTATCTCAAGTCTAAGGATAAATAAAGCAACCATTTCACGAATTTCACTTAATGACGTCGATCCATAAAATGAAAATTCGTTAAGTGGGGTAAGTCCAATATTCACCTTTTTGAATATCATGTGAGTTTGGGACGATATCCACCATCTTCAAAATATTCCCTTAAATATTTTCACCAATCTCTCACAATTGTCTTACTTTAATTATATTCCCATATAATTAATCGACAATGGACGTTTAGAATATTTTCAAATATTCATGGATCTAAACATGCAAATATAGGACATAATTATTATAAAATGAAACCACTTATACCGCGTATAAAAATTCATTTATTAAAATAAAAATTGTTTAACATCCCATTATCCAAATACCAATCCCAGATTTACATGATATAACTAGCAATAACCTATGCCCACGGCATTGAGCTTTCCTTTTGACAATAACTTTGTAAAAGAATCCGCTAAGTTATAATCTGTGTGAACTTTGAGTACTTTGATTTCACGCGATTCGATTTGCTCACGAACGTAGTGATATCTTCTTTGGTAATGTCTGGCACCTTTTTGAACCCCAGGTTCATTGGCAATGATAATTGCACCCGAATTATCACAGTATAGATCCATAGGTGTGTTATTTGAGGATTATCATGTTAAAATCCAAAAATAAACTTTCTAATCCAAAAAACCTTCATGTTGTCTTCTCTGAGACAGCAATATACTCAGACTCTGTCACATACATAGCAACTGTGGTTTGCTTTTAGCTCAAAACATTCCACTGTGTTTTCATTTAAAATGAAGACGTATCCTGACTGATATTTTGAATCATCTCCATCAGTCCTGAAATCCAACATCACAATATCTATTCATATTGAATTTTTGATCGGGATTTCAACCATACACCAAGAATAATTCTTTAGTAGCCCGCATGTACTTAAGAATATTTTTCACAGCACTCCAATGATCCTCTCCAGGATTTGCTGATATCGGCTAAAATATATTTGAGCGAACGCAATGTCAGGTCTAGTGCATCTTACCGCATACATGATTGATCCCACTGCCGAAGCATAAGGAATTCTTTTCATATGCTCCACCTCTTCAGGTGTAGAAGCACCGTTCTTGCTAGATAAATTAAGTCCTTCTTGCATCGGCAAATTCCCGCGCTTAGAAATTTCCATCTTGAATCTCTTCAAGATTTTATCTATATAAGCACTTTGACTTAATCCAATCAACCGTTTACTTCTATCTCTATAGATCTTGATTCCAAGTACGAATGTCACTTCAACCCAAGTAACATTACTCCCACTAGCTTTGCGATATACACATGGCTCAGGATTTTGAGCAAAACCAAACTTCTTTATTTCCTCATCAAACCTTTTATTCCAACTCCTTGATGCTTGCTTCAATCCATAAATGGACCTTTGAAGTTTGCACACTTTGTTGGGATGTTTTGGATCGACAAAACCTTCTGGTTGTACCATATAGACTTCCTCGTCTAGAAAACCATTCAAGAAAGCGGTTTTGACATCCATTTGCCATATCTCATAGTCATAGTACACCGCTATGACTAAGATGATCCTAATAGCTCTAATGTCCACAACGGGAGAAAAGGTTTCCTCATAATCAACTCCATAAAGTTGAGTATAACCTTTCGCCACAAGACGAGCTTTATAGGTGTCTACATTTCCATCCATGTCGGTCTTCTTCTTGAAGATCCATTTACACCCAACGGTTCTACCATTTGGTGGAAGATCAACCAAGCTCCACACTTGATTATCTTTCATGGATTTCATTTCCACATTCGCAACTTCAAGCCATTTGTCAGACTCCGGATCTGATAATGTAGCTTTGAAATTAGGAGGTTCATTCAAATCTCCTAATACGTGTTCTTCAGACTCAATCATAAGATTTAATCTTTCACGAGCACGTATTGTCCTTGAGGACCTACGAATTGGAATCGCTTCATCTTCAACTTGTAGTTCACCTTGAGATTCATCTCTTTGAACATTTCCCCCCCAAGTTGAAGATTTCTAGTGCTTTCAGAAGTTGACACATCTTCTTGAGTTTCATCAAGTTCAACAATCCTCCCACTGTCTTCTTGAGATATGAGTATCCTTTCAAGGAACTCAGCAAATCAAAAATACTTTGACAGTGTTTCCGGTAGGAAAGTAGAAGTAGTAACCCATTATTTCCTTTGGGTATCCTACAAAGATGCACTTAACACCACATTCATGCGGTGTCTTGTCAACCTTCTTGAAGCACTTGCCGAACCAGCTTGCTTCTTCTTCACATTCAACTCAGCTAGATACTTTAGCCGTATGCTCCTTTTGCCGAAAGGGTCTTTTAAGGTTTTGAGACTTAACACTACCTTGTTTTCTCTTACCTAAGTTCTTGCCCTTTAGCTTACGGTTGTTTTGCTTTCTGAACCTTTCCCCCCTTGATCATTAGAACTTGGGTGTAGCAGATTTCTTTGGAAGCTCTTTCTCATACTCAATTAACATGACATGAAGTTTAGCTGTGGTTTTACTCATGCTATGCATATTATAATTGCGCACGAACTCCTAAAAAATCCCCTTTTTAGGTTCATGCCAATAGTAATAGGCAGATGATAAGCATAGTATAACCTTTCCAATTGCCCAAAGTACCTCTTCAACTAGAGTACATGAGGACTAACCGATGTTCCATGCTCGTGTCGCAAGTCATGAAGTTGATCAACTAGGTCGAACAACTCCACTCCGGCTTGCTTTTCGTACAAAGACTTGAGTTCAGTAAGCATATCACATGGAAATGAATGCTCAAATTGCTTTTGAAGGTCAGCATTCATGCTTCCCAACATCAAACAAGCAACCTCATTGTGTCTATCATACTGAGCATTGTATGCAGCCAACTCTCTAGTTGTAGCATTCGCTCCCGGAACAACGGTGTCTGCTTATCAATGACATCATGTTTCTTTTCAGCTCTTAGAACAACTCTCAGCTGACGAAACCAGTCATTGAAGTTGGTTCCAGAAAGTCTTTCTCTTTCTAGCATCGACCTGAAAGCCGATTGGTGTATGTTTTGAGAAGGATTTGTTGTTGCCATTTTCAAAACAGACAAAAGTTCAATTATCGGTATTTTCGATAATTAATCCTTAAGAAATGTAATTACCCTTGTTAAATTCATCTAACAATTACTTTTCACTAAGGCTAGGATCCAACTTGACATACAATCATTTCATCTGTTGATCAGCTAGAAATGACGGTATTCAAAAGGTAATCGAGAATCGATAATTGCATTCATGCAACTCCTAGAGTTATGGGACTTACAACAACACTGTAAAGGTATTAAGGTTTTGAGACTTAACACTACCTTGTTTTCTCTTACCTAAGTTCTTGCCCTTTAGCTTACGGTTGTTTTGCTTTCTGAACCTTTCCCCCCTTGATCATTAGAACTTGGGTGTAGCAGATTTCTTTGGAAGCTCTTTCTCATACTCAATTAACATGACATGAAGTTTAGCTGTGGTTTTACTCATGCTATGCATATTATAATTGCGCACGAACTCCTAAAAAATCCCCTTTTTAGGTTCATGCCAATAGTAATAGGCAGATGATAAGCATAGTATAACCTTTCCAATTGCCCAAAGTACCTCTTCAACTAGAGTACATGAGGACTAACCGATGTTCCATGCTCGTGTCGCAAGTCATGAAGTTGATCAACTAGGTCGAACAACTCCACTCCGGCTTGCTTTTCGTACAAAGACTTGAGTTCAGTAAGCATATCACATGGAAATGAATGCTCAAATTGCTTTTGAAGGTCAGCATTCATGCTTCCCAACATCAAACAAGCAACCTCATTGTGTCTATCATACTGAGCATTGTATGCAGCCAACTCTCTAGTTGTAGCATTCGCTCCCGGAACAACAATGTCTGCTTATCAATGACATCATGTTTCTTTTCAGCTCTTAGAACAACTCTCAGCTGACGAAACCAGTCATTGAAGTTGGTTCCAGAAAGTCTTTCTCTTTCTAGCATCGACCTGAAAGCCGATTGGTGTATGTTTTGAGAAGGATTTGTTGTTGCCATTTTCAAAACAGACAAAAGTTCAATTATCGGTATTTTCGATAATTAATCCTTAAGAAATGTAATTTACCCTTGTTAAATTCATCTAACAATTACTTTTCACTAAGGCTAGGATCCAACTTGACATACAATCATTTCATCTGTTGATCAGCTAGAAATGACGGTATTCAAAAGGTAATCGAGAATCGATAATTGCATTCATGCAACTCCTAGAGTTATGGGACTTACAACAACACTGTAAAGGGGTATTAAGTGTTTTGTAAACATGTTTTGTCCCATCTTATGCCACGGGTTAAGGTCTCACCTCTTAACTCGTTTTAAGTCGCCCAATTAAGAACATGTAGATAGTCCACCGCTGATCTCACAACGGAGTGGTAATCTACCTTGAAGAGATACAATTCGCCTATGATCTCACATAGGAGCGAAAAGCACTGGCAAGTGTTCTAATCAAAGTGGGTGGCAATGACTTAACTTTAAATGGGTAATGCATTTGATGTGAATCAAAAGTTTATGTATGAAGACTCATGCATAATCTTCATAACATAATGTTTAATAAAATCATTTGTATAGTCTTAACAACACAAGAGAGCTCGGTAGCTCCATTTGAACGCACAAAGAAGCGCAAGGGCAAAGGTTTGCGATGAACGCAATTAAAAACCCGCCCTTTTAGAAGGCTAGCGCACTCCGGCTTATACCTCTCTTAGAGTTTGTTCAAATGGGTGAGCCGGTGTATCTCAAGGTTGTAAGACTCCAATTTTATTAATGAAATCTCTATTTCGATAGTTCTTAGTCAAGTTTATATTTTTCCAAGAAACAATTTTCCTTGATTGCGTAAGCCATTAAACAACAAGTAATAACACATAAACACATAAACATGCTGACTGGAAATTTCCAGCAGCTTCACGACCTGTTTAGCCCTATTTGTGATCCGATTCAGCTTTCGACCAGAACTACAAAGTTGTAGCCCTATGTGTCGAGCACCTACTGTCCAAATATGAACTTCTAACTCATTACAGATTAAAAGATATGAATTTTTTAGTGAACTGTCGCAAATCTGGAAAATCACACGAAAATTCATATAGTCACACAATAAACCCTAATTATTGGACTATCATGCCTTGCAATTTATATCTCTATATAATGGTAATAATCACAAGTAATCTTGCATGAATCACTTGTGATTATACCTTTTATTTAACAACTTTAAATAAATTAAATACACAACATGCAATTTATATCACATAAATCATGTCAATTCACATAACTTCAAAACTTGCTCGAGGGTTTCAATCCACCATTGAATTAGGTTTAAAATTAATTAAATAAAACCCTAATTTATTTAATTAAATTCGTTTTTAATTAAAAAAAATAAGAAATCCTAATTTTAATTATTAATTAAAAACAACCAACCCTTAACCCCCCTTCAAGTTTTGATCTTTGTAATTAATAGATCACATATGTGGCTCGTGATACCACTGTTAGAATATGAGCACATAAACATATAACAATTCACGAGTACGCAGCGGAAAGAAACGTATATGTAATCAAATTAATTAACAAAGAGATAATCGAAACGTGTACCTTTGCGCAAAGCTTCCAATAATATTATGAATAATATAATTATTATTATTTAGGGTTTAAAGTAAAACCCCTCTACGATCGCACACTAGACACCTCTATACCGTACTCTATAATTATTATTATTTAGGGTTTAATAAAACTATTAAAGACCGGTACTCTATGATCTTGAAATGATGAATTACCTTTATGGATGATTAATGGATCGAAAACTAGAAGAAATCTCCATCAAATTGCTTTCGAATCACATAGAACTTGAGGAGTGCTCTAGGGTTTGTGTGTGAACTTTCTCAGGAGTTTTGGGTCTGATCTTAGGGCATATGGGACGTGACTTAAGTCCCCTATCAGCTGGAGCATGTTTCAAGATTTAACATCTAGGCCCTTGTACTTTCTTATAGCTCGTTTCGTGACCTAATTGCTCGTTTAACACATACGGGAACTCTTAACGACTCACCAATCCTATCGGAAACACTTGTAACTTTATTAATCATCTTTGACATCTTAAACACATTAACATATACATTATTAAGGCATTGAAGCCTCACACATATAGCACATTGTCCACATATAAGCATTAAATCTCCTAAAGACTTAACGGACACAAGGTGTTGACTTAACTCTTCAAGTCAACCGTGTTAAATAAAAGTTCGGGATGTTACAGTATTGGATTTGTTAGCTCACAGAACGATAGAGAGATTGTGCAGTTTAAAGATAAGTGTGCAGCGCATGAAGATCAAGTATTACCGAAAGAAGACCTGATATCATTGGTTAAATGGAAGTCTGTTGATGCAGATTTTTTTAACTAATGATTGTCAGAATTGATAGCAATTGTCAAGAAGTATTTGTTTGTGCATTTCTGTTACTATTGCTATGCATTACAAGTAAAGACTTTAAAGATCGAAGAAAACTTCTAAATGCTGATGTCAAGGGGGAGTTTGTTGGTGCATTTCCGGGTGACAACATCATTATAGAAGTTTGTCTTGAGTCGTTTGTATATGTAAATTATTAAACGATATATTTGTGTATTAAATAAGGTCAAAGTTCGACCAATGGTGGTCTAAGTTCGACCAATTGTGGTCTAAGTTTGACCAATGGTGGTCTGAGTTCGACCAAAGGTGGTCTAGGTTGACCAATATGTTTAGTATAAATAGGATATTAAGTCTTATGTTTAAGGGGAATCTCTCTAGTCTTTTGTTTTCATTTCTCTAGTTGGGAGAGCTCGTGTCTTACTTGTAATCGTTATTATTGAAGTAATACAAGGCTCCGATTATCCCATTCATATATTGTTCGTCATATATTGTTCGTGTTTCTTATATTGTTGATTGCTAGCTCTTGTTCCGCTATAGTTAGTTATCTATATTGTTCGTCATATATTGTTCGTCATATATTGTTCGTCATATATTGTTCGTCATATATTGTTCGTCATATATTGTTCGTCATATATTGTTCGTCATATATTGTTCGTCATATATTGTTCGTCATATATTGTTCGTCATATATTGTTCGTCATATATTGTTCGTCATATATTGTTCGTCATATATTGTTCGTCATATATTGTTCGTCATATATTGTTCGTCATATATTGTTCGTCATATATTGTTCGTCATATATTGTTCGTCATATATTGTTCGTCATATATTGTTCGTCATATATTGTTCGTCATATATTGTTCGTCATATATTGTTCGTCATATATTGTTCGTCATATATTGTTCGTCATATATTGTTCGTCATATATTGTTCGTCATATATTGTTCGTCATATATTGTTCGTCATATATTGTTCGTCATATATTGTTCGTCATATATTGTTCGTCATATATTGTTCGTCATATATTTTCTAGCTCTTTGTTTTCAATTTCTCTAGTTGGGAGAGCTCGTGTCTTACTTGTAATCGTTATTATTGAAGTAATACAAGGCTCCGATTATCCCATTCATATATTGTTCGTCATATATTGTTCGTGTTTCTTATATTGTTGATTGCTAGCTCTTGAGAATTTCCGCACTCAATAGTTAGTTATCTAACCTCGTAGATCCGGAGGCTAAGGGACTTTCATAGACGTTTACCTATTTTATTTTATTTGTTAGATCTATTGGAGTGTGTTTACTAATTATCGTAGATCCATATTTTACTAGTTCTTCATATTATTATCGGTTCTAAATCTGCATGTATTGATTTAATTATGATGATCGGTCTATGATGAGCGTCCATATTGTGATAAAAAACCCTATTGAAAGGCTTCATTTCTATGTCTAAATGAGGTATTATTAATCCGGAACTATTGGTACTTAATGAATCGTATGATTACGCAGGTTCACGGAAGATGCAAGAGAGGGTAAATAACATCAACTGACTCAAGAATGAAGCCTATGAAGTTACAAGACACAAGGAAGTGATTCGGGAGCCAAACGAAAACGCACAAGCTACAGCAGGAGCAACCAGCGCCGCTGGCAGCCATGCCAGCGCCGCTCCCCACTCACCAGCGCCGCTGTTCCAGTAAAACCCAGACCCAGCGCCGTTGGGCGGCCCAGTTCAGCAACCGACTTAAACGAACTAACCCTCAAAATCCTAGGAGAGAGCCGATTCAACAGCCCTAGCCGCCCACTATCAACCCTACTTCGTAGTTGTAGATTTCCAGAAGGTTTTGGAGCTTCTAACACCTTCCGATCTTCATCCGCGGTCTAGATCTTATCATTTATATTTACTTTCTTTGATAAACAATGTCTTTCATCTTTTCAGACTTTGTTATTCCATTAATAATGTCCGGCTAGTAGGCTGAATACTTGTTTGGATCAATGTGATCATGTAGACGTTTATTGTTTTACTTATTTGTTAGAATCTGTTAGAGTGTGTTTTACTGTTTATCGTAGATCCATGTTTTCCTAGTTCTTCATATTATTATTGGTTTTATATCCGAATATATTAGTTTAATTCTGATGGTTGTCTATGATCATACACTAGGACTAATATGCTAGGACAGAAAACGACTAGTCGGTCTATAACTAGGAGTAAAAAGTGATTCACTTGTAACCGAGGGATCCAAAACCATAATAATTAGAATGAATAGAACATGATGCTTAACAATGTCAGACACGATCCTTTGACTTGGAAACGAGCACTGTGGTCACCGGAGAGAATTATATCTGGTCATGGCTTAAGAGTCGGGTAACTAAAAGATGAACTAGTAACACAAACTTTAGGTCATTAATGCTTAAACAATGAATCTAACGAGAATTTGTTTATAGGTTAGTGTGAGTCTAGCGACAACACTAGTAATTAGGTAAAGTGAATCTAACGAGAATCTGAGCCGTGATTAAGTTTCCAACAGACTAGCAAATAGGTAGAATAGTATTTGGTCGTACCATGAGATCGAAGATGCCAAACAAGTATTTTAATTTAATTACTGTTATTAGGTTTTCCAATATTTTACGTTGTTTCTTCAGAAACGGCCTGCCCCGGTAATACCGGATATTTACTTAAAGTAGTAGTTATTTAGGAGTTAGTGACAAACCCCCAAAACAACTAGAATTACACACATTATTAGATTAGGTAGTGCAAACGTCCCTGCGAACGATCTTGTAACTTACCACTAGACTATACTACACTGACCGGGTTCTCTGCTCGTTAAGTGATGTTATCTAGATAGTTACTTGTACAACTTATAAATTTAAAAGCAGAAATAAAATCACCATCAGTCTATAATCATACACTAGGATTAATACATAAAGATGGAAAACACTAGTCGGTCTATAACTAAATGTAAAAGGTGATTCACTTATAAATGAGGGATCCAGAACCATAGTAATTAGGATGAATAGAACATGAAGCTTAACAATGTCAGACGCGATCCAGTGACATGGAAACGTGCATTGTGGTCACCGGAGGGAATTATTATCTGGTCATGGCTTAAGAGCCTAATAACTTAAAGATGGATTAGTAGCATAAACTTTAGGTCATTAATGCTTAAACAATGAATCTAACGAGAATTTGTTTATAGGACAGTGTGAGTTTAGGGACAACATTAGTTACTTAGGAAAAGTGAATCTAACGAGAATCTGAGCCGTGATTAAGTTTCCAACAGTATCAAGTAGGTAGAATGATATTTGGTCGTACCATGAGATGCCAAACAAGTATTTTAATTTAATTACCGTTATTTGCTTTTTCAAATTATTTTTAAACTAAGCCTCTCGCTGAATAAGTGGTTGCGGCTTCTATTTGCTTTTCAGTATTTTTAATTAGTTTAATAGGAAATCGTTACAACCCCACACCCACTAGAATTACACATATCACTAGATTAGGTAAAGCAACGCGTCCCTGCGAATGATCCTGTACTTATCACTTAACTATACTACATCTGATCGGGTCCCTGTCCATTAAGGTGTGTGTATTTTGAGATAATTACTTGTACAACATTTTTATAAATTTAAAAACGAAACAAAAACCATCATCGGATGGTATGAGGAACAGGAACAAGAGGGTATGAGCAATCCAAAACGTCACTATCTGACTGTCGTCGCGGTGTCCGATAACTCCGACCAAAACAAACTTCATCTTCCGACCAAAACTAGCTTTCATTTTAATTCGTAAACCCAGAATGATGATGACGATGATGGTATTCAAAGATGATGATGGTATTGAAAGAGACAACATACAGATGATGATGATAATGGTATTCAAAGATGATGATGGTATTGAAAGAGACAACATACAGATGATGGTGATGTTGTGTTAGTGGCGGTGGTTAGTTGCTCTGATATGCTCCTCCGTCGCACCTCCACCACCCCCGACGGCGGCCGCGACAACTTGGTGTTTTTTGATCTATTTCTTGCTACAAAAATGGAGCATGAATCTTGTCTATAGATCTTTTTTTTTACGGTGGGTATAGATACTATGTATATTATATTTATATATAGAGAGAGGTATATGTTAATTTGGTGATTTTATTTGGATTGATGGTGATCATTTATATGTGGTTATTTATGTGAAAGTGTGCGTCTTGCTGACTCTATCATTCCACAAGAATGTAATACCTTTCTAATAAAAAAAAAGAAAAAAGAAAATTAGATGTAATGTTTTATAGGTAAATAAGGTTAGGGCTTGATGGGAAAGGGTTGATGATAATGAGTGGAAAATATCCATTTTTATTTTTTTTCCTGCTTTTATTATAGTTTAAAGAAGAAAGGAAAAGAAGATATATCAAGTTTTGTCCCCTAGTTTTGAAATGACTATAATACCCTATTGTGCATGGCACGTGAGGGAGAAAACGGAGAGAGAAAACGTCTGTTTGCATAAAAGACTAGATGTGATTCTTATCCTCCCCAAAAGGACTCTTAGTGTCATATCAAGTAGTTAAGGACAAAACTTGATTATTAGGGCAAACCACAGGGATGATTTCGGTTGTTTACCCTTAAAAATTAACATAAAAAAGAGAGATGTTTTGAAATCAATGGGTTTTTTTTTGAAAGTTTGCAAATTGATGCTTTTAGTGGGAATTGTGTTAAACCGAAACTAATGAATGAAAAGAGAGATTTTCGGTTTTTGGTGATGAGATGGTGGTGTTGGATAGTGATGTCGCGGTAGTGCGTGGTGGTGGCACAACGGTGACCAAGGTTGCGGAACTCGGGAATCGGGATCGAATCGGCGAGGGGGGGGAGGATTTTTTAAAAATCGGATCGGAATCGGATTGGTGAATAGTGGGTTTTTTATGTATAAAATAATAGTTTTTGAAATTATATGTAAGAAAAAATTAAAAATATATATAAAACTTCAAACTTAAACATAACATAATTTTTATACTTAAAGATAATTGTCTAAAAACAATAACATAATTCATAAAAGTTTTTAAAAAGGTCGAAGTACTTTTTTCGTCCCTGTGGTTTTTTGAATAAGCACTTTTCATCCTCGCCGTTAACTTTTGGCTAAAATCGTCCCTGTGGTTTGCATTTCGTCCTTGGATCCGTTAACCCCCTCACGTGCCTTGCACGTGAGGGGCATATATGTCTTTTCACCCATTTGTCCCTATGGTTAAGTGCAAAATTCGTCCTTATGGTTTGTCGTTTTTGCATTTTTCATCCTTGTATTTAACAAACCTCCAAACAAAAATTTAATCAAAAACCAAAACAAACTCAAATCAAAAACCTATATATACACCTACATATAAGGATCTAATTTAATACCGGTCGGTACAACTAATTTAATTTATTTTATTTTTTAAAAACATGTTATAAAACTTACTACAATTTAACGAAAATAGTCAAAATATAATTACAATTCACTCAAAAAAAAATAACCAAATCGGTACTTTATAACAAAATACAAGAAAGTTCACAAAGTATTATAAAAATAATTTTTAAAAAAAATTCAAAAAATAAAAAATGTGAATACCGGAAGTACCGGAACGGTAATACCGAAAATATCAGAAATAGTTGTATTGGGGTACCCTCCGATACCGGTGTTACGGGTAATACTACTCGTATTTAAAACATTGTATGTATGTGTTTGCATTTGAAAGTGATTGAGCAGATCCTCAAATGTAGGTATATAGGTTTTTGTTTTGTTTGGATTAAATTGGTACGATATTTTTTGTTTTGTTTTTGAAAATTTTTCCTGGATTTGTTAACGCCAAGGACGAAAAATGCAAAAACGATAAACCAGAGGGACGATTTTTGCACTTAACTATATGAAAAGACGAAAATGCCCCTCACGTGACTTGCATGTGAGGGGGTTAACGACAAAGTTATAACGGCAGGGACGAAATGCAAACCACAGGGACGATTTTAGCCAAAAGTTAACGGCGAGGATGAAAAATGCTTATTCGAAAAACCACAGGGACGAAAAAAGTACTTTGGCCTTTTAAAAAAAAGAAAAAAAAAGTCTGACTTTGGTTGACCCGGTTCGATACAGCCGAGTCTTGACCAAGTTGACCCGAGTCTGGAATCCTGACCGATTTTCAGACCGAGTATGGCAAACTCGTATCGTCAGTCGGCCGATCTACGATCTGACTCGGCTGTATCGGCCGGCGACAACTTGGTGATTGTCCTTGGGGTGGCTGGAAACCATAAAAGGAGGGAGATGGAGAGAAAAACCTGTTAGGGTTTATGAAGAAAGTGAGATAGTGGAAAGAGACGGTTGAAAGAGAGGTGTGAAGGTGAGATATCGCTGATGATGTTTTCCGGTGAATGGGGGGCTGCCATGGTGGTGGCAGGTGGCAAGTGGTGTTGGGCGGTGGTGCTTGTGCTGTTTTGTTAGTTTTTGAGATATACAAAGTGATGGGGTAATTGGGGTTTGAAATGGTGAACATGATATGGTGGCGGCCACGTTTTTCCGGCGAGTTTGTGGCCGGATTTGGGAGAAAGAGAGGGAAAAAAAAGTAGTTATATACTTATAGAGTGATCGACACAAATCGTCTTTGTGGTTTGTCCAAAAAGTTTGATTTCGCTCTTTAAAGGTAGGAAATGACCTAAGCACCATCACGTGAAATGCACGTGAGGGAGTATACGGATTTGAGTTAACGCCCGTTTTTAAAAAGGATGAAACGTGATCATTTTCTATCTATAAAGAATGATATCAGACAATTTTAAACTTAAAAGTAAACCAAAGGACTATTTGTGGCGATCACTCAATCACTTATATATAACTGATGACCGAAGGGAGAAAACCAAAGCCAATCAAACCCTAGACGACTTTCTTAGTTTCTTTCTCCTGTACAAGAACGAACGAAGGTGCATCAGGTTTTCTTTCTTTTCTTTTTTTTTTAATTTTTAAATAACGGTGGACAATAACTTTCATTGTTAGCACGATTATGATTAATATCTTGAATTATTTATTAATAATAACCCCAATTTAATTTTTTGGATAGATTCTTGGTTTAATTATTATTTTTTGTTGTAATAACAACATTATTTTTATTTGATTGCAGCAGAAATGGAAAGACGGTCAATAACAGAGATAGTAGCGGATGAATGTAGGTGCATAACAACAATCTTTTAGTTTCTCTCATTTTTGTTTATGAATTCTAATTTATTTGATTTATTTACATAATAATCTAGGGTCTGGTAGTATCAATACATCGGTGGAAAAAAAGAAGCAGTTTGAGTTAACAAAAGCGTCACCTGCTGATTTTAAATTTTTCTCCCCTGATAAGCAGTCAGTAACATTCTTTCTTTTAAATTATGTATTTATCTATTATAATTATTATTACTTCATTATCATTATTATATTAATTAAATAATCTTGCAGCCTAATTGTTTGTTTGTAGACGATATTGGGTATTTGGACAGCTTGTTTTCAAATCAAAGTCAGTAGTATTCTTTCTTTCCTTTGTCATTTTTAATTGTTTTTGTTTCTAACCAATAATTTCTCTCATTATAATTGTAGTTATCTCCTGTTTTATGAAAAAGACGATGAAGTGATAGAAGAAGAAGATGAACCAGATTCAGAATCATCAGAACAGTCCGATTCAGAAGGTTCCGACTCAGAAGATTCCGAGTCAGAAGAATCCGAGTCAGACGACAAACCAAATAAAAAAGAATCAAAAGTAATTTTTGTCTAGATATAATCTTTTTTTGAGGTTTAATGAGTTAATTAATTAATATATTAACGTATTGATTGATTGACATTGCAGAGGAGCGATAACATGGGATACGGACCAAGGGGGACAGTTGATCCAAAAACAGAAGTTTGATGATGGTGGCATATATATAAATAAATCTTTTGAATTGATCATCATGATGATTAAGTTCTATAGATGATATCTCTTTCTTTTTCTTATGTTATGTACTAGTATTTGATGAATGTTTAATATAAAATGGTTTGGTGCTATATCTCTCGTATTATTCATATATATGCCCTTTGCTTGTCATTCGGGCTTGAGTGCTTGACATCTATGCTGCTAGCTGTTTTTTATTTTTCTCATCTACCCATGTTTGAAGAGGATTATGAGCGGTGTGACTATCTCCACGACTGCACCCAACATTCTCCCTTTATATTTGTATTTTGTTGTTTGGTCTATGGTTAAACTGGCAAAAGTTGGATGAGGGTACCTTGGCACGTCAACTAGTGTAAGCCTTCGTGTTTGAGCCACCATCTTTTGTTTTCATCCTGTCATATTCTTAACACATCTGCTGACCCATCTTTTGGCACGTTTATTCTTTTCATGTTCAAGTCTACGGAAACGTGTGCTTTCCCGGTTTTGATTCATATGACACAACAAATCAAACATGAACTTGCTGTCACTCATGTTCTATGTCACTGCTATCATGACATTTTATAACTTGAATTATATGCCGACTCCAGGGAAGAGTTGTCACTCATGTTCTATGTCACTGCTATCATGGTATTGGCTTCTTCTATGTATGAGCCATGTCTACTAGCTCAGATGATCAGAATGTGTCAAGGATCGGTATACGATTACGTCGGAGAAAGCAGCATCTCTTTTTTTTTTTCTTTTTTTTTTTTTTTTATTGTTCTTTTCTAATCAAATTGTTGACTGTTGGTAGATGTGGC
The DNA here is from genome assembly GCA_034093135.1 of Erigeron breviscapus. NCBI lineage: Eukaryota > Viridiplantae > Streptophyta > Magnoliopsida > Asterales > Asteraceae > Erigeron > Erigeron breviscapus. The sequence continues at coordinate 21,679,007 of CM067170.1, forward strand.
AATTTCGACTTGTTCTGTTTTATCAAATTGTTGACCCTCGACAGATTTGGCAATCAGCCAATCACACATCTTGACTATCCAATATGCTTCATCGAATAAGAGCATGTGTTTAAGGATAAGCTTTATGTATGAATAGATTTGGTTTGGTTTAGGTTTTTATTAAAAACAGTAAGACAAATGCCACAATAATTTCTAGATCATTAGAGAAAAAACGAAAGGGAGAAATAAATATGCATAGAAACTTGTGTCAAACAGTTTCATATCGATTTACCTCCAAACCAAACGTACCCGGCCCGTAATTCTACTATTAACGTTTAAACTGTTAACATTTCGAGAAATAACTGATGTATTCTCCTAATAAATAGTCTAATAATACTCTTAAAAACCTTAAAACATAACAAATGTAATCAACTCATATTTTTTTTTCTTTCTAATCTCATCTTTTAATTTTTCCAATGGTCAGGATCACATAATTAAAAGGATTTTTAAGAGGATTTATCATTTTCAATTTCAAAAATCAAGTGGTTTCCTACAAACATATTCGACAATCTATGTTCAGGAACAACAAACCCACTATGGCTGTGTTCTCAAGAGTGTCGCATTTGGTGAACAAAACTGAAGTTTGTGGTCCATATAGAAAGGAGCATTTTGCATAATCAGGACAAATAGGTAAAGATAAACACAGCAAAGAGAACTTAAAGAATAGTAGAAATAGACAAAGCAAAAAGAGTTTGTCTTGCTACTTTGATAGCATATTTTCATTCATTCTTTTAATTGAGATTGTACACTTTGTTTTGGGAGCAACTCGATAACCATTTTGAAATAAACCAAAAAGGAAAAAGAAAACTATGAAAGCATCTTCAGACATAGCCTCAACTCCACCTGTCACCACCACCTCCCTTTTAGAAACAAGAAGGTGTGAGAAACCAGAAGGTTGCCTAAAGTCAAACAGTCAACTCCCATACTACAGCCTCCCTGAAATGCTGAAAATGATCATATTACTAAAAACAAGTGCTTTTTGCAATCTGACTGTCAGCAAACCACCTCATAAATTGATGTCGGTTGCCACCCCCATACGCCAAAAGATTACATGTGACTTCAACGCAACAATATCCAGGAGTTAATAATGTCTATGCAAACAATATCCGAGATCACAGATTCCCCTATGCACCCAACTGTTACTAAAATTTTACTGTACTTTTTTTTCTTCCACATGGAGGGACTCTGCAACTTTATCTGCAAGTTGACTTATTGAAATATCATTCACAGCAATGGGATTGGTTTTCGTAAAATCCTTCTCCTTTGATCTCTTTTCCTGCAAATCCTTCTCTCGCTCATCATAGTAACTAAAGTCATCTATGATTGATGTATCTGCGTCATGATCTTTAAATATTTTCAACATTGCAATACCGACATCTAGTTTCACCTACACAAGAAAGAGTGGAAGTGTAGAACTGATCAGAGACCAAAGCCAACCCACAATTCATTTCAAAAGGGTATTTTTTGCACCAATCAGGTCGGGTTGACCCACCAAACACATTTTTGTCTATTTTTCGCGTAACTGTGAAATATAAAAGGGTTAGTTTAAATACAAAAATACAATTTGTCACATAATAGCTAGATATTTGATATAGAAGGTTTAATGCATTAAACATAACTTCACCACTTTCTACCCGTTCAAGTCATTCCCACCTAAGTTTTAATATGATTAATGCAAATATATAACACAACCCAACGTAAACCATGTAAACTGGCCGAAATTAGGATGTAAGGAATCCGCTTTTAGACATAATAATTTACCTCTTGGGAATCTCTGCTATGAGTGACAGGCTTGTTGTCATTATTTTCAAGAAGAATGTGTCGAAATCGACTGTTAGGGACATCCTTAATAATGTGCCACTTAACTTTAAACTGGCCACTCCACCTATCCTGCTGCCAATATTCTGCATCATTCACAAAATCTACAGGCCCAATCATTTCAGCCACTCCACAGAACTGGCCACTGGCATTCACCTGTAAAGTAATCACAATAAACTCAATATGTAATGCATTTACACCCAAAAGACCACCAACATATACTAACATATAGAAAACGATCATGATTTCTGTGAGTATGTGCAAGCACAGACATATCACCACTGAAATTCAGTATGATAGATTCCTTGATCAACCCTGTACACACCATGATAATGTGAGGGTAAAAGGCTTTGACGCCCCGTTGATATTCCATGCTATATTCTTCGCACGTATAAAATAAAAGAAACCATATTTTAAGTGTGAGGCTTTTGAAAACATACAGAAAAGAAGAGGAAGATTGGACAAGTGGTGCCGGCTTCTTTCGCTTCTTGACAAGCAGCATCCAGTTTTCTGTTTCCCAGTGGGGTACTGGCCCAAACACCGTACTTGATACTTTTATGGACATTGTCTTCACTAAAAGACTTTATTACAAAGAACTTTGCATTGTCATATGTTGTAACAAAATCAGGTCGATTGTAAAGCTCAATATCAACCCTTGAAGCAGGCTCACTTTTACCATCTCCATCAACACTATTAGTGTTTACCTTTGGCTTTGATGCCCTAGGTCCTCTGTTACGATCACTGGTAGTACCATGTGATTCACCAAGCATACTAATCCCATCCCTATGTTTCCCGCCTTTATCTGGAAAAAAACGATTCAGACGACTAGCTTCCCCTTGGAAAATGGAACTACTATTATACCCACGGAAAGGTCCACTTTGTGGGTAGCGTCTTGTGGAGGAACCAGATACTGACCCATACCCATATGCTGTTTGCTGCTGCGGAATCTGGAAATCAAGAACACAGTAAAGGTAAAATCGGCAAGAAAACAGAAAACTAAATATCTCATACCCGTATATTATCACATATACAAGGTGGCTTATGTTTCATCTCAGATATGTTGGAAATCGCCTGAAGTTATTTTAGGCGTAATTAAAGATATAGGTTACTATCTGAACCTATCTGCAATGATACTTTTATAATGAGGTTTATACAGCATGAAGAGGTCAAAAAAAATTTAAACCAAAGTGAAGAACCTTATGATGCTTATGTGGCTTGAAAAGGTTCAAAATCTTGAACCTTTTTACAATTAAATACAACTTAAGCTTTTTTTCCAACTACAACCAAAATTTTTAGATATTTAATGTGATACTGATTTATGAAGATTTGAAATGTTTAACCATAGTAAAGATTAGCTTATTAAAAGATTTCTGACGTAAATTGTTGATGTGACAACCAACAACATTATGAACCTTTTACAGGTTAAATAACCTGATAATGTTGTTTTTGTGATCATAACTAACGGGTAATAAGTGTTAGCAACCTGAACCGGTATTCAACCCCTACCCTCTGGAATGGAGTACTGAAAAAATGAAAGCATATTTAGCTCAAAAGAGGACAAACCTGACCAAAAATGTGCTCATATGACCCAAGAATGCCTACTGGTGCTGGGTACAAGGATCGTGATGTGAGTGAAGATGCATAGCTACTTGTATCTGATGACATTGTTCGATTTGGTACTGATTCTACCTGACCCAATATCCCCAGGATACTTATAATATCCTAGATTATTATTTCCAGATGGGTTGGCTCCACCAAGAGAGCCATACTGCAGATAATAACCTGATCCAGGCCCCCAAAACATATTGTCAGTAAGAGCCTCTTGGCCACTGTTTGCAGGTGTTGAAAGATCGGTTGGAAGAGCAGAAGTAACATGAGGAGAAACAGGTTGCGAGTAGAAATTTGGAGACATTGGGACTTGATGTGGTGAAAACAGCTGGCCATCAATCATTATTGGAGATAAAGGACTAGCAACCGGAGAATACTGGCCATATGCCACCTGGGTGTCGAACCCATACGCAGGGTGAAATAATAGCGATGCATTATCATTGTACATTGCCTACATCAGATCAAAAAATATGTTACTTTGATGGTTAGTAAATGAGAGAATGTTGATTCCTAGAAAATAAATAACGTATAGTATATACACTAACAAAATAGTATCAAGTCTCACCGGAGGCACAATTTGCAAGTTATTGGCATGGACATAGTTTGAATAATCTCCCCAATTAACAGAGCCATCATCGTAACTTGATGCTGAAACACACAAAATCACAGTACATCATGAAAGATCCCTATAATTCAAAGCAACTAGAAAATTGAGAAAGAAACATGCGCATTTAATATTGATATGAGCAAACAGCTAAGCACATGAAACAAAAATAATCTTAATCAATAGATCAATTATCGTCTACTCATCACATGATGCTGATAGGGGTGACCAAATGGGTGGGTTGCTGGTAATGGGTCAAAATGGGTACTTTTTTGGTTATGTCAAATAAGTAAGATTGACCCGAAACATTCTTTATCCAATAACTTGTTTAAAATATGATATACTACGATTCAATAAACTCGATAATTATCTAATAAGATGCTTTGGCAGGTTTTGGGTAAGTGGAAAAGCCCAGCCAGGCCATCATTTTGGTGACCTGCAGGTAAACCCCAGACTCACCCACCCAATGCACAGGACACATCGATCCAAATTCCAAAAGAATCACCAGCCCTCACCTTGCAGGATTCTGGATTATTATGTTATGATCCCACATCGGCCAAGTAAGGGATTGGTTGGTGGTTTATAAGCCTAGGTGTCCCCTCCTCCTTGAGCTAGCTTTTGGGAGTGATATCTACACTTACCTTATGGCTTTATGCAAACCTATTATGGGATGGGTTTATATCATATTAGGCATTTAGGCTGGCCAGGTGGCCCCATAAGTTGCAAATTACAGACTTCAAACTTGGGAATCTCCTCTGGAGACTCCCAAGACCTTGCTGTCAGGGCATCCCCTGTGGTATTTAATTCAATTCCCTTCAGGTGAATTTTGACTCATTAGACCTGTTTGTTTAGCTATTCTTTGTTTTGCCTGATTAAACCATTGAAGGTAAAACATAACATGAATCAACCCATTCACAAGTAAATGAAACAAAATCACTCCCTCAAGATAAAAGATGGCCACAAATGAAAACACAGTTAGACCAGACTCTTAATCATGGCCTTTGTAACATTAATAAAAGCCAGATGTTACTAAAAAAGAAGCTAACCTCCATAGAAGTAGGTCTGCTCTGGAGGAGTATAAAAACTCAATGGATTTACAGATGTCTGAGCTCCACTTGCATTCATGGACCCCGCGATCGCTGCATCCGGAGAAGGATTCGGAGAAACAATCCTTTCATGTTTGGGAGAAAGTGGCTGATAATACAAATAAAAAATAAATGTAGGCTATTTGTAACAATCAAAGGGGAATTAATAAATAAATTGAGCAACCAACAAGTACCTTATCCATCAAGTTATCCGACACAATCCCGTCACCTGCTGAAATTGTCATAATTGTCGAGTTACTGAGTTAGTGATTCCAGAGATTAAGAAAAGCACACAACTACTCTATTTAAGAGTTAAGATCAAAATACATTTCACAACCGCCAGCATGTCATCATGCTGGCAGGGTAGAACCAATCAAAATAGTAAAAACTGATGATATTACTCATCATGGCTCTCTCTTTCACTCACTCACTGCTGGATTGTGGACGTTTGAGAAGGATTCATAGAAACAATCCTTTCATGTTTCCGTCGGGCGTCATATCATTGTTTTCAGTCAACCTAATTTGTTTTCCATGAGACGTAAACAACAGCATTCCTATAAACGTCAATAACCAAAGACGTAACAAAGAAATTCATGGGCATATTCTTATAGGGTGTTCAGAATTCCATATTCTTAGTGCTTATGGCTTCAAAGCTATGTTCGAAATAATCAGCAATCTTAAAGGTAAGAGTATTTTTCCTCTAAAATTAGCTAAAAAGCACTTAAAACGCATAAACTTCAAGCTGCATTTTGGCTTACAAAAACACAATAAGCTATACACACTCCTAAACACCCTCTACGTTCTAATGATCTGATTTGTTATACATACCAAACAAAAACTCATAACCAATACGTATCCTCCAAATTTATGTGCAGAGACAACCCAAGACGGTATTCTACAAAGTATCAACTACCGATGATATATCAGCACTTACATGACCACATGCATCACAAATCGATACAATTCGTTTATCTTACTAGCATATCTTCACATCGAAGAAATCACTACTTCTTCAAAGTCAATATCTATCAAAAAACAAGATCCAAAACCAAAACAAAGATATCTACTGATCCAATACCATCTCTACTGATCCCAATTTCAACAACATTAAACATTACCAAAAAAGCCCTAATTCAATAAACACAACCCTAATTCCCAAAATGTATAACTAAAAAAACTAATTAAAACCAAAAAAAATTTACATACACAATAAAAAAAAAAACAAGATCCCATCAAACCCATATCACAAAAACAATCAAAATTGCAAGAAATCAAAAAAGTTTCAATCTTTTAAATAAAAATCAATAAAAACAAGATTTTACATAATCATCTTTAACAAAATTCAAAAATAAAAAATTAAATTAAATTAAGTGTTAAATAGATACATACCAGGATGTAAAGGCAACGATGAAACTGAAGCAGGAGAGACTTGATCTTTTGTTGACCTTTTTCTTCCATTATTTTTATTTTATTATTTAAAATGTATAAAATCAAATTAAAATAAATCTTTATCAATTAATAATCATAGAAAGAAACAAAAGATTGAAATAAAAAAAGAATTCGAATTCGAATTCTTCATGTATTAATAACAATAATAATGATACTATAATAATATCAAAAAACAATCAGTAGAGAAAGAAGAATTGATTATTCATTATTATTGAGAATAAAAAAAAATGTATATGGAAAGGGTTTTAGGTCATTTATTTTTAATATTTATATTTATTTATTTTTATATATAGATACAGATTTGTATATGTACACGTAGTACTTGTGCGTGTGTCTAATGAAACTTCTCCTCCTTTTCCCATTTTTGGCTTTTCCTTTTACCTACTTTATTTTCCTCAATGAACAAGGATACATGTACTTAATTTGTTAAGCATAAAAATATAATTTTGGATTTTTAGAAAATATAAGTGAGTATGAGGCTGTTATATTTGGGTGAAATTTTTTTCACATATTAACTTTTTTAATGTCTTGATAAATGATTGAAACCCATATTTTTATGTATTAAAATTAACATGTTAAGAGTTTTCATTTAAGTTGGGTGTATAAGAGCTCTTTTTTTTTTCTTTCAAAATTACATTGTTGAAAATTTTGGTTTTAGAAATAATCAATGTATCATACGTATTTACGATGGAGTGAGATATTTCGATTTTTTCTTTCCAAAGATAAATGCAAATAATTCAAATAGTTTTTTTAGAACAACATTAGTGTCATTCAATATAGACTACATTATTTAACTGGATTTAAACTACCGCAAAATAACTCTTCAAAGAAGAATCTCACATACATGTCAACCACAAGGTTCAAGGGTTTAACTTACATAAGTAAAACTTCAAATATATTGACTATTGAACTGTTTTCATTTGAATTTTTAACAAAGCTAGAGTATACTTATGAGAAAGTACCAAAGCTAGAGTATATTTATGAGAAACTACAAATAACATTAGTTTTATGCATAATTATGAAAAGGGCCATACTTATTGACAGATTTGAATGAAAAAAGGTAACGTACATATTGACATATTATAATTTAGAAAATGAAAGACCGTCAAGTTAATACATGTTCACCTTGACTTAAAAAAGTCACCCTAAATAGATACCTCATTTGCAAACTTTTAACTTTATCAACAAATATCCTCACAAAATAAAGTATGATATATCATATATCCTCTTTGGCCTAACAACCCTTTTAGTTTCTTTTTAAATTTTAACATGTGTGATGCTTTATTTATTTTTCATCTTTTCAGCTATTGATGTTTACATATGTATAGTTAGTAGGATTATTAAGAGTTTAAATTAGTATCATCTATCATTACCCATCTTTTTAATTTTTTTTTGTTTTATATATTCTTTTCCTAGCCCAAACACACAACTCATCCGGTCATCCCTTTATGCTCATTAAATTCTTTAGTCATGACTCATGACAGACAAGTTTTTACGGTTGTGTTTATGGGTAACGAAGTCATATGAATTCATTTTTCATGAGAGACAATTTTTTAAGGTTGTGTTTATGGGTAGAGAAGTCAAATAACAATATTTTGATGTTTACCACTTAACTGACAAATTGCTAAAAAAAATTCTTTGTTATACTGAACAATAGCTAACTAAAACATACCACGTACTTATTTGATCTATATTTAATTAGTTCTAGTTATTTGTTTATGTATGTCTAATTGTTAGATGTAATTAAAAACATGGAACGCTAGCTTTAGCAAATAAGAAAGAAAGAAAGAAACTACTCAGTGCCGCTTTTCGCGGGTTTTAAGCCTCAATACCTCGACGGTGTATGGGGAGGTTATGATGTAGGCAGACTGATGGCACTTCGGAAGAGAATTAGAGGGAGAGAGTTAAAAGTTGAGAGAATATTATGCTTCAAGCAATTTTTCTTCATTTCTTCTAATGCAAAACTACAACTTAAATAGGAAAATAATACAGTTACAATAAAGGGAAACGTGGATCCTAAAGTGCAAGAAATAAGGAACTGCTAATAGTGGTGGAACCACTCTAAGTACATGCATGCGAAATAACATAAACGTGTGTAAAACTAAATAACACTTTGAAGAGGTTATGCTCCTTTGTTGACTGGGTCATTATGAGCAGTTGGTGGAAGATGGGTTGAGTCCATTGTGTCATGGTTCGTATCAATTCCCACCCCTTGAGAAGCGACCTTGTCCTCAAGGTCGGTAATCGTGACGCTGGAAGAAGTGGCAACACGCGGTTGTGCACCTTGAAGAGTAACCAGCTTATCGTTATAGTAAAACGAAAAGGAAGGAACAACAAAGTTAGCTGTAATAGGTCCCAAAGAGCGCAACCAATCAAATCCCAAGATGATCTCACAACCTTTGAACTCCAAAAGAAACATAGAAACAGAAAACAATGTTTGATTAAAAGTGAGTGGGACGTTAGAACAAAACCCGGTGCATTGAAGTGGTTCCCCATTACCGACGAGAACCGGAAAGGGTGTTGTGAGATGGGTTGTCAGATTTAACATCGAAGCAACATGAGGTTGAATGAGGTTATGGGTGCTGCCTGAATCAACCAGGATGCTAACTGGGTGGTGTTGTATAATCCCGGTGAGTCGCATAGAGGTAGTGGTAGACATCCCGAAAAAAAGTGTCGGGGAAATAGAGAGGAACCGAGGCAGAGATGGGTTGTCTTCAGGCGAGTGTATGGTGGAATTGGGTGAGGAATCATCGTTGTCAATAATGAGAAGAAACTGGGGTGGATTACACCGGTGACCAGGGACGTATTTTTCGGGACAATGAAAGCAGAGACCAGCAGCCCGACGTTGTTGTAGTTGTTCCGGTGTTAAACGAGCAGTGGGTAATTTGGGTGTAGTAACAGTGGGTGTGGTAACAGCTGGCGCAGGTAAAAGTGCGGTTGAGACCGGCTTTGAGGAGATATTGGGAGAAGTCACAACAGGAGGAGATGGGAAAGGGTGGCCAGTGGAGATAGAAAGTTTCTCCTCAACTAGACGTGCTAAAGCATATGCTTGGTGAAGGGAGGTAGGCTTTAGAATAGCGAGTTCATTCTGAATGTCAGCACGGAGACCCGAAATAAAACAGTTTCGTAATGCTTGTGGTGAAAGACCAACAACTCGGTTGCTAACCTTTTCAAACTCTGTTTGATACACCGAAACTAGGGAGGTTTGACGCAACTTGAAAAGCGTTGCTTCATGATTCTCATACGAGGAAGGACCGAAGCGAAGTTCGACCTCTCGTTTGAACCCTTCCCAAGATACCAAAAGGTCATTGTTGGCTAAGTGTTGGTACCAGGAGAGTGCATCACCGACGAAATAGAATGCTGTTAATGGTACACGTTCTTCTACTGAAACATTGTAGTAACTGAAATAGTTGTCTGCCTGGAATATCCATCCAAGAGGATTTGTTCCATCAAACATGGGAAGTGTGATTTTGGGTTGGTATTGGAGTTTTGTGATGATGATGCGGTGTCATTGCGTTTCAGAATTTTTGGGGATGGGGATTTAAAGGTGTCGGGGGATAGGTTATCAGAAAGATGGGTGATGTGGGTGACTAGGTTGGCGGTGGTTGCAGTTTGGGAATCAATTTTTGTGGTGAGGGATTTCGTGGCATCAAGTAGTGCTGTTAGTTGGGAAGTGTTTTTGTCGGCGGCAGTGTTAGTGGCGGAGATGAGTTGTTGCATTAGGTCTGTGAGTGATGGTTGGATGTCATCACTGGTGGGTTCACGGCGAGGCGGCATAGCGGCAGGAGAGTCGAGAATGAAAGCACCAAATGATGGCACTTCGGAAGAGAATTAGAGGGAGAGAGTTAAAAGTTGAGAGAATATTATGCTTCAAGCAATTTTTCTTCATTTCTTCTAATGCAAAACTACAACTTAAATAGGAAAATAATACAGTTACAATAAAGGGAAACGTGGATCCTAAAGTGCAAGAAATAAGGAACTGCTAATAGTGGTGGAACCACTCTAAGTACATGCATGCGAAATAACATAAACGTGTGTAAAACTAAATAACACTTTGAAGAGGTTATGCTCCTTTGTTGACTGGGTCATTATGAGCAGTTGGTGGAAGATGGGTTGAGTCCATTGTGTCATGGTTCGTATCACAGACCTTACATCTACTTAAGTAGAGCTTCCAGTTTCTACCTAAATGGTGGAAAAGGCCCTCCAACCTTTGCATGGTATGAGGATTGAACCCATGACTTCAGAGACCATAGTGTTTACCACTGATCCAAACCATGCGGCTTGCTAGCTTTAGCAAATCTTCACCCTTAAACTATCCATGGATCGCGTTATTTGGTTGGTCTTAATTGGATTTGAGCGATAAGTATAGCCCACGGATTGGGGGGAAAGAAGTTGGGCTAAGCTATGGGCTGGGCTACTTGTTGGGATACATAGTTTTGCTAGAATGTGCTATAAAACATGTTACAACGTCACAAAACATCGAGACAAAATCAAGTCCAATTAGTAACTTATAACTCTAATCATTAATAAAGTCACTTCCACGTAGCAATAATTAACTATTAATCGTATGCTAACTGTAAACTAGTAACTACTAACTCGTTGTTAGAAAAATAAATAAAATCGTACTAATGCATGTGTCATAGGAAATCAATTAATGAAATTTTGTAGCGTGGAAAATGTAATTGGATATATAGTCATGCGTGTTGACTATTGATAGATAGCATTATTATGCATCAAGTCATCAACGTTTAGGACATGTATATTCGCGGTTTTTAAAATAAAAGAATACATTATTTTTTGTAAAAGGAAAATACAGAAATACATTATTTCAAATCGACTCTCTTCATGTTATTTCATATCAAAAGCACAAATATTTGTTCCAACCGGCCATCTTCAAGCTTTATGTGGATAAAGACGAATAGGAAGACCCTTGGCTGGGCTAGGCATCGGGTTGACGACAATGTGCTCATCGGGGATAATTTTCTCCCATTTGAACTTTGTCACGAGATGATGCATAAAAATGAGAGTTTCTAATCGAGCATACTCTTTTCCAGGACACATTCGCGGGCCTCCCCCAAATGGCACAAACGTATATGGTGCTGGTCCGCTGCCTTCAAATCTTGACGGGTCAAATTTTTGAGGTTCTGGAAAGAACTCCGGATTCTTATGAGTTGAGTTTGCACTCCAATATAACTATAGAAAACAAAAAGAAAAGTTGATTAGCTAGCAGCCATATACACAGATGCAAACTAACCCATAAAACCATACACATATATGGACTGATTCTATACAAATCTTGGTTATTTTTTGTTGTTTTTGATCAAGGATGTACACAAAAGTTACCTTCCAGCCCTTGGGGATTGAATAGCCGTTGTACATGAAATCAGTGATGGCTTCTCTAAAGGCGCCTTGGAGAGGCGGGGCTAATCTAAGAACTTCACACGCAACGTTCCATGAGTACTTCATCTTTGATAAATCCTCCCAGTTCAAAAGCTCTCCAGGGGCTTTAGATTTCACAATTTCCATTTGTTCTGCATAATGTACATGTTTATCAATAATAAAAATTGATATTGATGTAGCCAACCTTATATATATGTTTGATTTTATTAATTTAATCTACTGAAGTCTTCTATACCTTTGTAGACTCCGTCGTAGATATCAGGTAACTCAGCAAGATACTTAACGATAAAAGCACAAGCTGAACTTGCAGTGTCATGACCGCCGATCAGCAACCCTAGGATCTTATCAGCAACATCATATTCTGCCATGAACTTGCCTTCTTCATCGCTAAAAAGAAGCATATGTGACAATATGTCTTGGGTTGGTGTTGCATTCCCTTCAGCCAAATCAATTTTCCTTTGCTTCACAATGGCTAAGAGTTCTTTTCGTATAAAGTTTGCAGCATTAATACCTTTCCGGAATGGTGTCCCGGGAAGATCAATGGGGATTGCAAGAAGGCCCGAAGCAATGCTTTCAAAGGGGACTGATAAATATTTGACTCGATCAGGGTCATCAATACTAATAAAGATCTTGCACGCAAGCCAGAAAGTGAAGTTCTTAGTGAGTTCATAAGTCACAATTTGTTCTTTCCCTTCCCATCCTCTGGCAAAATGTTGTTGTGTCACGACGTCCATAATTGGAACATAACGGTGCAAGGCTTCGGGCTTGAAGAAGTTTGGAAGCATTTTTCTCATCTTAATGGCTTCTATCTTGGAAGTTTTGTCAGATGAAGGAAAGATTTTATCAACTGATGCAGGCCACCATCCTTGTACAAGTTTGTTCTCATTTGAAAACAAGAACTTGTTACCTTGGGCACCACAGAACACTGCAGCATCTTCTAGCATGAGAGATGTTCTAAACACAACAGGCGAAAACTTAGACATGCGATCAAATATGAACTTTTCGGGATGACCTTTCCATCCGGTGGCAAGAAACTCAAAACTTTCACCTATTACGGGCCAGCCTGTACCACCAGGTGGAAGTACTTTCCCTTCTTGGGTTGGTTTGGACTTGAAGAAGAAAAAATGAATAGAGACAGAAACAACAATAACAAAAAGAGATAAGAGAGATGCATAAAAGATATCCATTTTGAGAGTTTGTTTTGCCAAGTTCTTTACACTTTCTTGGTTTGTGTTTTAAAATGGAAACTAAAGACTGGTATATAAAGAATGTGTGTGAGAGTGACAATTGAGGTGAAGAGACCATAAGGTTATAAAAGATGCTTGTTTTGAAACCTACATGGGAGATGGATGTCAAAATGGTGAATCTTTAGATGTTGACTTGAAGTTTGATGCATTATTAGAATACAATATTACATAGCATGGCTTGAAGCATAAGTCTTTTTAGAAGATCCTTGATTTGTTTTATACAGTACTATTTAGTTTCAGATTTGTTGACTACTAAAAGAAAGTAAAAGTATCCCAATTCTTGTCATTGTGTTCCTCTATAGTCTATCTTGTAATTCGTTTTTAGTTTTCAATCAAATTTTCTCAAGTCATTTGATTAAATCAGCACCTTTTTTAACGGCAAATTAGAGTTATATTATAAAACCACCAGTACGGTAGGCGCTAGTAAGGTAATTATACGAGCAAAGAAATGAAGGAGCACAGGTCTCCAATCCATTCTACCTAATCGAGCTTAACATAAATTTCCTAAAAGAGATCCATAGAAACAAAGAAGCTTGATAGCATCCGACTATAAGAGTGTTGGTGCGGTCAAGTTGAAAGTAGCTTTCATGATAAGTATCTTTCCACAAGAATCATCAAACTTACCAAAACAAACGTATGTTTCATTTATAAGTAGAAAAAATGTGTTTCCTAAACTGACATTTCCGGTGAACAAAAATTATTACATTCATATGGTCTTATGTACATAGAGCTGAATAATCAAGATCATGTTTGCATCAAATGACTGAAATTACAATGTGCATTACAAAATTACATGTTTAACTGATGATCCAACTATTTAGAATAGTTTGCATTGAACATAAAGAACAAAACTAAGCTGCAGATTCCAGATACAAAGATATTAAAGCTCAAATGTTGTATGATATTCGGTCTAAGCACAATAACAAACAATGTAATACATTAAGATCACATGCAAGATCTGGATATCTAATTGCATGAGCAAACCATGGATTCTTGAGATGATACGGTTTACACAACAGCCATGGACATTATCTGACGAGCAAGACCTGGATCTTGTTGAAGAAGCTCCCGCAAGTTAGTCTCCACCTCTGCCAATTGTTTCTCAAGGTACTCCTTTGAAGTCTGCCAACATTTCAATGTAGCTGATGTGAAATATTTAAAAAGTGGAATACCGGACTAGATCATTATCAGTCATAGTGTGGTAGCAAGATGGGAAGTCAAGTGGATCAGGTAGCGGGTTCAAGTTAAAAAGGGTGCTTTTTAGTACTTGACCCACAAACATTTGGTCAGCTTTTTTCACATCTTTATATATAATTAACATGCACAATTATGATTAGTTGATTACAAAAAACATTATTATTACAATAATAAGGTGAATCTTTTATTATAACTATTCAAGCTGTATATAGACTTTGGCCAGCTTCCACTCTGATTTCTTAAAGAATGATCACTCCTTTCTTCAATTCAAGCCAGTTGAATAAATCAAGTAACAGGTCCAAATTGCCACCTATGGTTGATACTGGATTCAGGATGCCCATACAGTTCTCTTTGTCTACTTTCGACATTCACTGATACCAGTTACCACCCTTTTCTTTGCTCACAAAGGGACACTGTGGGGAACTCAAGTTTTCATACACTTTTCAAATAAAACTTTGAAGCACAATGGATGGGTTAGGTCTAGATTTCAAGATGCAGCAAAAAAGAACTATATGGACAACTCAGTAGAAGTTTTTACACATAACAAACAAGCGTGAGAAAACTTGCGTACCACAATCAATCATAAATCTCACCAATGTTATGCACTGATTACTATATGACCAAATGAGTCAAGATAGGTACATTTTCCACTTGATATATTTGAGATCAGCTAACATCATTGATGTTAAGCACTGAATAATTTAGCCATGAGTTGTTACTTAAGGTTAGTGAACATTATTCTTATCTAGAAATATAGGGATGTATTGTCAAGAGCCAATGACCAGTTGACCACTAAAAATTTCAGATGGATTTCTAGACTTCCTTATGGTGTTGTGACTAAAGATCTAATCAAAAGAAGACTATACAACTATACAAGATTAAGAAGTTTGGAAATCACTTTTCATATTCCTTATGAGATGATCACAAAGAGTCAAAGAGATATACTATTTTCTGTCCTATTTCTAAGGCGGTGAAGAATCACCTTTTTGCTATGTCTATGCATGTATAAAGGTCTCAGCTTTCAGAGTTTCAGTCAATAACAGAGAACAAAAAAGTGGGTCAATACTCTGACATAACTTCAAGGAACGACTAGACAGTATGCAGTAAAAGAAATATAAGCGAGAACCAAACCTGCAAGGAGGAGATTGCAGTTTCACTATCCTTGAGCTTCTTTTCTTGTTCATCCATTAGAAATGATTTCGGCTCTAAGACAAACCTGGTCATCATATACAAGAATACATAAATAACAAATAACTTGGAAGATACTAATCGAGACATCAAATAAAATTTTCTTTTTCTTCAAAATTAGAGATTGAAGACATCTTTTACCATCTCAGTCCAAGTTACAATGAGAGCTACTGAAACAGGATTACATGTTTTATAAATGGTTTCTCTGTAGCTCATAAATTATAATTCTTTGATATAACAGTCATTTGTTATCAAAGTAGGTAATCAATTAGAGGTAATTAAGAGCTTAAACAACAAAAAAACGAAATAAAAAATTAAAATGAGAATGGTGCTTAGGAATCATTAATGTTTTCCTCAATGTAGAACAGTATTGCAATAGGTGTGCAAGGGTTGTCGGGTACTCACGTTCTTCCTGCAACACATAACAGAATAATAAATCAATAAATAACCGAGAAGCCTGTGAATATCAGCAATTTAGATGCATTATGTTCCATGAGTGCATTATTGAGTGACATGACCTCTAACACAAAGATTATATAACTTCTGACTTACGACAACTAAACTTGGAGTCGGTAAATTTCCGTACCTATAGATTTGTATGTGTTTGTGTCATCAAACAGCTGTCTCAATTCCTCCAAGGTTAAATAAGCTCGTTTCTTTTCGCTTTCCTTGTTTCGCATCTGGTTCTGAACCTAAAACCGCAAAATAAATATAGAAGAAACCCTTCAGGTATTCAAATTAATCAAATGGTAAACATCATGCAGAAATCAAACTAAAAAGCTATATACAAAATGTTCACAGAAACAAAACACACAATTTCTACAACTAGTAGATAAAATGGGCTTAATGGTTAGCGAAATGGGCTAAGTTTAATAAATAATAAGAAGCCAAATAATAATGACCGGAGAAAAAGAAAAAAAACCTGTTTCAGTTTAGCAGTAGTTTCAATCATGCGACCTTGAATCTCAACGAACGCCTATTATATATAAAAGAACAAAATCAGTGTCAACAATGTATCTATATCTATATCTATATGTATATATACGTATTTATGAATAATTTAAGTTTTAATAAATCAGAAAGGAAAATAATTACGGTTTTGTTTGCTTCATCTGCCATTTTTTCGTTAAGAAAGTGAAAGTATTTGATTGATAAACCCTAATAAAAATGGGCCACTCTATTTTTCTTTTTTATTTTTGATTTCGGTGAATTTGATTGATTATGGAGAAGTTTACAAAGGCCTTCAGAATTTACACTAACTTACAAAATGAACCCACTACCTAGTGTATTGGGTCACGGACTCCCTAACCCCGTATACCGTATTGGTAACACACTTCCCACCCTCCGGCCAGTTAAAATCACCCAAAAACGTCCTCCCAAAATGTATAGGATTGATCCCGGTCCAAGACGTGGATTGAACCCGCATGCACTAATTGGAAGCCAATTCACCCGTGGTCGTGGACCTATAAACATATAATTATCGTATATTGAAATCGAGTCAAATCGATATAATTCCAAGCTTATTGTATAACAAAGTAGACTCGAGCTAAGTGGATATACTTCCGAGCCTTAAGCCTCACTTTGATTAAATAATGATGCTTTCGAACTTGGTTTTATTCATATGTTATTACAGGTATTTTGAAACGTATAGTAATTAAAGTTTGAATTGATAGTCATGATGATATTTTTAAGGTTAATTTGATAATGGATATGGTTATTAATGTAAGTATGCACATACAA
Organism: Erigeron breviscapus; assembly: GCA_034093135.1. Classification (NCBI taxonomy): domain Eukaryota; kingdom Viridiplantae; phylum Streptophyta; class Magnoliopsida; order Asterales; family Asteraceae; genus Erigeron; species Erigeron breviscapus. The sequence continues at coordinate 21,696,382 of CM067170.1, forward strand.
ATAAGATAAGAATGTAAAATAGCATAAGATTACAATGCTTTCAAGTTTTAAGAGTCAAGCCTTTTTATACTATAAACTATTTAGGATATGTTTTGTTCAGGGAATTGGAGCCAGAGAAATGGAAATGATTTAATTTCCCTTGTTTGGTACAACAAAGAAATAGAGACACGGAGAAATGTGATTTCTCGAGAAATTGGTTTGTATAGAATCTCCACCCTCTCCTCCTCCTCTATGTTTATTGTGCACATCGAATGATGGATGCGACGTACTGAGTTAGTCGATCAAAATCTTACCATGGATCAACTCTATTCTCCAACCCAATCTCTTCAAATCTGAAGAAGTTTATTTTTCCCCCAATTTCAAACCCTAGAAATTAAATTAAATTATTATTCAATAATCTACTTTGTTATTATCCATTATTTATGTGATATTGAAACCTGAGATAATTATATTGAATGTATATAATTGCATGTGAGTATGTGATTGAGGCGTGTTTACGGGTTGTTGACGATTATAGATGCTGCGCACCTGCACATCTTGAAGTTGGCTTTATTGATATTAATTTTTATTTATTTACTTTTGACTAAATTAATATTTTGAAAAACCTTTTTCTAATAAAAAAGAACTTCTATTGTTGATAAAATTGTATTTTCATTTCTCTTACTTTTTATACCAAACACAAGAAATGACTTCCGTGAATTTCTCTAATTAATTTCTTTGTCATTACCAAACAAAAGAATTCATTTAAATTCTCAGTCAATTTCATTTCTCTTCATTTCATTTCTCTGCTTCATTTCATTTCTCTGAATTTTTCCCTACCAAACGTGCCCTATGGTTAATTGATATTGCCCACCTTTATGTAGATTTAAAGACCTATAAAAAAAAATGAACCGAATAAGACCATCATCCATCCTCCAATACCTCAACCAACTTATGAAACTCTCAAACTACCCGTTGACAACTTAGCGTTGCCATTAAATCCACCAGCCCTGCTTTCAAGCCTATAAAACGAACTCGTTTTCCTCTCGTTACACTACCTTTCAACCAAAGAGATTCAAGTTTTTTTTTCCCATCCAAAGACTTGTTGATTTTCATTGATCGGAAATCCTCTTATCCTACATTTATGCCGTCCAAGTTTGTTTTATCCAACCCACTCACAATCCACCCTGGAAATCAAGATACAAATATGTAAACCTTGAGGTAAGGCCAGGATGTAAGCCATCCTACAACTATTAACTGGTCAACATGTTACCAAGTTTCACACGTTTAATTACTTTATGCAATAGTGGAGTAGTTTTATTTTATGTCTTGTATTAGCGGAGTAGTGGTAAATGATAACTTTCCTATTTAGTTAAGTGGGAGGTCCGGGGTGAGGTGGGGGGCTGAGGGGTGATGGGGGCGAGGGGTGACGGGGGCAGGGACGATAGTGCAGGAGAAAAGTTAATATTATTTGAGGTTTTTTAAATTTAGAAAATGAAAAATAAAAAGTAAAAAACAATAAAAACATGTTTTCTAAATTCTCATAGAAAAGTGGAAAACAATGCTTTTTGTTTTCTTGGAAAACATTTTTAAAAAGTTATGATTTCATCGCATTTTTTGTTTTCCATGTTTTCTTGGAAAACAAAATTGAAAAACAAATGATGTTTTCAACAACTAAACGCACGTAATAGATTTGATTCCAATACGTGAAATGAATCAAAACATGTTAAAAAAATAGTAAAAACTGAAATGACTAAGACTTAAAGAAAATAAAACAAAGGGTTGCAAAGAAAAGAAAAAAAATACATTTATAGCTTTAAAGTTAACCATGACTCGTAACCACAATCATAACTTAATTTTGTCAAACATAACTAGCTAAATAAAACATTAGTGTAAAGAGCTCCAAATGAATCTTAATAGTTTTTTTTTCTTTTTTTGGACAAACAACACTTTGTTTGAAATATGAGTAAATGTTTTTATATTGCTACTAGATTAAAATATAACAAAGACCAAGAAGCGCAATCAGTATGTTCCCATTGGTCCTAGTAAACAATGTTATTTCTTGATGACGTACCATCCCTTAAACAATATTTAAATATAAAAGGTCTATAAGCAATGGATACGTATTTAAACATAGCTTTGACGGAGCCATCTCAAGAAGGCTACCTCAATTCTAAAGTTGACTTGTACCACGTATGACGTAAACACAAGTACTAAAGTTCAGACTCTTGTCTTGTCTGGCAAATATAGACAAAGTTTGTTACGCTACAAGACACACCGAATAACGGCCTCCTGCACGCTGAGGTCATATGTAGAGGGACCAGTATCTTTAACCTACCTCTACATCCTATAAATACCCCTCATTTTCTATGATGGGAACTCAATGAAAAAATACATACAAACACTCATATACACTTGGTGGCGTGAAGCAATCTGAAAGTTTCACACTGATGATATACCATATACGAAGCTTTATCTCCGTATAAAAGACTGGATACGAAGGACCCTTCGTAAGCAGCAAAGGTACTAATATATTGTACCAAGCAGACGTATCCGTGGCCGAAGCTACGATATATACCTCCGTAATTTCCGGAGCTCCCAAAGATGATCACAAATAATAAACGGATACACATGAATTCTTTCCATGCTTATCCGATCTCCCTATAAGGGAATCAGATCAAACATCCCTATAAACTAGGACACGGTTCTAAGAGTCCTAAACACATCTTCCATACTTAGAAGATATCACGAATAAGAGGAAGAGATTTACCCTAAATCTATACCTTCCTCTCCAAGACTTTACCCTCTTTATAAATAGAGGAGGTGCCATACGATAAAGGATCATCACGTTCGATACATTAAACCCTAACCATATTCAATACACTCGACCTCCGAATCCCTAACCTCCACAAACAAACCCTAAGCCCGGCTAATCGGCTTAGATTAACACCATTAGGCATAAAGCGGCCTACGGCCCTTTGACCGGAAGGGAATCGCCAACAAAACACCTCAAACCTTACTCAAACCTTCGGTTGAGCCATAGTGCGATTATTTGATCAATCAAATTGGCGCCATCCGTGGGACACTTGCTCTCAGGCTCGAACTCAGCCACGATAAAAAAGAAGAAGCATTATGTCAAACCTCGATCCCCTTCCAGGGCAACACGAGCCAAATGTTGCCTATAGTCAAGATAAAGATAACGACGGGATCCTCCCGGTGGAGAGACCCAGCTCCCCGAATGAACAGGGGAGTAGAAAGGATCACCAATGTCCAGACGACCAGGCAGCAGATCGACTAACTTGCCAGATAATGGCATTAAGCAGGGCAATAGACGCCAGTCCCGAAAGTGGCGTCAGAGAAGATGTGGCCCATGGACCAGAAGAAAGCACTGCGCAACACCCCAGGCATGCAGCACAGGATAGCCCGTCGCCAACAGCACGGGAGCGCAAGAAAGAAAACATAAGCCAGATCCAAAATACAGAAAACAATCCCACAATGACGGATAAGATCGTCCAGCAGGCGGCCGTGAAGGATCTGGGAAAGAAGGAAGAGGCAAAAAGCAAATATAAAAGCAACTCCAGTACGCTAAAAAGCCCGATGCTGGTATACCCACCGTACCCGATCTATCAAGGGACTCCGGTAGGAGTAGCCGCACCAGATGTCATACAGGCAACATCCGGGCTGGGGACATACCCGTCGCCATATCCACCGTATTATTACGGAGGGTACTTCTATCCGTACGGAGCGCCGCAGACCCAGTACATGGGAGCACCACCCTATGATGGGAGTTACCCAGGACATGTACAGGCGTCATGGTACTACCCATACGGAATTGTAACCCCACAGTATTTCAAGGCGAACCCAATAACCGGAGTCGAAAAAGACAAGGTTGAACATAAGGGGCCAGAGCCTAAATACAAGGGGTCGTGCATACAATTCGCAAAAGATTTGCGTCAACATATACCTCCGGCAAAAATACTGGACCTCCAAGAATTGCCCTGGTACGATGGCACCTTCGACATCGATGAATTCCTCGGAAAGGTCGACGAAGCAGCCAAAGCAGAAGGGTGGAGCGGTCCGAAAATCTGCCACGTCATCCTCTACCTTTTACAAGGGAAGACGAGGGGATGGCTCGAAAGCCTGCCCGAAGAAAGTATACACGATATTAAAGATTTCAAAATCAAGTTAAGAGAGGAATTTGGCCCCCACCTGTGGGCACACGATATAAAACAGGGAGAAGATGAAGAAGCAGAAGATTTTCTGAAGCGGTACGGAGACAACACTCGAAACACCTGGTACGCGTATCGGAAGAAGAAAGGATATCTGGAGCCATACACGGGCTCCGGTCAAGGGAATTAATACGGCATCTATGCCTCAGCAAGCCAAGAACCTACTCGGAACTGGTGGAGAAGTTCCACGAATGGAGAAGCGCAGAAGAAATAGTGGAGAAAGCCATGGCTAAATGGAAAACGATGATAAAGAAGAACGGGAAGCCAATCGAAACAATCGAGGACGTAGTAGTTGACGAATCCTACCCTACATACAGTAGGACCAACAGCTACAAAAGAACAATTAGTAACCTCCGGAAAACTCCATCGGAAATCCTGTCATCCGAGGAGATAGCAAAACCATTTGTCAGACCACTGCCGTTATCCGGAAGAGGAACCAAAAACCTAGATAAATTCTGTTGTTTCCACAACGGGTATGGGCATAGTACGGATTACTGCAGAGAGTTGTTAAGGCAGATAGACAACGCAGCAAGAGAAAACAAGCTAACACACCTGGTGAAAAGGAGCAGACCAAGCTTCGAAGAAGCGGAACCGGAAGAGCACCGGAGGAGAATACTATCAAATACCTTGATCCGAAAAGGACCCCAACACTATCACTTCGGTGAGTTGGATGACAAGGCATCGATAGACCCAGTGCTAATAAAAGTAAATATAGGTAGCGTATGCCTGAAAAACACACAAGTAGACACAGGAAGCGGACGAGACATAATTTATGAGAAGAGTTTCCTCCGACTGCCAAAGAAACTGCGAGAAACGATCACACCACTGGACACGGAAGTGGTAGGATTCGCCAATGAACGCAACCGCCCATTGGGAGAAATATGGATGGACGCCACTATCGGGGGATTCCCTTGGTGAAGAACCGCAAGAATTCTGGCAGTCGTGATAAAAGCAAATTCACCCTATGATATGCTCTTAGGCAAAGAAGGAATGAGGAAATTCCATATGATAGCATCAACGATACATGGTTGCGTACAGTACAAATCTCACGGGGGAATGCAAACAATACTCTCTTCATTTACTGAAGATACAAAGGGAAAGGGCTCCGTACCGTGGTACAAACGCAACAGAAGAATAATCCAAAAAGGACCCAGAGGACAGCTGGAAACTGCAGAAGAAGGATCCTTCGAAGAAGAAAATTCAGAAAGCTCCGGACAGGAGGAAGCAGAAATCCACAAACAAAAGACTCCGAAAGGCATCAAGACCGGCTGGAGCATAATTTGCCCTCGGGATAAGCCAAACTAACGGAGCAAAAAAGGGCAGCATAAAAGTAGCAGCTAGGGAAAATACAAAAATTTGTAACTTCCTCCTGCCATATACTTACAAGCTCCCAAGAAATTATATAAAACGATCGTAATAATTTCATAAATGCGCATAAAAATTTTAATTTTGAATTGTTAAGGGGACGCCCATAAGACTTTTCAAACAGAAATCATGAGGTGTAACCCATGAACAAAATGCATAAGCCACTCCTTCCTTATGATTGAAGTGCATAAGCATAAATGCATAAGACACTCTCTTAAGAGTGTATAAGCATAAATATAAATAAGTTCTGAAGAAACAGCGAAGAAACAAAGACAAGCAGCAAATACAACCTATATATAGCCAAGGCATCAAAAAATATATGTACAGAGTACAGAGGATCAACAGTTTACATCCCTTGAGGCCTAATATTATAAAGATCAGCCACCGAAGCATCGGGATTTGAAGATATCTGCTGAATATAAGGGAAAGAAACTCTCCTTAAAGCCTCTTCAGCAGCAACGATCCTCTCCTCGGTGCCAAGAAGTCTCTCCCTATTCCCACCCAATACAACCTGCCCACGACTCTCCATACGGAAAAGCAACAAGGCTCTCGAATCAGCCCGGTTAGCCTCGATCAACTCATCAAGACTCTGATCAAACTCAGGACTAGCCATCAACATACGGAAGACATGAGGAATAACACCAGAAATAAGCTGGCGCGTGGAGTTTCTTGCATTTTCCAACTCCAGCTCCAAGCTGTTGATCACCGCAGCAGGCCCGACATAGGTGAGAGTAGAAATCCGCTCATGGGCAGCATCCAAACTTTGTGTAGCAAGGGACGAAGCCTCAGAATCAGCAAGCTCCCTTCGCAGAGAATCAACCAATGAAGAGTCACCTCCGGCAGACGAAGCAGCCCTCAAGGAAGCTAACTCTGCCCTATGCCTCTGCAGATCTTCTTCAAGATAGTGCACCCTGGCACTACTAGCCGAACCAATCATACCAGCGGCAAACAGAACCTGGTTAGTCATCTCAGCAAGCCTCTGAGCAGGCATGGTATCCAGCATGGTCCTTAGGTGATCAGGAACCAGCATATCCAGACTCATTCGGGAAAGCTGAGGATCAGGCAATTTACTCTGAAGAGGAATCCCTATAAATTACAAATAATTGCAATAAGTAACACGAAAAGGGGAACAACGATTAAAATATCCACATAACATACAGCCACTTACCAGTGGTGGCAGCTCCAGTTGTGGTAGATCTAGTTGTAGTAGCTCCAGTTTCATCAACCGGCTCTTTCCCAGGCCTACGTCCGGGATCAGAAGTCCCAGCTAAATGAAGGAAGCGACAACAAGTCAGATTCATGCGGATGCAAATAACAGAGTCAGGAAAAAACGCGTACCTTCATCAGCATTAGAAACTGGAGCAGCAGTAGTAGTAGCGACTTCAGCCCTTACGGGAGAAGAATCGAGGATAATGACATAAGAACCTGCAACCACATGGTCCGTTGCACCAGAGGGGCCACCAATCACCCTCTGCCTCTTCGGAGGTGGCTCGGGAACAGAAACACCAGCAAAAAGGGGACCTTCCCCATCGTTAGAAGGGGACAGGGGCCTTCTACCAACGACCATCCCCTGAGGATTCGTGGTCACAGCCACCTTGAGTGACAACTCTGCAAACACAATATGAGGACATCAGGGAAAAGTACAATCGATGGTCAAAAGACGAAATAACAAAAGAATGGTACCTTCACAACACCATATCAGAACCGGTTGATCAGGAGAACCCTCCCATGACATGGTGATCCCAGAAAGATACAGAATCACAGAGGGATAAGTGACCAACGCAAATGGAGACCTATGCACCTGACGGACCAATGCATTATCAAGAGTAACCCAGTCATGCACATTGTCCTCAAAAGACATCCCCGACACCAACCTACTCGTATCCAACAAACCTTTATATAGCGGATGAATGTATTCCTCGCTAAAAAACAAAAACCCAGGCCTCCAGTTCAACATATCAGAATCTCCTACATCAAAAATAACCTACCAGGCCTCTCCTCCACTATAACCCAACCATCACGAACACCAAACTTGAAAAAATATCGAAAAACACTTATCCTGGGCTCTACCTCGTATGCACGACAAATAACGATAAACGACATTATTATAGTAATCGCTAAAGGATGCACCGCAGACAAATACAGATCGTGGAAATCAAGTAACCCTAATAACCAAAGAGATAAGGGAAACCTAAGATTACCACCGGAAAAGGGAGCGGTGTACATACCTATGAACCCAGGAGGGGCATCGAGGATTGATTCTGATCGCCCCGGAACCCTAATCTCAGGATCGTTAGGGCGGCAGAAGCATCGACGAAACCACGTAACATCATCCTCAGTTATCTCAGAATATGTGGTACTAATGATGCGAAAATGATTTCGATCCATAGTATCAAAAAGATTGAACGAGGGAATGAATAATTTTGATGATCAAGAAAAGAGTGTTGGGAAGCGAGAGCGATCGCAAAAGAAGTGGAAAAGAAAATCTTCGGAGCCGTCACAAATTAAATAGGGGACAAAACGGATGGTTTGAAAAACCGGCGCATAACCCACCCAAACCGTCGATTAGTTTTCTCCTCGAGATAAGCGCGCCCAAGTTAAACTCTTGATGTGATATGTACGCGGCATGGTAAAATGGCAATTTTACCCTTAAGAAGAGTTCCGGAGGAGACACAGAGCACCCAAACCATAGCTATTTCAAGCTCCGGTTACGCAGGTATGCTCTCATTTATTTTTATTGGAGCTTTACCTCCGTAATTCCGGAGCTCCCAAAGATGATCACAAATAATAAACGGATACACATGAATTCTTTCCATGCTTATCCGATCTCCCTATAAGGGAATGAAATCAAACATCCCTATAAACTAGGACACGGTTCTAAGAGTCCTAAACATATCTTCCATACTTAGAAGATATCACGAATAAGAGGAAGAGATTTACCCTAAATCTATACCTTCCTCTCCAAGACTTTACCCTCTTTATAAATAGAGGAGGTGCCATACGATAAAGGATCATCACGTTCGATACATTAAACCCTAATCATATTCAATACACTCGACCTCCGAATCCCTAACCTTCACAAACAAACCCTAAGCCCGGCTAATCAGCTTAGATTAACACCATTAGGCGTAAAGCGGCCTACGACCCTTTGACCGGAAGGGAATCGCCAACAAAACACCTCAAACCTTACTCAAACCTTCGGTTGAGCCATAGTGTGATTATTTGATCAATCACACACCAATTGGGAACCACCAACAAGTATAAAATTACTTTCATAATCCTATCCCTAAAAATTAATCAGAACTAATTTAAGAGTAACTTTACCCTTAAACAAGTGGCGCCATCCACATACTAAAACTTGAAATAAAATGACGGAGGAGGAAGCGAGGTCACCAAGGTCGCCTCCAGGCTTTGAAACCTCGCGGACTTCACCTTTTGTACCACCCACCGCCAGGCAAGTGGAAGAATTAACACCGTTGTTAAGAGAATACCTACGACACGTAGACATGCAAAGTGTACGTACCTGTCTCGCTTATTCTGACGAAACCGAAGAAGCAGATGAAGAAATCGAAGCAGAAACACCTGTTCATAGAACCTCCAGAAACAGATCAGGCCAAGAGTTCACTTTAACAAAACACCAAGAAGACGCTCCGACAACAACGGAAGGTACCAGCAAGAGCCAAATCTACCACCAATGGCGGAAGAGTACGTAAGAAATACGGGGCAGACATACAATCAAAATTATCATGCGTATAGTCACGTTCCACCTCCACATAACTGTCACTCCGCACCTTATACACACCAACAGTTTACACCACAACCCACTCGGGGGTCGCGGAATATGCACAACCAATACTTCACTCCCCAGCAGGGAGGAAGACAACCACAAAATACTCTGCACACTTATGGGCAAACCCAACCGACAGATCAGTACAGACCGCAGCCTTACAGCAATCCAAGCTTCACGCAACAGCCTCCGGCGTGGGTTCCAACTGACGAAGATATGATAATCCACACAGAGCCGGGACCATTTGTACAATGGATAGAAGATTACCCCTTTCCAGAAGGAGGGTTACCGAAAGGAATTGAAACCTACGACGGGAAAGATGACCCGGATGACCACTTGAAACACTTCAATGGAATGATTCGAATGCAACATTGGAACGTCCCGGTAGCCTGTCACATGTTCACACTCACGCTGAGAGACCTGGCTTGTGTATGGCTATATGCCCAACCAGTCGGGAGCATAGTCAATTTTGAAGACCTGAAACGCAAGTTCCGCTCCCATTTTAGCCAGCAAAGAAAGTACAAGAAGATGCACTTAGAAGCACACAATATCAAGAGAAGAGAAAACTTAAGCATCAGACAATTCATTACGCGTTATACAGATGAAACAACATTAATGAAAGGCCTCTGCGAAAACCAGAAAATCTCCGGATTTGTGCATGGGCTACGGCATCAACCTTTAGTCGAATTCCTTTCAACGGATCTCCCGCAAGAATACACTATCCTAATGGACAAAACTTATACCTTCTTGGTTGGGAAGGAGACAGCCGGAGGAGCCAGCAGATCATGCTACGGGAAGGAACCAGACAGAAGCCGGAGAAATCGTGGCTTCCGGAACGAAAGATTCAAAACAACACCATTCAATAGGTCACAGAGGAACTCATCCGGAAGTCACGACACCATACACAACACATCAAAAAGCCAAAGAGATATTTTGGCAGCAGAAAAGGCTTCGGCCAGGATAGGCGTAAAGGGCAAGGATAACACAAAATACTGTGAATTCCACAATCTCCACGGGCGTGATACAAATGATTGCAAGGTGTTCAAGAGCAGAGTGGAGGACGCGATGAAATCAGGAAAGCTCTCATTGCTACTTAAAGGGATAAAAGAGCCTCAAAAGCTAAATCATGGGAAAAATCCCATAATAGAAGGTCCGGAGCTGAAAGAAGAACCGCTAGACGATCCAATCGCAACCGTAGTGACGGAAAGGAGAGTAACTCAGACCACAATAAAAAAGGAGGCATGGAAGAAGGTGGCCATTAGCTTCCCACCAGTGGAAGATGGGGAAGCCTCAGAAGCACCCATTGTGATTGGAGCCATCATCGGAAACCATCCGGTAAAATGGATCCATCTAGATACAAGAAGTGGCTGTGAGATCATATATGAACACTATTTTCTAAGATTGAAGGCATCATTACGAAAGACGAGGAGGGAAAACATAAGTCCATTGGTAGGCTTCTCAGGGGAAAGAGCATGGTCACTTGGGGAAATAATGCTCGATGTAACAGTAGGAAGCTCCCCAAGGGTACGAACCGAACGCCTAACATTTGTTATTATCATAGCGGAATCTCCATATAATGTAATATTAGGAAGATCAGCAATGAGAAGACTGGGAATGGTACCCTCCCCGGTACACTCCATAGTAAAGTTCCCGACACCTCATGGGGTAGGCTCCGTCAGGACAGAACCGCGAGCAGAATACCAGTGTGCCCAAGTTAGAACTCAAGAGAAGGGAGAGCCATCAAAGAACAATGAAGACATAGAAGTTGAAACAGAAAAATTCTACATCAACGATAAATATCCGGAGCAATATGTGTCCGTGGGAAAAAATTGCCTACCGAACACAAAAGAAGATTGAAAGAAATTTTGCAGAAAAATAAAGATGTTTTTGCTTGGACGCCGGCAGACATGATGGGTATTCCTAGAGAACTTAAGCTGGGGAAGGAGGTTTTTGACACACAACATCGTTTAAATACGTGCCCGCACATCGAACCAATAAAGCAAAAGCGGTGCAACCTTGCCCCAGACAGAAGCAAAGCCGCGCGTGAACAGGTGGAAGACTTAGTAAAGCTGGAATTTTAAGAGAGGTGAAGTACCAAAGCTGGGTAGCAAACCCGGTAATGGTTAAGAAACATGATGGTGGCTGGAGGATGTGTGTGGACTTGACATCAACAAAGCGTGCCCAAAAGACTGCTACCCATTGCCAGAAATTGATTGGAAAGTAGAGTCCTTAGCAGGTTTTAGGCTAAAATGCTTTCTGGACGCGTACAAGGGCTACCATCAAATACAGATGCACCCAGATGACGAAGACAAGACTTCATTCTATACATCGGAAGGTATATACTGTTACAAAAAATGCCTTTCGGGTTAAATAACGCAGGGGCAACATACCAAAGGTTGGTAGATAAAGTGTTTGGAGGAAAAATTGGAAGGAATCTAGAGGCTTATGTAGACGATATGGTCATTAAAAGCCAAAGTGAAGAAGATATGTTTTTGGATATTGAAGAAACCTTCAGAACCCTCCGCTCAATTAACATGAAGTTGAATCCTAAAAAATGCTCCTTTGGAGTGGAGGAAGGCCATTTTTTAGGCCACTTAATCACAAAAAAGGGATTCAAAGTTGACCCGGAGAAGGTGAAAGATATTCAAAGTATGAAATCCCCTCGGACCCTCAAGGAGGTACAAAGCCTCAACGGGAAGCTAGCATCACTTCATCGTTTCCTATCAAAGTCAGCGGACAAGTCGCTACCTTTCTTCAAAACGTTGAAAGGGTGCCTAGAGAAACAACATTTCAAGTGGACGAAGGAAGCTCAGGATGCATTTACTGATCTCAAGGACTATCTATGTCATCTGCCGACAATCATTGCACCAGTACCCGGTGAAACATTGCAAGTATACCTGGCGGTATCAGAAGAAATCGTCAGCGCAGTCTTGGTAACTAACAGGGCGGAAGGTCAACAACCAGTATATTATGTCAGCAGGGTCATACAGGCTCCGGAGACCAAATATCCGGAGATAGAGAAGCTAACGCTAACCCTAGTCCATGCAGCCAGAAGGCTCCGGAAATACTTTCAAGCACACCCCATCCAGGTGCTAACAGATAAACCGATCAAACAAGTCCTAACAAGACCGAAAGTTTCGGGAAGACTGGCAAAATGGGCCATTGAACTAGGCGACCATGAAATTGAATTTCGACCCAGAAATGCAATAAAAGGGCAGATACTTGCTGATTTCCTAGCATAAGTGCCTAAAGAAAGCCCAAAAGGAAAAAGGAAGGCTCAACCGGAACCCGAGTGCATGATTAAACAGTCGGAAGACGCTGAGGAGGTGTGGAAGCTGTTTACAGATGGGGCGTCAAGTGCAGACGACTCCGGGGCAGGACTCATCCTAACAAACCCGGACGGCCAGGAATTCACTTATGCCCTGCGTTTCAATTTTAAAGCAACAAACAATGTGGCAGAGTATGAGGCACTATTAGCAGGGCTGCAAATAGCCAAAGAAATGAAAGTAAAGCATTTGCACGCATGTGTGGACTCTCAGATTGTAGCCTTTCAAGTGGACGGGATATATGAGGCCAATGAGCCAATCATGAAAAAATATCTGGAAAAGGTGCGAAAAATTCGAAGGCAGTTTGATAGTTTTTACATTGAAAACATCAGCAAAAACCGAAATAAAATAGCCGACGCACTGAGTAAGCTGGCGTCAACTTCCTTCGCACACCTCATGAAGGAGGTATTGGTGGAAGTCTTGGAAAAAAGCTTGTTACGTCCAAAGGTGTATCAATATACCAAAGTATATTGTACACAGGATAGTTGTAGAGGGGGGTGAATACAACTTTTCTCGAACTTTACAACCCTTTTAAGCAACGTTTTAAGACTCAAAATACTTAATGCATGTAAAGAACAAGAATCATTAAAACAGTAAAGCAGTAAAGGATAAAAGCATTCTTGAACACAGATTGTGATTTTCAAATGTAACTCTTTATTAAGAAATAATCTATACAAAGAATTACAGGGTTGTTGCGGAATAAAGATAGCCTACAAGTATCTAAACAACCCTATGAAATGACAAACAACAATCAATAAGTTTCAGCTCAAGAGACTCAGCCCAAGCTGATCTCGTACAGACTAAGCTGTGTGTAAGAGCAGAGAAACTTTATGTGAAGAATGATTCTCAGGAAATGCCACACATATGCATACAAGGAGTGTTGCTTTTATAGGCGAAAGCTCCTCGTCACTTGGTGTCCAAATCAACCACGTAGTCTTCTTGTATTGGACGATCAAAAGAATAATCGATCGTGCCTTCATCGTACTTGTGGTCCCCCACGTACTGCAGCACATTCTTCATCGTCCAATAAGAGTATGGACACGCATATGTAAACAACCACCAACCTGGATACTAGGAATATTCCTAGTCACGTCATAGTCCTTATCTTCAATCCAGGTTGTTATCTTCACTTTGATTGTTGACACAGATTGGGCGGTTTGTCACGGCACCAATCTGCCTAAGTGTTCCAAGCTGACTGCTAGTTCCAATCTGTCTTCCACTAACAGTTTGGTCCTCTATCTTCAATCCTCCTCTTCGACTTGGATTGAATGCTTTAATATTGTTGATGCAGCTTGAATAACACTTGCTTCCATATAGTATTATAATTACGAATCATGAAGCGTGATCTGGGTCAGTTACCTATCGCAAGCTGTGTCAGCTTAGTCTGACCCAGATCCGATTACAAGAACCAAAAGATTACTAAGTGTTTATAGGTCAGATTTGTCATCATTAAATTTACAACAAACATTGGGACTCAACAATCTCCCCCTATTTGATGATGACAAAACCCAACTACACTTCTAACTATCAGCTTACAAAGAATCAAAGAAAAATATGACTAACAGCTTGTGACCCTTTGAATCTTTTGGGTTCTTTTCAATCTGATATGAAATTCTAACAAGACAACTGAATTTGTACAACTACTTGTATATTTAGAGAAATACAAAGTGTTACAATAATACTCTATTCCCCAATTAACTCTACAGTTTCTTGTTTAACTTCAAAAGATGGAGCAATCGTCACATCTACCTTCCTATCTAGTCCTTCATTAATAAGGAACTGCTCATACCCATTACCTTGTTCACTGAAAGCAACACAAAATCTGTACAAGGTAAAAAGGTGCATAGTTGGTACCTCTTTTAGCTCAGCAGTCCTTTGGAATACAAGATTCCCTTTTGTATCAACGAAATACATGCCATGTTCAGGTTCAGTAATGTGCATTCCACTTCTTGCATTTTCCACTCCAGCAGGTAGAGACAGATTAAGATGACTTAGAAGTCTGTCTAGAGCATCAGTAGATAGTAACCCAAGAAACTCTGAAGGGTTCAAATTTCTGAGGAAGTCTGTGTGATCACCTTCAGGAGCTTCGAGCCTAACATTTCTTTTCCTCTTCTTCTTGAGTGGCTCTTCTGACTCATCTTCATCATCCAAATCATATGCTCTTGGTCTTGGAAGGCCAGTGATATCAATTTTGTATTTCACAATGGCAGCTAGCTTCTTCTCAATGGCTTCCAAGACAGCCTCTTTGTGGATTCCAGGCATACCAGTGATTTGGTCATGCAACTCAACCCATTCTGTATAACCTAGATCAAGCAGCTTGTCAAGATCATAGGTTTCCCAGTTGGATTCAAAACCTTTCCTCGTACACCTTATGCTTGGAATGCTTTTTCCCTTTCTTCTTTTCAAAATAACCTGAACGATTGGTTCTGGATGCCTTCTATAATGAACATTTTCAGTTACCTGTCTTTTCTCCAAGGC
Source organism: Erigeron breviscapus (assembly GCA_034093135.1). Classification (NCBI taxonomy): domain Eukaryota; kingdom Viridiplantae; phylum Streptophyta; class Magnoliopsida; order Asterales; family Asteraceae; genus Erigeron; species Erigeron breviscapus. Next base: position 21,711,546 of record CM067170.1, read on the forward strand.
ATCAAACCAACTATGGGCTTTCACACTCTGCCCCATATCTCTAACTTTCTGTGATGGTTTTGAGTGAACCACCACTTTTCTCTTTTCTTTGCTCACAACTTTCCTTTTAGTACCAATGGCTGCAAGATCTTCTTCATCTTCTTTATTCAATTGTTCTTGAACAGCTTTGGCAATTTCAGAATCGGACTTAGTTGCAGCAACTCTTTCTCTTTCTAGTCTGTCTTCCACTACCAACTTATAAGCCTGTTTAATTGTCATTTTGAGTTCATGTGCATTTTGAGCAGCCAACTCCCAATCTTTTTCTTCTTGGTTCAAGACTTTCAAACCACTTGACCCAGCTTCAGTTTTCCTTTTCTTCAATTGAAACTGAGACAGAGTGACTGTGTCATCACTTGAAGAAGATTCAACATTTACTTCTTTGGGAGCTGTGTCAGCTTGCACAGCTTGTTCAGGCACAGCTTGCACAGGGTCAGCTTGGACAGACTTTATCTTTCTTTTCAATTTTTCAACTCCACCATCCTTCCTTATATCTTTTTCAACCACAACTTCCTTCCTTATTTCTCCAATTTCTTTTTCAACACCATCAGTGGTCTCCCCCTCAATTATATCACTCTCCTTTTCAACTCCTTCATTCACATCCTTTGTACCACCAGACTCAGATTCTGGTATTTTTATCTCCTCTTCCTCACCAACCACATTAGAACCATACACAATCATCCTCCTATCAGCCTGGTTATTTCTTTGTCTTACCCTTTCAAAATAAGCTTCAATGTCCTTGTCCACCTCAGCTCTTTGCCTTTCGATTTCAGCTTCATTCATCTCACTTCTCTTTTTCTTAGAAGTGGAGCCCTTCTCCCCCTTGGTATGATCTTTCTCCCCCTTTTTGTCATCATCACCAGGAAAAGAACTCACAGGAGTGGCAAAGAATTCTGGAATACGATTGTTAAGGACATCAATCTTTACGTTTGTAAGACAGCAGGCTCTTCTTAATTCAGCAAAATCATCCTGGAGGAGTGCAACCTTGTTCTTGAAACTAGTTGAAGCTTCAATCAAATCCTTCTTGAAATCTGCTTGTGACTTATTAGCAGCTTGAAGCTCAACAGTTACTTTCCTTGTAAATCTGGTTGCAACATTTTCGATCTGACCCAGAGTCCCTTTGTTTCTTTCCATTTCTTCATTGATTTTCTTAGTTAGACTTTCAAAGGACTCTGTCAGCTTCTCTTGGTTCTTTTGCATAAGGTTAACTGCTTTCATAACACTCTCTTTAAGTGCAGTCTGTTCTTTAGACATTTTGTCCACCTTCTTATCCGTCAATTCTTGATCCTTTTGGATCTTTTCCAAGCATTCAGTCAGCTTTGAGTTCTCAACCTTGTGAGTTGATATGACCTCAGTGAGCTGACCCACCACATCTGAAAATGAGAATGTGGCAGTTTGGGAAGGACTTGCAGTTGGCTTAAAAGCCACTGACTCTGGAAAGAGCAGCCTGCAATCCTTAATTTGGTCGATTGGGGAATATAGAAGGGGGTGGAGGTGTAAGGAATCTTGGAACATTTGCTCATGAGAGTGAGTCTCATGAGTGGATCTTTCAGAAATGATAATGAGTTGATCAGCCTGAGAAAGATTGACGTTTGATTCAGGCTGATGGCTAATGGAATTGGTTGATCTTGATGATGATCAACCCCTCCACTAGCAACTTCCATCAGATCATCCCTTGAGGATGGATGGGCAAACTCATCATCGAATGAAGAGTCACTTCCGGAGATAGTGACTATGTTCTCATTGACATCGTGAGGACCATCAATGGTTCCCTTTGCTGCACAAGGGGCTGACATGACTGCCTTAAAGACAGCCAAGTAACCTACAGAGTCCCTCTGTCCAAGGACAGATGCAGACACAGACCCTGCAGGTGTAATGTTAAGGGTAGAGGATTGCCCTTCAACAATGGTGTGTTGTTGCACCAAAGTATCATGAGGGAGAATTGTGGCCTGTACCTCTTCTTGTGACATAGAAGAGGCATTGGCAGCCAGTGCAGACTCAGAGTGTATTAAGGGAGTCTGATCAGCTTTGGGAAGAGCAGCAGTGTCACCTTGGCGTTCGATACTACTCTCCTTTGTCTGACCATCCTCAGATTGTACGTGCACAGACTCTGACTCTTGGATCTGGGCTAGATCCATTGTTATCCCTTTAATGATATCATCAACCTTTTGGGAGGCTGATGATGGCGATTTCGGCACAGACTCAGTATGACCTTGGGAGGAGGTCTTTGTTTCAATACCTTCACCCTGTTTGGAGGGTTGGGTAGATTCAGTTGTCCCTTTTATCTCGTCTACATCCTTTTGGGAGAGTGTAGATGGGCGAGGTGAATTCGGTATGTCAGCTTGGGTAACAGGGACAGCTTCGGAACGTTCCTCAACTTCCACTGAACCAGGTGGGACTTCTAATGGTTTTGGAGTTGAAATTTTGCCCACCGAAGCTGACACAGATTTCCTTGTGGATCTTTTCTTTTTCACAATGCGAGGCACTAAGTCCTCAACACTGGGTTGTTTTGAAGCTGATTTGAATTGGAGTGAGGGTGCGGTTAGGGTGGCTGATGATGTGGCCAACCCATCACCCTCTTTTAAAGGAGAAGAATGCATAGATCCAGAAGAGTTTGAGGGTTCAGAAGCATGTGTACCTGGGTCCCCCTGATTAGCAGATTGAGTGTCAGACCCAGATCGCGTCGAAGAAGGGACAGCTTCCCTTAATGCTTCTTGTTCCTCCTCTCTTCTCCTGCAAAGATCAAGGTAAATCTGCATTGCTCGGGTTAGACCCTGCACAGATACCTTAGGACTGTTGAAAATGTTAGAGTTAATGGACTTGCACTCTACAGTCTGACCAGTTGCCAGGCTGTAATCATTATCAAGAATAGCTTCAATAATGAGTGCAAGAATCCTACCATAGGGAATGGTAAGACTCTTTTTATTTACACGCTCAACAAGGTCCTTAAAGATTAAAGCAGCAAAATCTATTTTGGTCATAGTAACCATTGCATGAAAAATTTGCAATTCTAGGACATTAGGCTGATCAAAGCTGCCTGCCTTTACTTGTAAGGTTTTAGAAATTGTGCTCAAAAGGTAATTCCAAATACCAGTCAAATATTTCATTTTAACAACTGAAGCCAGTGGACCAGTATATCCAACTTCTTGTAAAACATTTTTGGCTTCAGTATGAGACACAACAGGTTCATATTCATCATCAGGCATATATGACAGCTCAAATGCAGACTTAAGCCTTTCGTAAGAAATATATACCTTTTTCTTACCGTTTAGGACTGAGCCATAGATTGCAGCATCTCCCTTCTTGTTTTGTTTCACAACACAGCTTGCCTAAAATTCACACAGGAGATCTTGAAACACCCAGTCTGGTTTCTCAATCATTACTTTCCCAAACGGATGATACCACATGAAAGTAACAATCTCATCATATCCTTTGCCCATGAAGGAGGATGAAGATTAGCATAAACCAGACTTCCAATCTTGATTTTACCAGTATCAAGATCGGAGGGAACAACTACTACCTTATCTCCAACCACATAAGGAGATAACTTATTTGCACTGATTGGAGTTGGAAAATGATTTTCAGATTCAGAAGAAGATTGAGAATTATTTGATGATGATGCCATTTTGAAAGTAAATTTAGAAGAAATTAAATTTAATAAAACAGTAATCAGATTAGAGAAAAAAAATTGATTTTATGAAGATATGAATAAGTGATTTGAAATTTAGGTTAGATTGATGTTTTATTCAAACCCAAAATATCTGACTTGGAATAATTGGAGAGAGAAAGATTTTGATTGGATGAATAACAAGTAGTGGTGGTACTTTTTCAGTAACCGGTATGGTCCACTACACGTGTCACATCCTAATAGGATCAATACGTAAGCTGAATACAATAATGAAACAAATTAAACGCACTGAGATATTTAATAACAAAAATAACCACGAAGCTGGGTCAGACTCAGCTTACTCACTTTTACTTGATAAACATCAAGTATAAAAGAGTAGTCTGTGTCAGACACAGCTTGCCCTCAAAATTTTAGTAAGATTCTAAGGGGTCAGATTTGCTATTACTTAACTCACTACATTTTACAAATTAAGCATACCTAGTTTACTTATAAGGTAGTTGAACCTTGATTCATCCAATGGCTTTGTGAACAAGTCAGCAAGCTGATTGTCAGTTGGAATGAAATGGAGTTCAACATCTTCTTTCATCACATGATCCCTAATGAAATGATATCTTATATCAATGTGCTTGGTCCTTGAATGAAGTACAGGATTGTTTGAGATTGCTATGGCACTGGTACTGTCACAAAAAATTGGAGTTTTTGTTGCAGTGACACCATAGTCTTGAAGCTGATATTGCATCCAAAGGATTTGAGAGCAACAGCTTCCAGCAGCAACATACTCAGCTTCTGCAGTTGAAATGGAAACTGAATGCTGCTTCTTACTGGACCAGCTTACAAGTCTATTACCTAGCATTTGACAAGCTCCTGAAGTACTTTTTCTATCAATCTTACAGCCTGCAAAGTCAGAATCTGAATAGCCAATTAGATCAAACCCTGAGTCTTTGGGATACCAAAGACCCAGATTGGGACTACCTTTAAGGTATCTAAAGATTCTCTTTACAGCCTTAAGATGAGATTCCTTAGGACTAGCCTGATATCTTGCACAAAGACATGTAGCAAACATAATATCTGGTCTACTAGCAGTTAAATAAAGTAATGATCCTATCATACCCCTATAAGCTGTGATGTCAACAAATTTTCCATTTTTATCTTCATCCAGCTTTTCACCAGTTCCCATAGGAGTTTTCATAGGTGAGCAATCACTAAAACCAAATTTGTTTAAGAGATCTTTAACATACTTTCTCTTGGTTTATAAAAATTCCATTTTTAGTCTGTTTAACTTGTAAACCCAGAAAATAGTTTAGTTCTCCCATCATGCTCATTTCATACTTTTTAGACATTAATTCTGAAAACTTTTTGCAAAGTCTTTCACTGCTAGAACCAAATATTATATCATCTACATATATTTGTACCAGCAGAATATCACCATTATACTTTCTCACAAACAAAGTCTTGTCAACATTACCTCTTTTGAATTTATTAGCCAATAAGAATTTAGACAAAGTATCATACCATGCCCTTGGAGCTTGCTTTAACCCATAGAGAGCCTTGTCAAGCTTGAATACATGGTCAGGAAACTTTGAATCTTCAAAACCTGGAGGCTGTTCAACATAGACTTCTTCTTCCAACTTTCCATTAAGAAAAGCACTCTTCACATCCATTTGATAGACCTTGAAACCCTTGTGAGCAGAGAAGGCCAAAAACATTCTGATTGCCTCTAATCTTGCCACTGGTGCAAAGGTCTCATCATAATCAATTCCATCCTCTTGTCTGTAACCAAGAGCTACCAATCTTGCTTTGTTTCTGGTCACAACTCCCCTTTTATCCATTTTGTTTCTGTAGACCCACTTGGTTCCAATCACAGTCTTGTGATGAGGTCTTGGAACAAGTTTCCAAACCTTGTTTCTTTCAAACTGTGTTAGCTCATCTTGCATTGCATTAACCCAAGAAGGATCTTCCAGAGCTTCATCAACCTCAGTTGGTTCCATCTTGCTTACAAAGTTGACAAACATGCAGAAGTTGCCTGTTGCCTTTCTTCTTGTTTTCACACCAGAGAGTGGATCACCAATGATTTGGTCAATTGGATGACTCTTTGTCCATCTAGTAACAGGGACGATGGACTGATTCAGATTTGATGGTCCAGCATGATCAGCTTGAGGAAGAGGCTGATCAGCTTGGACAGGAATGGAGGAGTCTGAACCAGTTGGAGAGTCATTTAATGGATTCTGAACAATAACTTCAGTAGGAGTAGGATCAGTTTGGGCATCTTCAAAGATTGGAACTTCTTCTTCTTCTTCTAAAAGTTGCTCCCCCTGAGTTTGAGCATTATTAGCTCCAACTGGAGGATTTGTTGGAGGCTCATTCTCAGGTACAGCTAGTTCTTCAAAGTTGAAGTCTTCATCTTCAGGAGGAGAGCAATCTGGCTTAGAACAACCTTCATCAATGCTTACATTTACAGAGTTCTCAATTGTTTTAGTTCTCTTGTTGTACACTCTGTAGGCTTTCATCATTGTTGCATATCCAAGAAGGATACCTTCATCTGACTTCTCATCGAACTTACCAATGTGGTCTTTCTGGTTTAGAATATAGCAAGGACTTCCAAACATTCTTAGGAAACCGATCTCAGGTTTTCTCCCCCTAAGAAGTTCATATGCAGTCTTCTGGTGTCTTTTCACAATGAGGGATCTGTTCTGGGTAAAGCAAGCTGTGTGTACTGCTTTAGCCCAGAAATGAGACTTCACATTGTTTTGAGCCATCATGGATCTGGCAGCTTTAATAAGAGTTCTGTTTCTTCTTTCTGCAACACCATTTTGTTGAGGAGTTCTAGCAGCTGAGTAGACTTGTGAAATTCCCTTTTCTCTGCAAAAAGAGTTAAGAGTGATATTCTTGAATTCAGTTCCATTATCACTCCTTAACTGCCTAACAGGCCTTTTGTAAAGAATTTCAGCTTGCTTGATGAAATCAATGATTGTTTCAGCAGCATCACTCTTGTGTTTAAGAAAGAAAACCCAGGTGTATCTTGAATACTCATCAACAATGACCAAGGAGTACCTTATTCCAGTGAATGATGGAGTACTAATTGGTCCAAACAAGTCCATATGAAGCAGATCCAAACAATTATCAATGGTTGAGCAGGTTTTAGACTTAAAGGTAGCTTTATGTTGCTTGCCTTTCTCACAAGCACCACACAGCTTGTCCTTCTCATACTTGATCACTGGAAGACCAGACACCAACTCTTTCTTACACAGCTTGTTGATGTCTTTGAAATTCATATGAGATAACCTTTTATGCCACAACCAATTCAGCTCATCTTGAGACTTTGACATGAAGCATACTTCTCTTGTGACAGTTGGATTTCTCATGTCAAAGAATACAAAGACTCATCCCTCTTTGCAATCAGAACCACATTGCCTTCCAAATCAAGAACAATCCCCTTATCAGACCTGAATCTCACCTCATAACCAGCATCACACAACTGACTCACACTAATCAGATTGTGCTTCAAACCATTAACATAGGAGACTCTTCTGAAAGTAAGAGGACCATTCGAAAGAACACCAACACCTTCTGTCTTTCCTTGAGAATCATCTCCAAAAGTAACATTAGGACCAGCGTGAATCCTAAAGTTACATAGCAGGGACTTACATCCGGTCATATGCTTGGAACAACCACTGTCCAAGTGCCAGGTGTTATCATCATGACTGCCCTGCATTTGCAATAAGAGATTAGTTCATTTTGGGAACCCATCTGGAGATGGGTTCACCAGAGCTGACCAAAGGGTCTGACTCAGATTGGGTCGTAGAACTTTGACTCTTATCACATTTGGATACCCATTGTTGCTTGATCTGTCCCTTACCAGATTTGACATTCTTTTTAGCAACAACTAAGGTTTCCTTTTGAACAAAACCTTTGCCTATTCCAGATTTCTGACATTCAGTTCTTAATTTTCTTTGATCAACATTTTTGGGATCAGAAACATCTTTAAGAAAATTTGCATCAATTGAAACCTCACTAGTTCTGGACTCAACATATTTGGAAATCATTTTGTCAGAGTCAGATTTAGTGTTATTTGAAATAGACTCAGATTTGGTTTGTGACACACTTCCTTGAGAACCAGACTTCTCATTCTTTAACATCTTAACCTTTGTTTTGGAACACTGTGGTCTCTAACTTTCCTTTTAATTCTCCTAGAGTTCTTGTTTGTTTTAATATTGGAATCTGACACAGACTGGGTAATGGTTAGTTTGGATAAGTCAAGACTTTCTTCAGGTTTTAACTCAACAACCTTATCAGCCTTAGACACAGCTTCAGCAATGGTTTGGCCAACAATTTCAGGATCACGAAACCCAATACCAGATTTCTGAACCAACTTAATTGGTTTAGAGTTCGTACCTTTGGTTTGGACTTTGGGTGGTGAAGGAGGCTGATAACAAGGCTCCATAGCACATACTTCAGCTATGGCTATGGCCCTGTCATAATCACCATCAAAAATAGCTTGGATCTGATGAGGTATTTGGTCATTGACACACTTTGCAACTCTTTTTGAATTAATACACCATGACTCAGTAATTAGTTTAATTTTCAAAAACTTTTCTTCTGCAGTCTTAGCTTCTTTTACTAAAATAGAGTTCAATTGCTTTTGTGCTTTGACTTCAGATTCAAGTTTTTCAATGGTGTGATTTTTGACACTGACATCAAGTTTCAACATATGAATTTCCTTCTTAAGTTCTTGATTAAAGTGTTTTTGCAAAAGGACCTCATCACCAAGTTTGTTCAGTCTGGACAGTTTATCATAATCAGATATATTAGAGAAAGAAGTTACCTCAGGTGGAGCAGTCTGACTGGTGGATGCCTGGTGAGCTGACTCTGACTGCTGTTGCATTCTGGCCAGATCTTCAGCAAATCGTTGAGTAGCTTCTTTAGCCATGAAACATTTGGCATCTTTGTACAACTCATCATCAGATGATGTAGCACTTTCAGCCCAGTCTTTGGCTACCAGACTTTTCTCATTTTTGTTCACCTTCTCAGTCAGCTCAGCTATTTGTGCTTTCAAGGCTTTGTACTTAGTCTTGAGCTTTGAGTACTTTTCACCTCTTCCACCTTTGGCTGGCACAGCTTGAGCAGTTTCTTTGGATCTACAATCACCAGCCATATGTCTAGTTTTGCCACACTTGTAACAAGTGACTTTGGACATATCAAAGGGCTTCTTGGCTCTATCAGCTTGGCCACTTCTTCCCTTTCCTTTAAACTTGTTAAAGGATCTCCTTCTGATCCTTTCAGCCAACATAGCTACCTCATTAGCCAGTTCATCACCATCAGATTCCTCACATTCAGATTCAACACAAACAGAGTTATGGTTAGACATCACAGGAATATCATCATTTACATATGGAATGATCTCATTGCTAATAGAACTAGGGTGTTCAGTCATGGAAGCAACAAATGCAGCAGCAGGCTGATTATAAGAATCACCCATAGCTATTAATTTTTCTGCCTCTGAACATTCTTGGTTATGAAGCAAACCAAAGAGTCCAGGGAGATCAAGATCATGGTAGACAGCACTTAATTTAACAGATGAAATATAATTGTTCCATTTAGGAGGTAAAGAATCAAGAAATTTGCTCTTTAAAACACTATTACTCTTATTAATTCCAACAGCAGCTAAATCATTAACCAAAGCATTAAAGCGGGTATGAGTGTCAGTTAAGGATTCATTTCTCAAAGAGAAGAATCTCTCATACTTCCTTGTTAAGGTAGTTATGGTGGACTCCATGGAAGTAGAACAACCCTCAAACATGACAGTCAATGTACCCCACATTTTCTTTGCTGTAGAACACATTTTTATTGAATGATAAAGGTCTTTGGGCACAGCCTGGACAATGAAATTTCTGGCCTTCACGTCCAAGTTAGCCATTCTCCTATCCTCATCCCCCCAATCTGCCCTATCCTTTACTATGGATTTAACTGTGGCAGGAATGGTTGGATGACCTTCCCTAACCACAGCTTCAACCACTACAGTCTGAGTAGGAACATAAGGACCATCCTGAAGGATGTCAGGCATATTGTTATCGATGGATTCAAGGAACAAAGACATTCGACCTTTCCATCCACTGAAATCATCTTTGTCAAACATGGGTGGTCGGGTTGAAGAACCATTATCAATATAAGATGACATTACGCTTTACTATAAATGAAAATATGCAAGGATCAAGTCAAGTTAATTCTCAACCACCGCTCTGATACCAATTGTTACGTCCAAAGGTGTATCAATATACCAAAGTATATTGTACACAGGATAGTTGTAGAGGGGGGTGAATACAACTTTTCTCGAACTTTACAACCCTTTTAAGCAACGTTTTAAGACTCAAAATACTTAATGCATGTAAAGAACAAGAATCATTAAAACAGTAAAGCAGTAAAGGATAAAAGCATTCTTGAACACAGATTGTGATTTTCAAATGTAACTCTTTATTAAGAAATAATCTATACAAAGAATTACAGGGTTGTTGCGGAATAAAGATAGCCTACAAGTATCTAAACAACCCTATGAAATGACAAACAACAATCAATAAGTTTCAGCTCAAGAGACTCAGCCCAAGCTGATCTCGTACAGACTAAGCTGTGTGTAAGAGCAGAGAAACTTTGTGTGAAGAATGATTCTCAGGAAATGCCACACATATGCATACAAGGAGTGTTGCTTTTATAGGCGAAAGCTCCTCGTCACTTGGTGTCCAAATAAACCACGTAGTCTTCTTGTATTGGACGATCAAAAGAATAATCGATCGTGCCTTCATCGTACTTGTGGTCCCCCACGTACTGCAGCACATTCTTCATCGTCCAATAAGAGTATGGACACGCATATGTAAACAACCACCAACCTGGATACTAGGAATATTCCTAGTCACGTCATAGTCCTTATCTTCAATCCAGGTTGTTATCTTCACTTTGATTGTTGACACAGATTGGGCGGTTTGTCACGGCACCAATCTGCCTAAGTGTTCCAAGCTGACTGCTAGTTCCAATCTGTCTTCCACTAACAGTTTGGTCCTCTATCTTCAATCCTCCTCTTCGACTTGGATTGAATGCTTTAATATTGTTGATGCAGCTTGAATAACACTTGCTTCCATATAGTATTATAATTACGAATCATGAAGCGTGATCTGGGTCAGTTACCTATCGCAAGCTGTGTCAGCTTAGTCTGACCCAGATCCGATTACAAGAACCAAAAGATTACTAAGTGTTTATAGGTCAGATTTGTCATCATTAAATTTACAACAAACATTGGGACTCAACAAAGCTCAATGAAGAAGAAGTAGCGGTAGCCTCGATAGAGGAAGAAGGAACAACTTAGATGACACCGATCATCGAATACTTGACGAGTGGGATACTTGCCCGCCAATAGAGATGAAGCAAGAAAAATCCTGATAAAAGCACCGCAGTATACCCTCCGAGAAGAAGGATTATACAGGAAGTCGTACCTAGGGCCATTATTAAGATGTTGGTCCGAGACAAGCCCAAGAAGTGATAAGAGAAATTCACCATGGAGCATGCGGAGCACATTCGGGTCCGAGAACAGTGGTAGCAAAAATCACAAAGATGGGCTATTATTGGCCATCTATGTACAATGACACCCTACGGGAATCCAAAGCTGTGATGCTTGCCAGATACATGCAACGGTTCCGAAGGCACCAAACATGAATTGATTCCAGGAACATCAGCCTGGCCATTTTCTAAATGGGGCATTGATATCGTGGGATCCTTCCCAAAAGCCCCCGGAAAAGTCAAATTCCTAGTTGTTGCAGTGGACTACTTCACAAAGTGGGTAGAGGTCACGCCTTTGGCCACCATCTCATGGAAAAATATGGAAAAGTTTGTATGGGAGCAAATTGTCACCAGATTTGGGATCCCGAAGACGATAGTCAATGACAACGGGAAGCAATTTTGTGAAGGAGTCTTCCCTCAATTTTGCAAGAATCTAGAGATCCAACAATGCTTCACCTCCGTCGTCCATTCGCAGGCTAACGACCAAGTTGAGGCAATGAACAAGGAAATAGTAAAGGGAATCAAAACAAGGTTGGGGAGGTGTCAAGCAGGATGGTTGGATGAACTTCACCAAGTCTTATGGGCCCACAGAACCACACCAAAAGCAAGCAACAAGGAAACACCCTTCAGCTTGGTGTATGGTTCGGAAGCTATGATACCAGCAGAAGCAAGTGTGCCGACAATTCGAAGATCAGTGACAGACCAGGAGAATGAAGAGCAACTCCGAGCTAATTTGGATTTGTTAGGAGAAAGAAGGGAAGTAGCCTCCATAAGAGAGGCTGCCTACAAAAAACAGATGAAGAAATACTATGACAAACGGGTCAAGAAGGAAGCATTTATACCCGGAGACTATGTGTTCAGAAATAATGATGCCAGCAAGGTAGAGAATCAAGGCAAACTGGGGCCCCAGTGGGAAGGCCCATATCAAGTGATAGAAGCCTGCGGAAATGGATCGTATAAGTTAGCCACACTCCATGGGGAAGGCCTCCCGCGAACATGGAACGGGACACACCTGAAATGATGTTACGTTTGAATGTTGTATGAAGGCTACGACCCAATGTAATTTAAAAAGGCCCAAGAGCCAATTTAATGAAAACCCTAGCCTACGGTTGATGATATACCCAATACGGAGCTTTACCTCCGTACGCAAAATAGATACGAAGGCACCTTCGTACAGGTAAAATTACTTACCCAGAACGGAGCTTAACCTCCGTTCGCATAACCATTCCGGAGCTCCTGAGGTAACAAATACCCAGCTCCGAAGAAAGATACCAAGAAGATCGGATATAGATCCTTTCTATGATTATCCGAGGAAAAATAATATATTTAAGGTCCGACGACCTCGGACACGGTTTGTAAAAGATCATCACGAATCTCCTCAAAAGGAAATAGGATATTCTCAAAAGAGGAAGAGATTTACCCTAATTCTCTTACCCTCCTCTCCAAGTTTTCTACCCTCTATATAAAGAGGAGGTATCATACGACACACATCATCTTCAATCACCTTCAACCCTTCATTCATACATCGGCCTCTTTAGACCGGTGACAATACTCAACATAAAATTAGGCGTAAAGCGGCCATAGCCCTCTTACCGGTAGGGAATCGCCTACAAAACCACCACCTAAACCCACACACCCCTCGGTTGTGCCATAGTGCGATTATTTGATCCATCAAATTGGCGCCATCCGTGGGACACCATCCTTAACACACACAAAAAAAACAGCGATCCCACTCACGATCAGAATAATCAATTACCATGGCCGACGGAAACACCTATTACTCCTCACGAACACCCAACACGCCCCCAAGAGGGTCAAATTTCCAGGAACAATTTTCCTTCGACGCGCCTGGGTCGAACTATCGCCCACCTATTATCACGACAGGTGGCCATAGCACGGCTGTAGGGGAAACATCAGATGCGCGAGGAGTTCTGGATAGGCCAGAACCGCAAGGTCAAGGCCAGGACAGATCCGTGGTAACACCGCAGGGTCAGAGCCAGGACATATCCGTGGTAACACCGCAGGGTCAGGGTCAAGACAGATACGTGGTAACACCGCAGGGTCAGGGCCTATTCTGATCCGTGGTGACACCGCAGGGCCAAGATCCGAACAGACCCGTAATAACGTCACTTGGCCAGACCTCAGAAAGACCCGTCCCACAGAGCCAAAGCCCAAATCGACCTATAACGACATCTCAGGGTCAAGGCCTATTCAGATACGTGATAACCCCTCAGGGTCAGGACACAGGTAGATCAACAGTAACACCACCAGACCAAGGTTTACATGGGCCCACATCAACGCCACCTCTAGGCCGGAGCGAATTCGTACCCACGCCTCTCCAAGGACAGAATAGGGTGGGCTTTGCCCCCTCAAATCCAAGGACACCACAGGCCCACGGGAATGCCAATAGGCGTCAACATCGGCAGAGCACGAAATAAACGATGCATATGTGCAAGCCAATTACGACACCCTAAGTGCAATCATGAACCGTCTAAGAGAAGCAGGTCAAATCCGCAACATCACCAGGAACCTGGAAAATGAGTACGATTCGGACTCTGTCGATGAATACATCGAGGCGGAGGCCCCTCCGGGGAGAACAGACGGGAGGGCAACATCACGACAAAGGAGGCGAATTCAAGCAGTCACAACTCCCACGACAAGAGCAACTGGGATACGAATAGAAGAAGGAAGAAACGTAGTGACTGGTAACGGAGAGACAGCCCTCCGGGGGCCACGGGGAAGGTATATACCTGGGTCCGAGGGAGGTCCGGAGGACAACCGGGCACCTCAGCACAACCAGGATAGAGGAAACCCACAAAGGCCCCCACGCTCTAGAAGGAATGTAGTCCACCCGGATTACGATTCGTATGAATGGGAAGACCCTGATCCGGTTGACCTATCCCACTTGGTGAACACTGATAGCCCCTTTTTCGCGGCTATACAAAGTCACCCATTACCAACAAAGATGAAATACCCACAACACTTGGGGTATTATGATGGAAAAAGCGATCCGGATGACTTCCTAAAGAAGTTCGTCGGAGCAGCTCTGATTCAAAGATGGGACATGCCAACCACATGCTACGCATTCTCCTATTCACTAACGGACGATGCTCGGGAATGGATCGATGGTCTACCAAAAAACAGCATCGATAGCTTCGAAACACTGAGGAACACATTTAGATCCCAGTTCAGTATGCAGAAGAAGCACAGGAAAACCCATATCTCCGTGCATAATATTAAGCAAAAAGAAGGCGAGAAAACAAGGGACTTCATTGTCAGATACACCAATGAAAAACAACAAGTGCGGGGATTACCAGAAAGCCAGAGGATCCCAGGACTCATTCACGGGCTCCGTACAATAGACCTCATCGAGCATTTAAGCACCGATTTACCTGAAACTTACGATGGCTTGACTGACAAAGCCCATATCTGGTTGGATGCAAGGGAAACAACGAACGTTGACTACTCCTCAGGAAGAAAAAGGAAGGAATACGGAGGCAACGGAAGGTTTCCCCGGTACGCCTGAGATGACAACCAATGGGGAGGTAGAGACAGAGACAGTGGGATTGATATCCTGTCCAGTCTCACCAAAACCCCGAAGCAGATTCTGGCTACGGAGTGGGTCACTTCAACTTTCCCGATACCAAGCAAACTCGTGACAAAGAAGAAAAACATGGACAAATACTGTGAATATCACAGGGATCATGGCCATGACACAAACAACTGTAGAAATTTAAGAAGAGCTATAGAAGAAGCCGTAGAATCGGAGAAGTTGGACCACCTTGTCAAAGGAATCCGTCAAGCAACAAGGATAGATTGCCCCCCTTCCGGATACCGGATCGAGTTAGGGTTTCGTGCGAAGTAAGTAGATACAAAGTTCTGATAAGCAGAACGACTTAACATATTGGTGATACTCTTTATCCCTCTCTTCGTCATCACTAAAGTATATGGAATAAAGGAAGAAGAAGGATAGGGAATTTACCTGATAAAGATCGATGAAGCAGCGAAGGAAGAGTTCTCGTAGTAAAAAGAGGCAAAAAACCCTTTATTGACAAAGAGTTGGTATTTATATCGGATAATAATCACGGGTACCAACCAGTGAAAAGTTACCCCGAGTATTGTGCCAACAAGTTGTCACTAAGGGATAAGCCGTAATTATGACTCTGAGCGACTTTAGTATCGCTTAAATACTCGATTAGATGGGCAAGTTGCGACACGGAGCAACGGAGCATATTTTTAAGTCCAACCGGACACCCTGAAGACAGCCTCTCCAGTTAGACTGGGGGGCTTGATGATATACCCTATACAGAGCTTTACCTCCGTACCCAAAGCAGATACGAAGGCACCTTTGTACAGGTAAAATTACTTACCCAGAACAGAGCTTAACCTCCGTTCGGCATAACCATTTCGGAGTTCCTGAGGTAACAAATACCCAGCTCCGAAGAAAGATACCAAGAAGATCGGATATAGATCCTTTCTATGATTATCCGAGGAAAAATAATATATTTAAGGTCCGACGACCTCGGACACGGTTTGTAAAAGATCATCACGAATCTCCTCAAAAGGAAATAGGATATTATCAAAAGAGGAAAGATTTACCCTAATTCTCGTACCCTCATCTCCAAGTTTTCTACCCTCTATATAAAGAGGAGGTATCATACGGCACACATCGTCTTCAATCACCTTCAACCCTTCATTCATACATCGGCCTCTTTAGACCGGTGACAATACTCAACATAAAATTAGGCGTAAAGCGGCCATAGCCCTCTTACCGGTAGGGAATCGCCTACAAAACCACCACCTAAACTCACACACCCCTCGATTGTGCCATAGTGCGATTATTTGATCCATCAACGGTGATGAAAACCTAGGCTACGAAAATTTTCCAAAAATTATGCAAAGGCAATGCAAAATTAAGTCATGACGTAACTATAGATAAGGCAACGGCTGATACATATCTCCGATGGCCGACGTGTTAGTTTCGCAACCTTGCACCGCGGGACCCCAATAGTCATGCAGGATAGAGGGCGATGCATGACCCTATAGTATCCAAAAGTCATCCTTTTCAAACGCTCCGGCAAAGAGTAGATCGCACCAAGCCCAAGTAATCCTTGGCTACACGTAAGCCCAAGACTTGGCAATATGTTTAAGATATAGTTTGCAATAAAAGCTCAAGTCACCCTTGGCCACACGTAAGCCCAAGACTTGGCAGCATGTTAAAATATACAATCCATAACAAAAAGGGCAAATGTTTTAACTCGGCCTAAATATATGTAAAGCATAAATAGGTCCCGGCCAATAAAGGCCACGTAAATAAAGCATAAATATGTCTCGGCCGATAGAGGCCATACAAAGAAAATAAGTGTCTTGACCAACAAAGGTCTTACATGCCAAAGAAAAAGATAATTGTTTTTATCACAAACCAACATAGTTCAACCAACATAAGTGGATACACCGGAGGGAGCAGCAGAAGAAGTCGCGCGGTTTTGAGGAGCGGAATCACCCTGGACAGAAGCCGGATCAAGAGATAGAAGGTCACTCGCCGGAAGTGATGCATTGGCGGATAGGCTCCTGAGATAGTCATACTTCTTACCCCAAGAAACGGTCGGCAGCCTCCTTGAGCTTATCCATAGCCTCCGGCTTATATCCTGGAAGCTTGGTGACATCCAAACCCGGAACCTTCGCCGCAGCCCTCTTTACCCTTGTGAATGCCTACGGCCATCGCTAGCGACTGCACTGCACCCATCTCCGCTGAAAATTCTCCACTCCTGATTAACTTGTTGAAGATAACTGGAAGACCCTTCACCAGCTCCACCTTCTCCTGAGTCACTTTCTCAATATCATTTTCCAAGTTGTCAATCTTGCACTCTGACTCCATGTTGGCTTCCTTAAGTACCTCAATCTCTTTTAGATAATCTTGTGATTTTTCCTTCTCCTCATTAATTTTGGACAACAATCTATTATTCTCCGACTCCGATTCCTCTAAACGCTTCCGGACCACATTCAGTTCCTGTTCCTCCATCTCAGTTCTTTGTTTTTCCACAAGAGTATCCGTTTTCAAATCATCCTCACGAGCCTTCACGACGGCCGGAGTAATACTATCCTTCAAACGCTTGATTTGACGACGGAGGATATTGTTGTGACGGGACAAATGCTCTTTCTCAGCTTCAAAGACTGCTAAACGCCTCTTACAGTCAATCTACATGACGGAGTTAAATGTAAGTAGTAGTCGGAAGCAAATAATATATCTTATGCAAAAAAAAATAAAAAAAAATATCATAATAATAAAGTAATAATAATAGATCACAAATGTATTAGTCAAACCTGGGCAGATAAGTAGTTCACTATGGATTCATCAGTAAAAGAGTAGAAACCCTCGGAGGATAACATGGCAACAACACGGAGACGGGAGGGCACCATTAGAGCTCTCACAAATTCCCTTCGTTGCTCCGCAGAATCCAGATTACTATTCGAGGGAATATTGGGAAAAGTAAGAGTAATTGGGCTATCACTCTCCGGAATCTCCGGGATCTATAGCGATGGGGGACCGTCACTTGACTGGGCGTAGGCTCGTAAAAACCAGTTACACTGTTGTCATCCTCCGAATCTTCAAGACCTAAAACCTCCTCAGCCACGTTTGCCTTTTGATCTAGAGGCTTTCGCCCCATTAAACCTTTTCATATGTCGGGACCAGGGGAAGCAGTTGATCGATCGTCAGGCACACGATAGGTACCTCCAGAAGGTTCTTTTAGTTTGATTCCCTTCAATACTCGAGGCTTCTTTGAACACTTGCTCAGAGACACGCTCGCTTCCGTATGCTTTCTTTTGGAGTTGCCTTTCTTTTTCTTTGTAGCACCACTGCCTGTACCCTCCGTATCATCAGCCTCAGCCTTGCCTTTGTTCAGCTGTTCATGATAAGCTTTAACAATCTCCTTCTTGCGAGCCAAAGTCTGAGGGGTATCAACAAGCACCCTAACTTCCCTCTCAAAGTTAAGATTTTCAACAGTAGGAAGCTCCTGATCCTCCGGAACCTCAACCTCAATTTCCACATCGTCCTCATCGGATTTTAGATAGTCTAGGAAAGTCATAGCTGCAGGCAAGTAAGCAAATGTTAAAGGCAAAAGCATATATAGATAAATAATAATAAAACAAACAATAGTAAAAACAACAACGAACACAACAATAATAAAGCGTGACAATAGAAAGCCACGAAAGGCATATCGAAGGCATAATACCCCGCCCACTCTGGCTCCGGATCAAAGGGATGGCAGGATGATGTGCCCAAACCGGACTCAACTGGGCAAGATACAAAATGGCTTCAAGAAGGGTGCGACAACGAATGGCCGGAGCGTACAGTTGTTTCAGAAGATCCGGATTGAATTCAATAGGTACAGTAGTATCAGCCAGAGTGCTGCGGGCGGACAACTTCAGATGCAAAACATTTTTGAAGTTAGGAGGAATAATAGAAGCATCCATGTAGAAAAACCGGCTTTTCCAACCTTTCACGGAATCTTTGACATCATATACACACTCCGGAAGTTTTGAACCGGGACGTCTCTCAATCGTAAACCAATCGTCGGCGCAACCCAATCGAAAAAACTTCCGAAACAAACCTAGAGTAGACTCAAACCCCCTCGTCCGACAGCAAGCTTCAAACATACTAATCCTTAAGGCTCCAAAGGGGTAATTTGAGAAATATGACACTTGAAATGTTTCAAAACACTTAAGAAGAAAGGGGTAAAAGGAAAACGGACATTCCCAAGTTCGAACATGGCATAATACAAACCGACCTTGCCCGACGGAACATATCTCATGTTATCAGAAGAACGAGGAACAGTATACCCATAGCCTGGTGGAAACCTATACTCCGAAAGAAGCTCTAACAATTCTTCTTTTCCGGAGGTACAGAACTGAATAGCTAAATCCCTTCTACTACCCATAGACCGAAATTTAAAAAACACACAAAAGGATACAAATACACACCTGAAACCGGAAGATAAAAACTAGCCTCCGGATGCTCCGGTTTGAGAGAAAAAGTGATGAACATAAATTATTGTTGAAGAAGTGAAGAGAAAGAGAGGAAAATGGCTATTTATATGAGCCAAGTTTTCGATGGGACGTTTCGGGTGATCAAGACATTAGATCATGACACGTGCCTTCCTAGATCGACAACCCCACTAGCCGCGCACACCTCTCGATGTCTTTTGTCTCCTTGTGAAAGCCAGCTAGCACACATATATGCAATGCCACTAAATGTACATTAAAATAATCATAGAAAAAGCAAATAATTTAAATTTCCAATTTAAAGGGGGAGAGAGAAGGTAAGAATAAATATCCTCCAGAAGTTTGAGTTTTGGGATCTACAAAATGGGTCCGGCAAAATTTAAATTTTTGATACATGAAAAGGCTCCGAAATCTCAGCCTACCACTTCATACCTATAAAGTGCTAGGCTGGGGGGCTTGATGACGTACCATCCCTTAAACAATATTTAAATATAAAAGGTCTATAAGCAATGGATACGTATTTAAAGCCTGGGACGGAGCCGACTCTGAAAAAGGGTCCGGCATAGCTTTGATGGAGCCATCTCAAGAAGGCTACCTCAATTCTAAAGTTGACTTGTACCACGTATGACGTAAACACAAGTACTAAAGTTCAGACTCTTGTCTTGTCTGGCAAATATAGACAAAGTTTGTTACGCTACAAGACACACCGAATAACGGCCTCCTGCACGCTGAGGTCATATGTAGAGGGACCAGTATCTTTAACCTACCTCTACATCCTATAAATACCCCTCATTTTCTATGATGGGAACTCAATGAAAAAATACATACAAACACTCATATACACTTGGTGGCGTGAAGCAATCTGAAAGTTTCACACCAATTGGGAACCGCCAACAAGTATAAAATTACTTTCATAATCTTATCCCTAAAAATTAATCATAACTAATTTAAGAGTAACTTTACCCTTAAACATTTCTAAAATTATATTTTAATATCAAAACTTGTAAAGCAAAACAAGTATCAAAAGTTTTATAGTCTAGTAACAAACTAACAAATATGCGATTTAATATTTGTGGTGTTGATATTTATTTCTAAGAAAATGTTAATAGTTAAATAAATAACTCTGGCTTGCCATTTTTATACAAATAAAATAGATATATGGTAAAAAATCCTACTGGCTGCTATATCTTAACTGCAGTAACACTCATAGCAAAATGAAATAAATATACATATATATATAGGGGTGAGTTATTTTAAGAACCCACAAATAAAAAAGAACTCAAGAACCATTCTGGACCACACATTCTTTTCTTTCTTTAAAATTCACAGTACAACCTGCCCATGGGTAAGTACAACCTGCCCATGGGTAAGTACAACCTGCCCATGGGTAAGTTACTTATAAAGTTCAAAAATGTCGTCAAATTATATCGAATTGGATCTCTAATGAAAGAGGACGAAGTTTTAAGACTACCCATGCTTTTTGTTTCGTCTAACGATTTACGGTTTGTGAGATAAAGCATTTTGAATGATTTGGGTGAATTTTATTATTTAATTGAAGAGAGAGAAAGAGAGAAAGAATGTGTGGTCCAGAATGGTTCTTGAGTTCTTTTTTTTTTGTGGGTTCTTAATAAACCCTTCCTCTATATGTAATCATCGATAGATGTTTGTATGGATAACCGGTATAATTCACTCGGAAAAGAAAATAGACGTACACAAATCACGTACCACATGAACCGAGTTAATAACTTACACCTCGGTTACTTTACTCTTTATAAAAATTAGGGCTAATTACTTGGAAAGTCCTTCAACTTGTCACCTAAACCTTTTCTGGGGCTCAAACAAAAAAAAGTTCTATTCGGGGGAAGAAAACCGGCTAAAATCTCTTTAGTGGGGTTCCGTACAAGTAGCCAATTAAAAATAGGGCTAATTACTTGGAAAGTCCCATAACTTGCCACTGAAATCTTTTCTGGGGCTCCAACAAAAAAAAGTTCTATTTGAGGGTATGAAAACGGCTAAAATTATTTTTGTTGGGTCTCGTGTAAGTAGCCGGTCAAAAAAAATTTTGAATGTAATTTCTCTTTTATTTTATTTCATTTATGGATTACATGGAAATTCCAAGTCATATCTCTATACAAAACACCAAATATAATATATATATATTTCTGGCCACCCACCGGAAAATCAAAAACAACATACAATTTTTCCGACCACCCCAATACCACCACCACAAAGATCCACCCACGAAACTCATGAAACAATTTGAATAGTCCTAATTGTATCTTTGTCCCCATCTGACCATTCTCATGTTCAACTTTTATTAAACAACCCAAGTTAAAGATGTGAAATTTTTACTTAACACCACCGTGAAGTCTCCATAGCCGCCACCATAAACACCGCTACTATTCCGACAACGAACCTTAATACCCAAATCTGAAACTTTTAAGTTAATCAATCTTATTTGTTTTTCACCCAAAAAAGTTTTTCACGAGAAACCTAATCAGTTGTGACTTGTGAGGAAGCCAAAATTAGATCTGGAATCAAAGGGTAGCGAAGCTACCGGTGGTCGCTATCGGAGAGGCGGAACAAGGGACAATTGGGATGGCAGGGAAATCGAAGGTGTGTAGTGGTATTTTTTGATAGTTGTGTGTGTTTTTGAAATTGGTAGATGGGTTTTGCCGATCCAGTGAAACCATTGTTCAGATTGTCCAGTGAAACTTCATTTCCGACGTCGGTAGCGGTGGTTTTGAAATGGAAGTGGCTAGATGCTGATATGATACAAGGGAATATAAAGAAGTGGCTAAATTGAACTTTTTTTTGTTGGAGCCCCAGAAAAGGTTTCAGTGACAAGTTGAGGGACTTTTCAAGTAATTAGCCCTTAAAAATAAGGATAAAACCGGCTAGCTACTGTACACGTCAGCAAAAAAGTGGTCACGGTCCTACTATAGTAGTTTTAGCCGGTTTTCTTCCCCCGAATAGAACTTTTTTTTGTTTGAGCCCCATAAAAGGTTTAGGTGACAAGTTGAGTGACTTTTCAAGTAATTAGCCCTAAAAAAAAAACCAAAATTTTATTTTGGAAAAATGCAATATTTTTCTTACTTTCCCAAATGACACGTTCTTGAAATTGTATAAAGAGAGATAGATAACGCCGTCCAAACCCAATGCCGATAGTTTTGGCATATACATTTATTCGTGCACATCTTTTTTTTTTCTTTTTCTTTTTCTCTCAACACTAAACCCCTCAATTTATAAAAGGAAACATATCCCACGACAATAAATCTTTCATTTTCTTCACATAAATAAATTACTATAACTAGTATTTTATTCTTTAGAGAAAGAAAAAACGATTTTTATCTCAGTTTCACTAACAAAATCAATAAATTAAATACTGAATGTGACCCAGATCGGTTAACTGTAATCCATCACTTGCCCATTTTATCATTTACAAAACCCAGATTGAAAAACTGTAGATTTGTGTAAAATATTTGATAAAAATGTGTTCTTGAAATTCTTGATATTTTAAAAATGAAGTTAATAAATAAGACAATATTGTTATAAATAACTAATGGTGTATATAAATCTGAGTTTTTGTTTATAGATTTATTATTATTTATTGATTGATTAATGGGGACTTGTTTTAGTTCTGAGTACGATGAACAACAATCTTTTCAGACAAAGCCAGGTACTTTAATTTATTATTTTATTTCTAACCGTTGTTTGTGCATTTGTTAGATTTAGTGATTAATTTTTGTGAAGTATTGCTATTCTGGATGAACTAAAAAGTGACTTTTATTGATATTTCTGTGTTTGCAAATGTTGCCATAGCGATTTTGTAATCCAAATTTGACAAAGGTTTTATCTTTTCTAAAGCAAAGTGTTCGTTTTTTTGTTACATGTTAACATAGTTAAAAAAAAAGTAGTTTGTGTTGTTTATATACATTGGTTGTAATATTAGGAATGCATGAGTATGTCTTATTATGGTGAAAACTTTAAGGAGGGTTTGTTGGTGGAATGATGGAACTTAGTTTCATCATGATGTTTGCAATTATAGACGATATTAAGAGTAACATATCGGTTAGTGATCCCCCTTAGGGGGGTTTTTGGGATTGTGTTTTCAAAGTAAATTTTGTCTTTGCAAGACAACGTTAATTGTGTTTCTCTCTAGGAAAATGTAGATAGTCACTTATATCTAGTTATCTACGATAAGAAGATAATTTTATTCAATCGCAATTCCAAACACCCCCTTAGAAGTTTTATTATCTAGCATTTGGTTTATCAATGACATACCTTGTATGTGAAAAATAAATGAGATAAATAGAATAAGCATCTCATCTATTGCTTGAAAATTGAAATGTTCAGGTGAAAACCAACGATCTCCAAATAAAGACGCATTGAAGATTCCACCAAAGCAGGGTGTTTTGGATTCACCTAGTATAAAAAGTCCTAGTAGTATAGTGGTAATCACAAAAGATGTTAAAGATCTTAGACAGAATCCTCAATATACCAATCTTGATGTTTTTACATATGATGAGATGCGAATGGCAACCAAATTATTTAGGCCAGACCAAGTTTTAGGTGAGGGTGGATTTGGAGTTGTTTATAAAGGGCTTATTGATGAAACTGTGAGAGCCGGATATGCTAAAACTCAAGTTGCAGTAAAAGAGCTCGATCCAGAAGGAATCCAAGGTGACAGGGAATGGCTGGTATGTATCCTTTCAGCCGTGTTTATTTGCTTGTTCTTACATGTTCTCTCTGTTATGATCGTGAATGGTATTTGGTTTGGGCCCTGTCAGATGTTGTATGTATCATATAGCATGAATGAAGTTGTTAGTAAGGGCTCCAGGTTTATTGGTATATATAAACGTGATTATCTCTCAATGCAAACACACAGGAAATTCATAGTTACTACACAGCCCCTCTATAGCAGTAATTTGGATTTGTATGTGTGTACGTATATACGTACAGGTACATGTGAACACTCTTGTTGTAGGTTTTACCATGTTAAATTTCTGATGGTGGATTTAGGATTTTCTATCAGGTCATGATGTATCATGACAAGTATGTTTCAATGGATACACTATCATAAAAAGTATTCCTTAGGGCCGTATTACAATAATACTTTTATAATATATTGTACACTTGATAACACTGCAAAGACTCTTTTTAGTCAGGGCATATGCATGTGCATACACTATGCCTATGTAGGTATTCCCCTCTTTCTATGCTATCTTGTATGCCCTTATCTGGCAATAGCTTAGAGTGAGTGTAATGTATGTATGTATTAAAGGGGGCACATATACATAAAAATGGGTTATTTTTGTTTTATCTTTTATTTCCAATAGGTCAAGTTTAGAGGTTTTAAAACTAGTTTAAGTAGAAAAAAGTGACCTAGACAAAACCTTCCAAATTGTTCTATATTTCAAAACCACAGTTTCTATAATCTTATATAATAGATTGATTAACTTACAGAAGGATGGACAAAAAAATGTGTTCGGTGTCAGCCCAAACGGACCCAGCTCGTTTGGACCAGTACAATAACAAATTAACAATACATTTGACCTGAACCCTTATTGAGCCGTTACCCAACCTACCCAATTTGGCGCCATCAGTATGTATGTCTAATTGTCTATGTGCATTCCTACATATGACACAAATTACCATCATGTGCCAATCTTTGATGGTATTATCACCCTAAAATCATATTATATGCTTGTCAGTAGTGAAAGTTCCATATGGATTGTACAATGTCTTGTAGTATGGCTTCACCGTTGTGGTCAAGAATATATGTTGTTTTAACCAACCTTGTAAGCAGTGTTAATATTCACATAGAGAAGGGAACAATTTAATTATCTGAAACATTTTTTAATCTAATTTTCAGGCGGAAGTCAATTATTTAGGACAACTGCAGCACCCGAATCTTGTGAAGCTTATTGGATACTGCTGTGAGGAAGATCACCGGCTTTTGGTGTATGAGTTAATGGCATCTGGGAGCTTGGAGAAACACCTGTTTCGCAGTGAGTAGCTAAACTATAATAAAGCTTTCAAATATGTAAGGACAACAGGAATAAACACTTTTTTTTACCCATCTTTTAACTTTTTGTTTTTATGAACAACTAATGACTTAATTATGTTACCAACCAGATATGATTACGATCTTAATCTGAATTTTTGAATAAAAGCATTTTAGGTGGCTGTAAGCAATACAATATATATAGAATTTGGGCCACTTTCAACCAGTTTGACTCATTTGACCCACATGTTCCTCTTATAGCTAAAATAGTTTGTCCGACCCTTTTGAGATAGATCGCATCTCAAATGACTCGTTTTATAAGTTAATGGATCAAAATTGCCACATCCAGTATCTGGCTACCCTTAAATTATGTGTTCAAGATCGAGGAAATTTTTTAATATCCTTATCATGCTATCCCTTATTTGTAAAAGGAGTATGTGCTACATTGACTTGGTCAAGAAGAATGAAAATTGCCTTGGATGCTGCAAAAGGGCTTGCTTTTCTCCATGATGCTGAAAGACCTATCATCTACCGGGATTTCAAAACATCAAATATCTTGTTGGATGCGGTTAGTCATGTTTATTTTTATAACTCCGAAGATTATTGTTTCTGTCTTTAGTTAAAAATTAATAGAAGAATCATTTTTAATATGAAAATAAATTTGCAGGACTTCAATGCCAAGCTGTCTGATTTTGGTCTTGCAAAGGATGGGCCTATGGGAGATCAAACTCATGTATCAACTCGAGTTATGGGTACATACGGTTATGCAGCTCCTGAGTATGTCATGACTGGTGAGTCTGGTTTTAGTGTACTCTATATATAGGTATGCATATTTATAAAAGAGGTGGCAATTTTGATCCATTTACTTGTAAAGGTGTTCATTGGATTTTTGTTTTGTCAACTTTTGGGTTTCTTTTTCTTCCTCATAACAGCATGAGTTGCATGGTTGAGTATATGTATAGTTTTTTAATCATTTGACATTAAGTAGTAATTAGTTTAAAATTTCTGATGTAGGGCATTTGACAGCTAGAAGTGATATATATGGGTTCGGGGTGGTGCTTCTTGAGATGTTGATTGGGCGAAGAGCCATGGATAAGAGCCGGCCTAGCCGTGAGCACAACTTGGTTGAGTGGGCTAGACCGCTTCTGGTTCACAAAAAAAATCTTGTGAGAATACTAGACCCTAGGATGGAAGGTCAATATTCATCAAAAACTGCCATTAAAGTGGCTAATCTGGCTTACCAATGTCTAAGTCAAAATCCCAAAGGTAGGCCTGTTATGACCCAGGTTGTTGAGACACTTGAATCGATTCAGACTCGCGAGCTTGGTGAAGAAGAGGCACTTTTTCAAAGTGGGTATGGGAGCGTGACATTGTTTGAGGCTCCGGATCTTAAAAAGAACGAAAACCAAGTGAAAGATAATGGCAAAATTGAGGCTACAGAGGAGACTAAGATGTAGTCTCTAGGCGTGTACCACGGATCAAATACGTTATGATTGAAAATTTGTTGTGCAAGATCCAAGTGATGGCGTTTTTTGGGTTATCTGAAAATGACTTTATTTTCGGGATCTTGTTTTATTAGAAAAAATGTAATATTAATAGACTTTAACTGTTAATTATTCTTGCATCTGATATCAGTTTTGTGTTTTGTTCCTGATATGATCTTTACTGATTTCATGATGGTTTCTTGGTTACAGCCTTGAGTGAAATTACATTCTCCCAAAAATAAAGCTCTTATTAGAAGATACTTGCAAATTGTGATGTTTACAATTGCATCGAAAATGAGAAATAACAAATGGCCAACACGAACAAGGCCTCAACATCCAACTATATACAGATAGATGCAAATTATATTCACATAAGTCCATGAAACTGCAAGCGACTAACATATACAGATGGAAAATGATTTGTTAGGTTGATGTATCATTACTCTTTCTTAAATATCCTCATAAAAATCCTGTTAAAACCTTTAAATCATAAAAGGTTTAGTCTGGAGGATTTATTATTTTCCTATACAGAATTACAGATAGCTACAAAAGGTTATTTGGGATATATTCCAACTACTCAAGTGCTCATCATTCTTTTTACTTGTATATCGTTTTATATTGGGATATATGTGTACGTTAGTTAATTAGTACACTATGTAGTTAATTACCTAATTTCAGAACTCTAATTCAAATATAATTTGATACCTTAAATATATCTTCACATTATGTATTTATAGTGTTAGTATATGATCACGTAGAAATGAACGTATGTCCAGAAATGATTTAAGCCTACGGGGTCACACGTCTCGACACAAATGTATTTAATATTAATTAATATATTTAATGTATTTAATTAATATGATCACGATTTCAATTAACGAGTGGTCGTTAAAAACTAACGGTTACTAGCTAACGGCGTTAGTTAAGGAGGATTAATTTGTAATTAGGAAATTCTAGAAGTTTCCTAAATATAAATTAAAGGGGCCGGTTTTTATTATTGGATTTTAATCCATTAATTTAACTTGTTTTTCATAATCCTAATCTATATCAAATACTAATCCTAATTTGTGTCAAACACGAATTGGGTTTAGAGTGATTATAAAAAGGGAAAAGCAAAGCTTCCCCCATACCTCTTCTTCCTCCTTCTCTTCTTATTCACGGCCGAAGTTCCCAAGTACAAAGAGGATTTCGGTTTTAGTTGTTTGACAAAATCAAGAGATAAAGCAAACGTTGCGGTTCGTGATCAAGTACTAGCATACGTGCATTCGAGTGTCGTGTGTGCAAACGTAGAGGGATTTATTTTAAATCCTCATAAAGTTTTCTTACTTTATTTTCCTCCAAATCAAAGGTACACGTTTCTATTCTTGGTTAATTAATTAACTACATAGATTATTTTCCGCTGCGTGCTTTGTGATTTGATTTGATAAATTGTTATATAACCCAACAGTGGTATCACGAGCCTACTATGTATGTTTTTAATTACCAATTAAATCAAAACTTGAAGGGGGGTTAGGGTCTTGATCTTCAAATTTTCGGATATATATATATATATTTAAATTGTTTTTGTAATTTAATTACATTATTTAAATAAGAAACAAATAATATCTATATTATTAATATATATATAGTTCGAAATATAAAAAAAAAAAAAAAATTGTTTTTTTTAGGGTTCCTAATCCAAGTTTTGATTAATTACATGTTTATGTGATAAATTGCATGTATATATGGTGTACTTTTAATTATTTAATTGTTAAATAGAAGTAATAATCATGAATTTTTCATGCAAATTATTCATGATTATTACTTAGATATATTGATATGAAATCTTGATCATAAGGGTTAATTATGCTAGATAATTGAATAATTAATTGTGTGACAATGTGATTATGTTTTGTGAAAGTTTCTGTTTGACACCAGTTCACTAAAAAAATCATAACTAATTAACCGTAAGGAGTTGGAAGCTGAAATCTTTACAGTAGATGCTTGACTCATAGGGCTACAACTTTTATGTTTTGTGCTAAGCCCAGTTCGGCCTTCATCAGGGCCAGATTTGGTCGTGAAGCTGCTGGATTTTCCAGATCAGCATCCTGTTTTATGGTAGATAAACTTGTTATAGATATTTTGGCTTACGCAATCAAGGTAACTTGATGTATGTGGTCTCTTTCCATATGAAAGAGGAGCCAATCTTATACCATAGTGACCAAATTAGGTTGATTACCTTAATTGTTAAGTTGTAAATTTAGTAAGTTTAATTTTGCCTTTTTTTTGTGAAAATTGTGTGCAAAATTGTTTTTGGAAAAATAAACTTGACTAAATATATTGAAATAAGATTTTGTTTATAAAATTGGTGCCCTAAAATCAAAAGATACACCGGCTCACCCATTTGAACAAACTCTAAGAGAGGTATAAGTCGGAGTGCGCTAGCCTCCTAAAAGGGCGGGTTTTTAAATCGCGTTTATCGCATACCTTTGCCCTTGCGCTTCTTTGTGCGTTCGAATGGAGCTACCGAGCTCTTTTGTATTTAAAGGCAATAAAAATGAGTTTTATAAACATATTATGTTTAGAAGATATGCATGAATCTTCAAACATAACTTTTTGATCACACATCAAATTGATTGACCCAATAAACTTAAGTCATTGCCACCCAACTTGTAAAGGACACTTGTGGCTGTTGTTTTACTCACTGGTACACAGTGGTGAAATGACAGTTGCATGGCAAATCCCACTCACTGGTACACAGTGGTGGACAAATTTGCGCGTTCTTGGTTGGACGACTTAAAGCGAGTTAAGCGGTGAGACCTTGACCCGTGGCAAAAGATGGGACAAAACATGACTACAAATCACTTGATGAATCAAGTGTGATTTGTAGGTCCATTCTTACTAGGAATTGCACATGAAATGCAATTACTGCTCGTCACTTACCTTTTGAGTGCAATCATTTCTAGCAGATCAACTGATGAAATGATTGTATGTCAATTGGATCCTAGCCTTAATGAAATTAATTGTTTATTTGATAAACATTGGGTAATTGATTTCTTAAGGATTTATTATCGAAAATACTGATTTTTGAACTTAATCTGTTTTGTAGATGGCAATGAATCCTTCCACAAACACCAATGCTTTCGGCAAATGTTTGAAAGAGAAAAGCTTAATGGATCAAATTTCAATGACTGGTATCGTCAACTGAGAATTGTTCTAAGAGTTGAGGAACGCATGGATGTCATTGAAAGGCAATGGCCAACCGAACCAAGTGCTGAATCCACAGCAGCTGAAAAAGCTGAATATAGGATTCAGTACACTAGATTCAATGAAGTTTGTTGTTTGATGCTTGCGAGCATGTCTCCCGAGCTTCAAAAACAATTCGAACTCTACACTCCATATGATATGATCACAGAACTTAAATCCTTGTATGAAAAACAAGCTGGAGTGGAACTGTTCGACTTAGTCGTGGAACTTCATGACATGAAACTTGAATCTGGCAAATCGGTTAGCAGTCATGTGCTCAAGATGAAGAGCATTTTTGACAAATTGGATTCGATGGAGTACGCTTATCATAAAGAGGTAAAAGTTGGCATGATTCTCAAATCCCTTACGAAGGAATATGAGGGTTTTGTGCAAAACTATACCATGCACTCTATGAAAAAAAGCGTCAATGAACTTCATGCTATGCTCATTGAATATGAGAAGACGATTCCAAAGAAGGCCAATGACCCAAATGTCCTTATGATTAAGGGGGGTCGGATCCAGAAAGCTAAGAAATCGCACCAAGCTAAAGGCAAGTTTGATGGTAAAGGCAAGGGTAAGCAAGCTGCTTATTCCCCAAAACCAAAGAAAACCCCTCCAGCTAAGAAAGAGCATCCGGCTAAAGACCAGACCTGTCATCATTGTAATGAAGTCGGGCACTGGAAGAGGAACTGTCCCAAGTATCTTGCCGAGTTGAATGTGAAGAAGAAGCAAGCAAGCGTTGCTAGTACTTCAGGTATCTTCACCATTGAATTATTTTCCTTTACTAAGCGTAAATCATGGGTTTATGACACTGGCTGTGGAACTCATATCTGTAATGAATTACAGGCACTTAGGAAAAGGAGGAAGCTGAAGCCCGGAGCTTTGCAGCTGTTCGTGGGCAATGGTCTACCAGCACCTGTTGAAGCTATTGGAGAATATCATTTAGTTCTTCCTTCCGGTTTAATTATTGTTTTAGACAATTGTCATTATGCACCTTCTATCACTAGAGGTGTAGTTTCAGTTTCTTTGTTGAAAGACAACGGTTTCATTAATGTTTTTAATGATTATGGCATTTCAGTTTCTAAAAATAATGTTCATTATTTTGATGCTATTGCTTGTGATGGTATTTATGAAATTGATATGCGTGGTTGTGATTCAAATAATTCAATGTATAATGTTAGCAAAAGAGCCAAGACTAACTTGGACTCTACTTATCTGTGGCACTGTCGTCTTGGACACATTGGCAAAAATCGCATTGAAAGACTTCAACGTGAAGGGATCTTACAATTAAATGATGAATCATTTGATAAATGCGAGTCATGTGTTTCCGGCAAAATGACGAGAAAACCTTTTTCGCATAAACCGGAGGGCTAAAGATCTTCTTGGACTCATTCATACCGATGTTTGCGGCCCATTTAGACATGTGTCAAGAAAAGGAGCTAGCTACTTCATAACTTTTACGGATGATTTCAGTCGTTATGGTTATGTTTACTTGCTTAAACATAAACATGAAGTGTTTGAAACATTCAAAGAGTTTAAAAATGAAGTAGAAAATCAACTCGGAAAGACCATCAAGATTCTTCGTTCGGATCGAGGTGGTGAATACTTAAGCCAAGAGTTTAAGGATTATCTGAAAGCGTGTGGAATTGTCCAACAGCTTACTCCTCCATACACTCCTCAACATAATGGAGTGTCTGAAAGGAGAAATCGAACCTTGCTAGACATGGTGAGATCTATGATGAGCCTTACGACTCTCCCATTTTCGTTTTGGGATTATGCTCTTGAGACTGCTGTACGCATTCTCAATATGGTTCCAACCAAGAAGGTTGACAAGACACCATATGAATTATGGCATGGAAATGTTCCTAATCTGTCTTACTTAAGAGTCTGGGGATGTGAGGCACTTGTGAAGCGCGATACGCCTGACAAACTTGAACCCAGAACTACTAAGTGCATCTTTGTCGGATACCCTAAGGAAACGATGGGTTACGACTTCTATGATCCCGTCAAAAACACTGTTCGCGTTGCTCGATATGCTGAATTCTTTGAAAAGAAATTAGTTCCAGAGAACAGTGGGAGGATTGTAGAACTTGATGAGATTCAAGTGGAAGATGTGTCACCTTCTGAAGCTCCTAGCAATCATCAACTTGGGGGGGAAAATGTTCAAAGTGATGAACCTCAAGTCGATGATGATGAAGCGATTCTACTTCGTAGGTCCGAAAGGACAAGACGTCCTACTGACAGATTATGTCTGATGGTAGAAGAAAACGTTTTAGGAGATCTCGATGAGCCTCCGAATTTCAAAGCTGCATTATCAGATCCGGAATCTGAAAAATGGCTTGAAGCTACGAAGGTGGAAATGAAATCCATGAAAGACAATCAAGTCTGGAGCTTGGTTGATCTTCCACAAAATGCTCAAACTGTTGGGTGTAAGTGGATCTTCAAGAAGAAGACGGACATGGATGGAAATGTACACACCTATAAAGCTCGTCTCGTGGCGAAAGGTTATACTCAACGTTTCGGTGTTGACTATGATGAGACCTTTTCTCCAGTTGCGGACATTAGAGCTATTAGGATTCTCTTAGCCATAGCTGCGTACTATGACTTTGAGATATGGCAAATGGATGTTAAGACTGCTTTCTTAAATGGTTACTTGGATGAAGAAGTCTATATGGATCAACCTGAAGGTTTTATTGATCCAAAACATCCCAACAAAGTATGCAAGCTTCAAAGGTCCATTTATGGATTAAAGCAAGCATCAAGAAGTTGGAACAAGAGGTTTGATGAAGAAATCAAAAAGTTTGGTTTCGTTCAAAACCCCGATGAGCCATGTGTATATCGCAAAGCTAGTGGGAGTAATGTTACTTTCCTTGTCTTGTATGTTGATGACATATTGATCATAGGAAAACACATTCCGATGTTGCAAGATGTAAAATCCCATCTTGGAAAGTGTTTTGCCATGAAAGATTTAGGAGAAGCGGCATTTATTCTTGGAATCAAGATCTACCGAGATAGATCAAAGCGATTAATTGGACTAAGTCAAAGTGCTTATATTGATAAGGTCTTGAAGCGATTCAAGATGGAGAATTCTAAGCGTGGGTTTACACCTATGCAAGAAGGACTTAGTTTATCTGTCAAACAGGGTGCTACTACACCTAATGAGGTGGAGCGTATGCGAAGAGTCCCTTATGCTTCGGCTGTGGGATCTATTATGTATGCGGTTAGATGCACTAGACCCGATGTGGCGTTCGCGCAAAACATCGTTAGCCGATATCAACAGAATCCAGGTGAAAGTCACTGGACTACTGTTAAGAGCATTCTGAAGTACCTACGGGCTACTAAAGATATGTTTTTGGTGTATGGAGGAAATCCAGACTTGGAGCTCAAAGTGACCGGATACTGTGATGCTGGATTTCAAACTGATAAAGATGACACGAAGTCTCAGTCAGGATTCGTCTTCGTTCTTAACGGAGGTGCTGTGGATTGGAAAAGCAGCAAGCAAAAAACAGTTGCTATGTCTGCAACAGAGTCTGAGTACATTGCCGCCTCAGAAGCCGCAATGGAAGCAGTCTGGATAAGGAAGTTCATTAGCGGGCTTGACATGATCCCCTCAAGTGACTTACCCACTGATATGTACTGTGATAATACTGGTGCATTAATCATTGCCAACGAACCCGGAGTTCAGAAAGGTGCCAGACATTATGCTAGACGATATCACTATGTTCGTGAGCGGATCGAACTAGGTGAAATCAAATTACTCAAAGTTCACACAGATTTTAACTTAGCTGATCCTTTCACAAAAGCTTTGTCTAGGCCCAAGCTTGAAAGGCATGCCGATGGCATAGGACTTAAATTAGCTAGTTATTTCATGTAAATCTGTTGTTTCGGTATTTGGATAAGGGATGTTAAACAATTTATATTTTTGATAATGAAATAAAGTACTTGATATGTTTGATTTCATTTAATATTAATTGTATCCTATATTTGCATGTTTAATCCTAGAATATTTTAATAAATATTCTAAATTGTCCATTGTCGATTAATTATATGGGAATATAATTAAATTAAGACAAATCTGAGCGATTGGTTATATTCTTGGAATATATAATGGATGGTCCCACCAAACTCACATGATATCCATAGTTGATGCATATCGGACTACCCCACTAACGAATTTATTACTTTATGGATCGGAGTTATTAAGTAAAAATTCGTAAATGGTTACTTTATTGATCCTTTGACTTGAGATACAAGCAGGTCAGCATGTATGGATTGCACTTACTTGATATAGTTCTAACTCTCCTGAATAAGGGAGTACATAAAGGGCTATTTTCAGAAAGTGTATTGAAGTATGATGACTGACACGTGTAGTCAATACAGGATTTGTTCTTTCAACTTGAAAGTTGAAGTATGATACCATTGGCGCCCTCATTAGGACTAATTAAGATGTTTGCA
This sequence comes from Erigeron breviscapus, assembly GCA_034093135.1. Lineage (NCBI taxonomy): Eukaryota > Viridiplantae > Streptophyta > Magnoliopsida > Asterales > Asteraceae > Erigeron > Erigeron breviscapus. Next base: position 21,745,927 of record CM067170.1, read on the forward strand.
TGGCCGTGCCCAAATAAATCCAGATGGTTCTCGATTATATTTGGTAATCTCTAATTAGTTATGGAATGAGAAACAGAATCGTTAAATCATGAAATGACATTGATCCGTATTCATGTTTAACACGGTATTTGAACAAAGGGATAATAAATGCCTCAACCATTTAAATATACTTTAAGAAACTATACTTAAATATTTCTGGGAGCATTGGCGTGTTGCTAGACGCTAACCAATGTTATTACCTTCATTTGTTACGAGCTCAAGTGGGAGCTGTTAGTATATGATCACGTAGAAATGAACGTATGTCCAGAAATGATTTAAGCCTACGGGGTCACACGTCTCGACACAAATGTATTTAATATTAATTAATATATTTAATGTATTTAATTAATATGATCACGATTTCAATTAACGAGTGGTCGTTAAAAAACTAACGGTTACTAGCTAACGGCGTTAGTTAAGGAGGATTAATTTGTAATTAGGAAATTCTAGAAGTTTCCTAAATATAAATTAAAGGGGCCGGTTTTTATTATTGGATTTTAATCCATTAATTTAACTTGTTTTTCATAATCCTAATCTATATCAAATACTAATCCTAATTTGTGTCAAACACGAATTGGGTTTAGAGTGATTATAAAAAGGGAAAAGCAAAGCTTCCCCCATACCTCTTCTTCCTCCTTCTCTTCTTATTCACGGCCGAAGTTCCCAAGTACAAAGAGGATTTCGGTTTTAGTTGTTTGACAAAATCAAGAGATAAAGCAAACGTTGCGGTTCGTGATCAAGTACTAGCATACGTGCATTCGAGTGTCGTGTGTGCAAACGTAGAGGGATTTATTTTAAATCCTCATAAAGTTTTCTTACTTTATTTTCCTCCAAATCAAAGGTACACGTTTCTATTCTTGGTTAATTAATTAACTACATAGATTATTTTCCGCTGCGTGCTTTGTGATTTGATTTGATAAATTGTTATATAACCCAACAAATAGTACTTAAAAAATGGCTTTGTGTTGCATACAGTAATATAGATTTATTGAAAATGAAGTGCTGCTATGCTTAAATTCAGGTGGCCACTGTTCAGTGGCCTAACAAATCAAATTCAAATTTTCTTCATACTTTTTGTTTTAACAGTCCTGTTTCAAAACAAGACCTTAGCATCCAAGTAAATTGGATTTGGGTCGCCTTTTTCTTTTAAATTAGACGAATTCTTGTCAACATATGGTCATAAACACAGGTGACAGGTCTAACCTGTTATACAAAGAGAACTAGTGTTCTGCGAATAAAATAAATTCCTCTGCTACACTTTTGAGAAAAACACCATATGTCCATGTTGCAGATTTGCCTTAAACTTGTAATCAACCTACTAATCAAAGAACTCAAACTTTAACTTCAGAAGACAATCAACTGTTCTGTAAGCAGTCATATCAGGAGCATTTTCCTGCATAAGAAATATCTTCATCCCATTAATATCATAGTGCCTGAGTGGACATATAATATACAAGAGATGTCTAGCTATTTTAATTAAAGGAAATACCATAGCAGCTGGCCCAAGTAACTATATAGCTGCGATACAAATTTCCACATACATATTTATATGTATCTGAATAAATATTGGATGCATACATAAAATTCACTGTTTGGTGCAGCAGTAAATAAACAGGTATATAATCCCATAATAAATGACTAAAAAACCCTATAATGATGAATAAATAAGGGGAATACATGGACCAAACTCATTATCATCGATTCTTTGCAAGAATGACAGACGCAACAACGTACTTCAGATTTTAAATTAATCACAAAGAAATGGGTACAAGTTATATAGACACCTCAAAAAGGTTTTTCAAGAAATGAAGGGGAAGTAAGTTATAGTGAAGTTTGATCAGATGTTACACAACACACAAACAAGTTACCTCAAGTGGACACAGAACCTTGTTTCAGTCATTTGATTCTTCTTTATCGAAGTAAATACTACTTTTTGGTATAGAATGCATGTGTTCACACAAAAGCAACCATGGGAAAGTTAGCCTTTTGGCTCTGATGTACGCACTACGCAGTCTAACCGGTATTTACGTGGCCATTTCCTAGAGTTTTTTCACGGGTCATCCTAAGATGTTAACCCAGTATGGTTCGGACCTGAGTCTCTTATGAGACCTTCAGGATCCCTTACAAGAGGCTCGAGTTCGAATCTTGTAGGTTGCATGTGTTTGCACAACATAACTAAAAAACATAAGCTTGCATACCCCAAACTTGATGTAGTCTTGATACCAACTGCGTAATAGATCTCCTTTCTGTGGCATTTGGGAACTCCATGTTTACAACTTCTTGAATCGCCCCCAAGAATTGCCTCCTGGCTTTTGCAGTGAGTACAAGATGTTTAGGTCCATGGCCACTACTTAAGTCCACCGCCTGGGCAACATAAAAAGATATAAGACATTTCTATTTTGGGTTGTCTCATTGAATAGCAACATTTCCTCTATAGGAAAAAAAGAAGTTGAGCTCAACTAACCTAATATGGGTTAGTGTTTAACCCTGAGGTTCAATTAGGTTAAACAAAAGAACAGCTAAATAGAAATGGGGGACAAACGTGTCAAAAAGATAGCTCAAGGGAAATAGGACCACATTTATTAACCTGTTTGAAAATATTTGCCATTTTGACAAGAATCTGTTTTGATCTGTTACCCAACTCTTTGCCATCTTCACATAACATCAATATAAACACATGCCTGACACTAAAAAAAGCTTATAAATTGTTTTGGACGAGACCAACTTACCTGCTGCAACCAAGGGATTATAGAACCCATGAACTGTTGTTCAGACAAGAAAGAAGCCAAAGTGCTAAGAATATCATTTGCAGTTCTATTTGACAAACTTTCCAAAACCGGCCCCGTTTTATCAAGAAGGTAAACTAGAACATCTTCGTCACCAGAATTCAAAGCTTCAACATATGCAGAGTCGAGGTCTCCTTGTGATAAGTAGCCGTTTATAAGTTTGAAGACGCTATGCTCAACTTCTAAATTATTATGCCTGAGATTAGCAAAAGAAGCTGGACCAAATCCACCACCACCATTTCTGTTCAGACCCCTATGGTTTCCCACCCCGGTGCTACCCTTCTGTGTGCCCTTTCCTGCAGGGTTTCTACTTGACTTTCCCATAGGATCCATCCAAGACTCTACACCACCAGTACCGCCACCAGTTTTGCTTCTAGTAAATGTGGAGTCTTCCCAAGAATCAGATTTTCTCACTGGATGCAACGGAGATTGTCTACCACGTGTGTCCACTGACGATCTTGGAGTGCAAGTTGAGAGTCTAGGAGGAGGAGTAGTGGAATTCTTTTTTAGAAATCTGGAAGTTGGTTCTGAATGTCTTCCTCCATGATTAATGTTTTCTGCCATTTGATCCACTACATCTTCTAAAGTTGAGACCTTTTGTTGTATCATGGACAAGCTATCCATTATCTTTGTAGCGAACACCTGATAAAAATGTTCAGCACTTCAGAACTCATATGCTTGCAAGAATTAAATATGATTAAATTCCTCAACTTATTATCAAAAATGTGAAGATTGATAACCGGTAAGTACACATGTTATATAATGGCATTACTTGCAAAGCTAAAAGACGAGCTAGCAAAATGTGCAGATCAGGCTCGTTTGGTAAAAGGCCATAACGAGTGCCAACAAAAACAGGTAACCTTTTCTGGTATATCTAGGGTCATGAACAGCCAACTGTTAGTTTATTTATAAGTGGAGCATCAAATATGATGACAAAAATGATTACTTCATAATAATCCAACTTTCCGAATAAAATGATTTAGGGGGTTGTATGCATTAAAAATATAATTTGGGCAACTTTCCACCCGTTTCCTCTTAAGATACTTTACCAGTTAAAGCTATAAATAACTTGAATCGACCCAGTCTATGTATATGGGTTGAAATTGCCACATCTACTTACAAGGTCAGGTTTATGTTCTTTTAACTTCACAAGGGATTTTAACCCATTTATGTACATGAGGATGAAGTTTATTTTATAATTGTAATAAAGTTTGATAATCACTTTACAAAATAACTTGAAAAGGTATATAAAGTGTTTGTGTCAAGATCCAACCAAAATTATACCAAAAGTTACCCGTTTGGCCCAAACCAGTTTAGGCCCGTTAGCCGACCCTTCCAACTTGGCCATTATGTCACCCATAAAAAGGATAGGGGCATAGGGCATCTACCTGCAATAGATCTAAGAGATTTGACTGTTTGATTTCTATTTCTAAAAGCTTTTCTTGAATGCAAGCAATATCTTTTCTTGTTTGCGTACAACAGCCATGCTGCTCATGCATAACTTGACAGCTTGATTCTGTGACAGTTGACTCCAGGCTTCTACGATCCTGATCCTTTGAAAAGTACCTCTGTTCTTCGGTACTCATTTCTTCTTCCACCTGGAATTGATTGACTACCTTTGATTTTGCCATTTCACCCTTCGCATGAGAGCCCCCGGTCATCGGGACCATATTAATATTGGATGCGAAAGAGCACTCCTGTTTGTCATCCAATGGCACAAATTCATACCCGATATCTTGAGTCAATGTGATATCAGATCTAGTTCGTTCAAATGTTTTCGTGACACAACTGCCCTCAGATTCTTCATCATGAGTGTATGCTAAAGAGATATTACATTTTTTTGGGACACTGACTTCTACGTGCCAATCATTTGCTTTAGAATGCTGAGGACTTTCCACATAACTATGGCCAGTTTTTCTAACTGACAGAGGAACCCTTTTTCTAATTGATGTAGATTCAGTATTACTAGGAATGTCATTGTAGTCACCTGAAAGTTTAACAAATGATACAACAAAAGAAGTTACAATAGGTTTGGAGATACTAAAAATGAGATATATGTATAATAAGTAGCATACTGTTTGTATTGTGTAAAAGAACATGTACATAACAGTTCAAACTCATCTCAATAACAATTGCAATCTTTGACTTGGCACATACTTACATGAAACACTAACTAATAGCAAATACAGAGGTACCAATGCATTAATTATACAAGTTTAAGCGATTGCCGGAAATACTTTGTGTTCAATTTTCAGAGAAGGAAAAAAGAATTGATCCAGGTGTTAATTACGAAAGGATCATTACTTTAGTACTTTAATAAATAATAATATATCTTTGAATAAAACTATTTAATAGGTGTTTGCATTAGAAATGCGCATGTTCCTGTTTAAGTTAGATTTACCGAGTTAACTTGTTAGAGATAATGAAAAGTGGAAAACCAAAATCAACCATTTAGTAATGAGTAGAAGACTAGAAATTGCCCCCTCTACTTGGGACATACGTTGATGATTAGGGCTGCAAACTCCACATTATGTTATAAGTATATAATTAGGGCACAAATTACTACTAGACCTTTAATAGAAGATCCAGCTTCTGAAAGTTCAGATGCATCGGTTCCTAGAAGACTTTTCCAGAGCTGTAGGGCCTGAAGTACTGTGTCCCTAACAGGTTTTACCTATATAAAACATAAAAGCATTGGATCCGACATGCATTATGTATCAGATATTATATACTATTTGCAGAATAACACTGACCTTATCAAATCGACATATTTCAAGTGAACGAATGCAAGATGATTTAAGAGAAGCAGAATATGAGCCATTGCTAGAAGCAATTTCCGCCAATGCTTCAGAAGCAGCTTTCCGAGTTCTCCAATCACTATTCTTAAGAGCTTCTTGAATACTAGCCATTGCTGCTGTTAACATACTTTGTGTTGAAGCCCCCCCAGCCTGAAAATTTAATGGGCACCAGAAATATAAAAAGCTTTCTTCATTACTAAAGGTAAATATGGAAAGAAGTGAATTAGGATAATCTTGTGAATGTGTGCCATTCAAATCACAATAATCATTGCTAAGATAAATTCTTCCATCTATGACATATATCATATATGTGTCTAAAAAATTGGTAAAGTAGTCACGGATTTACAGGTGTATATGGATGGGTATCTTGTGAGTGATTCGAGATTCAAATTATTCAAATCAGATAACCAGCTGTGATAAACAGGTCATAGAAAAAATTGATTTGGATCTAGCTTTTGCTGTTTGAAGTTATTAGTGTATTACAATCTAATAAAGCTGTTTCAGAGTTTGGAAATTTCTGATTATTTAAGAAATTGAGACATAACTATAACCAAATCGATGCTCTTGTGAGTAAAAGGAGATACACCTTGTAAGACAGAAACTAAAAGTCTTGAAAAAGGTTATCAAATGAGTAATTGAAATACTATACTTTACCCAGATAAATAGTTTTGTGGGAGGCTGGGAGCTAGTTTGAAACTCAGAATCTATTTATCTGAACATCAAAACTACTTATTGCGTCTACATTTAAAAATAATCCAATAATCAGTTTCAAAATGCAAGCCCCAAAATATGTGAACAGCGAACACATCTTTCTCAGAAACCAACAATTACAATGTAATTTAAAGTAGTAAAATTGCAAAACTAACCTGGATGATACTTCTATTTAACTCAATCATGGCTGGCTTTGCCATGAAGTGTGGATTCTTCAGCATCTTTGAAGTCCTTGTCAACATGCGTTGCAGAATAGGCAATGGAGGGTCATTTGTATTATCAATTACCCGAGATAGACACAATGCTGAACCAAACTGCACATGTTTATTTTGTTCGCCTAATGCTTCAAAAAAAGGTCTCACTAATACTACAAAACATCCCTCGCTTTCATTGTCAGCAGTGGTAAACTTGGAAGCCAGAATACCCATAGTATCGATACACGCATTTCTTACAACAGAATCTGGATCCTTGAGTCGTTTAACTATACTAGCAACCATTTTGCCTAAATGGGGTGCAATGAGATCATAGTGGAAAGTTGTGATCATACCCATTAACCTAATACATTCCTTGCGAACGGCGATCTTTTGCTCAGAATCAGTATCTAAAATGCAAGACAGAAATGGTGCAATCCCATCTGGAGTTAAACTCTCAATTATTCTCCCTAGCTCCTCAACCCCAATCTCATAGGTATCCCTATCAGAAATCTTATTTAATGCGAGAATAACTCGCTGTTTTAGCTCAAAAACCACATGTTGACTGTTTGTCCTAGCAGACATTCCTTTAGATTTCAAAGGAGCGTGCATCTTCATCTTATGTTTCCTTCAAATATTCCAAATATATAGACCTAGGTGTTACTAAATCCCATCAACAAAAACAAAGCAAAGTACCACACCCTTCAACATGTTCCATCATGCCAATCAACATCAAATATAAATTAAGCTGCAACACCATGAAGTAAATCATTACACAATGTTGAACTACTCAAAGTGAAAAATTACTGACTAATATTACAAAGCGTTCACTTAAAAAACGATTTTTATAAACTATCTATCACAACAACCATATCAATAGTGTGATATAAAGGCAACTCCACACAAAAACAAAATAGAAGACAAGTGTTTGTCTATGATCTGCATCTGCCTTATTCTATCGAAAAAATACACTTATATCTAAACCAAGTGAGTATTGTTTATTTTGAACACAAATATTAAACCATAAACACTTAAAGATATGCATTCTCAAACACCCTCACAATACATAAGAAATGCTCGATAAGAACTAAATATTATTTAATAAGTATTTATATTGGGGAGTAGTATATTTTCACATTGGCCCAAATATTCAAAAGGCTCTATAAGAACTTGAGCTGAACATTTTATAAGCTCAAACTCGACTTGATAAATATTTCGAGCTCGATATTGGGACTTCAAGGTCGAGTTTGATAGAGTTCGGCTCGAATAATCTATATACTATATTATAAAGCAAATCTACTTTTCAACATTCAATTTCAACAATGTACACATGATAATGCATGATGTACCATACATCAATGCATACAACTTTCTCTCTCCTCCATAAATCATTTTATTCCTCTAATTCTTTCAAAATCTTTTATCTCAAAAACCGTACTTCGATAAATTATAAAAATTATATGGGTGTTCTTAAAATTTTTCATTAGAGATGTCATTCGATATACTTTCGACGAATTTTTAAATCCGAGGACGGAGCCCGTACGGCTAAGGCATTTGGCTATGACATTCTATGACATATCACCTCCTATGACCTATCAACTCTATGACCTATCACCCTGATCATTTACCGCCGCAACGCACGGGTACTTGCTCTCGTTTGATAAAAAGCTCGGACAGCCCTACCTAGAAGAATAAATCGATAAAAGACTATTTTCTTTCAATATTTTCCCCAAAACCCAGTAACTTAACTACCAGCAAAACAGATCATAAAGCAAAAAAAGTCACAAGCTTTATAACAGAAATGACACATTAAAAGATAAGCAGTCAAACCCCAGATTTAGGAACAGTTATAGATATAAAAATCTTGCAAAAAACAAAAATGCCAATAAGAAATTAGTACTACAAAATATAAAAAACGTTCTTTTTTACCTTGATACATAATTACAAGACTGCAAATGAAACCTGTATAAAGGGTTTGAAAGAACCCCATATAGAAGAGATTGAAGAAGATATACTCGTATATAATAATGTGTAAATTTATATTTTTACATTTTTTTTTTGAAATTTGAAAGAAAAAAAAAAAGAATTGAGAAAGGGGGTGAGTGGGGGGTTTTCACACCTCTGTTTTCGCGCTTGTGAGAGTGTGGGATTCGAATTCAAAGTGCGTTGAGATTTGATTCAAGGCGTGGGTACCTATGAAAATAGGGGAATAGTACTATTGTATGTCCTTTTTTTCGTCATTTTATACCCTTTGCCCCCTTAACCTTTTTTTTTTTTCACAATAAAATCGTAATCTGATAGCAAAATGCTCATAGATTTTCTCGAGTCCTGGATGATATAGCCATGTAGGAATAGGAGTGAATTATTAGGAAATTTTTAAGAGTCCTGAGTTTCATCCAGACATACGTGGATGTTACTATAGTGTCTCGAATGCTAACTACTAACTACTAATCCGTTATTTAAAAAAAGAAACCCTCACATTGTCAAAAATAAATTGCTTAAGAAAACTCGAACACGAACACACTGCATAAAATATATTCTCCTTGCTAATTGAACGAGTTAATTGGTTCTTTGCCCCTAACTAATATACCTAAATTATTAGTTTGATCTAATACAATGATTATTAATAAATGCGAGACTAGATATCATATCTTCTACCAAAAACACCATACGAATATCAGTTAGGCAATTCATTTTTTTCTTGTTGTTCCTATAAGTGTTCGTATTTTTTAAGTCACATTCATATCAGGATTAAATATCGTTATTGTTTTTGTAGTATGTTCTTTTTGGGATTAGTTGTATACTGTATTATTTTATCTTCACACATATTTTTGTTTGCAATCAACATTCTTTTTGTATGACCACTAATTGTTTGATAAAATGCTTAACAAGTTAAATATAATTTTTAAAATCCAATTCCCAATGAATAGGTTAAATAATTTTAAATATAGTTAATGTGGGACCTTAGATTTTATATATTAAGTTGTCGAACTTGACCATCTTTATTTTAGTAGTTATGTTAGTTTTATCCGTTTAACTCTTAGATTTTATATATTAAGTTGTCGAACAGATACACCAACATTGAAGTCTATGTACTTGCATAAATTTAGAATGTCTCATTAAGATAAAAGTTTTTTTTTTTATCATAACTGCAAACAGAAATAGAATTATACTAACTAGCATACAGTGGCGAAGCTTGAAAATTTTCAGTGGGGGGTCGGGATCTAAATTTTTTTTCCCCTAACACTATTTTTTTTAAAATGGGGGGTCGAAACCGAGTATATCGAAATTTTTCTACACGAAAACAATATACCCCCTACATCGCAAAAAAAAATTCGGGGGGTCGCCCCCCCCCCCCGGCCCCTTAATAGCTGCGCCCCTCAGCATAGTAGTTTTATTTTATATTTGGACGGTAATAAACTTTATTAATAATGCTGGCGGGAAACTAACTCGTGCAAAAAGCATACAATGTGATCCAAAACTAAGTTAAGAACATAACTCTAACAAACTATAATGTAAACCTTGTCTAGATTGGTTACTCCGGATGACTTAAAGTGCTTTGACTTGATTCCCAATTGACCACGCCCCTCATTTTGGAAAATTTATCTTGAATTAGTTGAAGTCTATAGAAGAATGCTATTTGTTCTTACAATTTATGCCTACAAATTTTGCTATCTATATAAGATGATTACAAATTTGTGTAGTGCGTGATAAATTGATAATGATAAGTGTAAGCATAAAATTTACAGGCATGAACAAATAGCAATTCACAAGTTCAGATAGTGTCATCGTGAAACTGAAATGCGAAGGCATATACAAATTACAAAATGCTTGATGGAAATGTGAAGATTTACATTATTAATTTCGCACGTAAAAAACTTCTATGTTGAACCTAAAAAAGTTACATACATTGACACTTATATACAATACAGATATCTCCTCCTCTACTAGAGGAGGAGTTTGACTGATGTAATAAAACCATTGCTGTCAACTAGATGGGGTGTCCACATAGGATTTTGATGTCATGGAGTGATGAAATTAGTGTGTATTTTGAGGTGTTTATACTATGTGAAAAATTGTATACGTATAGAAAATTGTATATACGTATAGAAAAGTACAATGTGGGGTTTGAAAGTACTCAGGTATGTCAGAAAATTCAAAAAATCATTGTTGTCAACTAGATGGGGTGTCCACATAGGATTTTGATGTCATGGAGTGATGAAATTAGTGTGTATTTTGAGGTGTTTATACTATGTGAAAAATTGTATACGTATAGAAAATTGTATATACGTATAGAAAAGTACAATGTGGGGTTTGAAAGTACTCAGGTATGTCAGAAAATTCAAAAAATCATTGTTGTCAACTAGATGGGGTGTCCACATAGGATTTTGATGTCATGGAGTGATGAAATTAGTGTGTATTTTGAGGTGTTTATACTATGTGAAAAATTGTATACGTATAGAAAATTGTATATACGTATAGAAAAGTACAATGTGGGGTTTGAAAGTACTCAGGTATGTCAGAAAATTCAAAAAAAGTTGGGCGGGCCTTTGAAATAGATGTGTAGATGTGTAGAGAGAAAGGAGGGCTGGATTTTAAAGGAGAGAGAGATTTTATATTTTGAAATAAATCTGTATGTGTGTATGGTTTCCTTACTTTTTTTCTTATTCATCTTCTTTATGTTTCTTCGATTTCTCTTTCTCTGCATCTATTTCATCTTTCTTTTTCTCTACATACATATAGTTATATGATTTTTTTTTATGAATCCCGATTTTATGCAGTATATATATATATATATATAAATCTGTATGCGTGTATGGTTTCCTTATATAACATATATATATATATATATATATTAAAAAAATAAAATGAGAACTAAAAAAATGTCGAGAACCGCATGAACTAATTTTGACCATCAAATGAGTCAATCAATGGTTATAGTTAATCAAGGTATTTAATTAATTAAAAGGAATTTAATATAACATCTTATAATTGAAAAGGGTAATTTAGGAATATATTATATTAGTTGTAACCGTTTCCTTTTTTCCCTGTCCGTTATTCTAGTGAAAACAAAGCTTTTTTCTTGTAATATATATGAACCTTTTTGTTGACTTTCCATCATTTTCGAACCATTAACCGTACTTCAAGTATTTCTTATATTTCCATTAATTTTTGTACGCAAATAAAATATTGCCCATAGTTCACATGTAACTATGCAAAGTTAACTAATACTATCAAAATTGAAAAACAAAATATCAACTCACATATGTAATCCCAAATTTAATGAATATATATTACTTTTTTTATATATATTTACGTTTGTATATAAACTGTACACTTATGTACATCTTAAATCTTAAAACAATTAGAATAAAAAAACATACAATCTATGAACATGTTAAAATAATATCAGTCACATATGATGATTTATTTTAATAATAATTTAGTCGTTAAAAATAATAATAAGAACCGTGTTCATATTTGTTCACATGTGTAATTAACAGATGCTATTATTCAAAATTGATTTTGAAAAGGCATATGATACGGTTTCTTGGCATTACTTATTCACTCTGATGGATTTTATGGGATTTGGTCCCAAATGGTGTAGTTGGATCAAAGGGTGTTTGTACTCATCCAAAGCATCTGTGTTAGTAAACGGTAGCCCTACTAATGAATTCGTATATGAACGTGGCTTACGACAAGGAGACCCGATGGCACCATTTTTGTTCACTATTGTTATGGAAGGGTTACATGTCTTCTTGGAAGACATTATGGCTGCTGGTTTATTTTCAGGGGTGCGTATTAATGACCTCCATCTATCTCACTTGTTTTATGCAGATGATGCAATTATTTTGGGTGAATGGTCTCTGAGTAACTTGGCTAATACTATAGCTATGCTCAGCTGCTTTAATATAGCCTCTGGTTTATCGATAAACGTTCATAAATCGTCAATATATGGTATTGGAGTTCCTTTGGATATTGTTAAATCATTTGCAGAAAAGGTTGGATGTAAATCAGGTTGTACTCCATTTACTTACCTTGGCATTCCCGTTGGTTTAAACATGGGACGTGTCTCGAATTGGAATGTCTTGATTGATCGCTTCAAGAAAAGACTTGCCACTTGGAAAGCTAACTTACTTTCAATCGGTGGACGTGCGACTCTGATTACATCAGTTTTAGGTGCTCTCGGTACATACTTCTTTTCCTCCTTTTATGTTCCCAAAAAAGTGTTACATAACCTTGAGGCTATACGGTCTAAATTTTTCTGGGGTGCTGAGGATAAAGGGCGTAAGATGGCGTGGATAAAGTGGGATGTGGTTATTAACTCTAAAGACAATGGAGGGTTGGGATTTGGTAGCTTGTCGGCTTTAAATAAAGCTCTCTTGTTCAAATGGAAATGGCGATTTTTGAATAAGACCGAAGCTCTATGGGTCAAAGTTATTAAAGCCATTCATGGGAGTAAATTCGGGGAATCTTCGTCCGGTTCGAGAGGTGGTATTTGGAATAGAATTACCAAGGCCATCAATGATATCTATTCTGCCACAGTCACTCCTACTGATGTCATTCGCAAACAAGTGGGTCGTGGTAATGATACTTATTTTTGGTCTGATATCTGGTGTGGTTCTAATACTCTTATGTCGAGGTTTCCTAGATTGTATGCCCTGGCTACTGAGAAAAATACTACAGTTGCTAACCTGAGATTTCAAGGGGAATGGAAATTCCAATGGAGGAGGACGATTAGGGACGGTAGAGAAATGGATCAATATAAGGAATTATTGGAAATGTTGGTTAACTGCTCGCTTTCTGATGTACCTGATAGATGGGTATGGGACCTTAATGGTGATACTACCTTTGCGGTCAAGACATTGAGACACCATATCGATAACAACTTACTGCCAACTTCTGATCGAGCTACCAGGTGGGTAAAATACGTCCCGAAAAAAGTTAATGTTTGTATTTGGCGTCTTTTGTTAGACAGACTACCCACTAGATTTAACTTATCCAAACGTGGTATGGAAATTCCCTCGATTCTTTGCCCATTATGTTCGAGCCGCCCGGAGACAACAAACCATTTGTTTTCAGGTTGTTTTATTTCTTCTAAAATCATCTCAAGAATTGCGAAGTGGCTAGACCTGCATTGCATTGTTCCAGATCAACCCTCGTCGATTATTGAAACAATTGATAACGCAAGGATCAAGACGGATGCTAAGGAGTTGGTACTCTCAGTGATGTTCACAGCTTGGTGGTACATTTGGCGTGTTCGGAATTTGTTTATTTTCCAACCGGATTCAGTTTCACGGAGAAACTATTTTGACGATATTGTTTCTTATTCCTTCAATTGGTATGTATATAGAAATAGTAGTACAAATATTAGATGGGAGGATTGGTTGTTAAATCCTCTTCTTGTCTTGTAATTAGATGGGAGGATTAGTTGTTAAATCCTCTTCTTGTCTTGTAACTACTTAGGTAGCTCTTGAGCTTCCTATTGATTTTGGAATATAACATCATAGTTCGAAAAAAAAAAAATTCACATATGATCAGTATTTGTTCACATGTGTATGCAACATATGTTCGTAGATGTTTATATTTGTTTACATGTGTTTGCAACTAATGTTTACTTGTGTGTGTCTAAAATTTAAGATATTCATATGAACTTAAAAATATAACTTTAAAAATATATGAGTTGTTCAAATGTAAAAACTCCAATGCATATTAAAATTTTATGTTTTTATGTGTACAAATTTTGTCAATATTCATAAATTTCTTATTTTTGTAAATTTCTATCATTCTAAATGTACAATATAAACTGAAATTTCATCATGTTCACACGTGTACATTTAATTTATACATATAAACTTATTATTTATTTTAAATTTTTTCTTTGTTGTACACATGTAAACTTATCGTTTACTTAAAATTTATTATTGATACATAGGATGTAAGTGTGTATATATTTTTTCATCTAGTCATTCATGATCTTGAATGAATAATTATCAATCGTGATCACATATAAACTGGTGTGATTCTATGATGTTCACATGGGTCGACTTTAATATATTTTTGAGATATACATATGTGGACTTCTAATTTACACATGTAAACATATCAAGTTTTTCTCTAAAAATTTATCTTCATTATATGAGTTGTGGACATGTAAATAGTTATTTTTCACATGGTTCTAAAAAGAAAAAACTCAAGCTTTGTTGTTTTTTTAATAAAAAGAAAATACTAAAGTTAATTATTAATTTATCACATGACATAGAGTTAATTATTTAACGCTTATACAACTATAGAAAATTGATAAAAAAAAACAAAAGTACAAAAATAAAGTGAATGTCAAACTGATTTGATAAAATAATACATGTATGTATTTAACAAAAACAATTTACGAGAGCACTAGCAACAGAATTCAAAGTGTAATAGTAATTTGGATCATTTACGTTTTTATAAATTCTAAACGGTTATACAAATTGAGAGATTTATGGAATCTAATCATTTTTAATTTAACAAAGAATGGATTTATCAATTTTTAATTGAGAGATTTTAGTTACAGATCTATATCCTTTGAACTCTTAAAAGGTATGATTTTCTTAACATAATATTTATTGTTTATTGATTTATTTCTTTTTTCATTTTTAAAATCACTAAAAGTTTAGTTATTTGTGATTTTTGGAGTGTGTTTTTGTTTAAAAGAGGTTGTGATTGTTAGAATTCGTGAGTTAAACCTCCATATTTGTGATTTAGGTGATTACTAATATAAAAAAACTAAACTTTTGGTGATGCATATAAAGTGTTCGATGAAATGTCTAAAAGAAATTTGGAGTTGTTTATATGTATTTAGTTTTATTGTGTGGTGAGTAACGAGGTAATTTTGTGTTTTATCTTTACATACTTTGTTTGCAAAGGTGAGTAAAAAGGAAATTTTGGGTTTATATTTATATACTTTGTTATTTAGATGATTTTCAAACTATTTAAAGTGGTGATTTTCTTTACTTCTTTAGGTCCTTTGCTGCTCTTGGAGTTCAACATGATTAGTGTTTTCGGTTTATTCTTCGTATGAGAAAAATTGCAATTTGATTGGAACCTTTGTTGCCGGTTGAAATTGGTCACAATTTATGATTGATTCCTTGGTGACAAATGGATCCGATTACGTTTTCTTGCTCCTTGAACACTTGCTATTTGATGATAATTGATTAGGTGTTCAAATTTTTCTCATAGACCGAAACAAAACCCACTGATGATAGTTCTCCCTTTTTATTGGCTATGATGATGTGTATATATTCAAAGAATCTTGAGTTTATGTGTTCCTTGGCGTGGCATTTGAGGTGTAAATGTGATTCTTGTCACATGACAACTTTCTTTGATGCAGCCATGTTGAATCATTACTCTTGCTTGAGCATGTCTGAGCCAAATGAATATATGATGAATTATACGGTCCTATAAAAACATTGGGTTCATTAGATCAAAAGGGCCTGTTATGATCGTGAATAGTCTTGGTGAATGGGTGATGGGTTAGAATGGATAAAGGGCAATTGAGATATGAGTTTTCATCCTGAGGTATTTTTTTTTGTCGTTGGCATATATAAGTTTTATTTTATATCTTTCAATCTTATTTGCCAAGCTTTTGATATTATGATTTAGGGTTGTTTATATCTGAAAAATGCTATGATGTTCTGTTAAATGGCTTACCATTTTGATTAAAAAGTGGTCAATGTGAATTTAGGTTAAAAAGTGGTTAATACACACATTTGATTATCAAAAAAAGCATTATTATTTGTTATTGGCTTTTGCTCTTTTTTTTTTTGATAATAATGGCTGTTAATTTATGTATTTTATACATTTTATTGTAGGCCTTTGCTGGATAATTGAAACAGGCCATGGAGGTTGGATATGTTGGAAAGGGTTATGATCAGGGTGTGAAGAACATAATTCATTTTCTGTTTCTTTTAAATCATGATGTGGTGCTGTGGTTTATACGGATGTTTAGATACATGGCGGTTATAGAGGTGGCAATCAAAAGTGGTCAAGTGGGTTGGGTATTGGATCAAAAAAGGAGTAAGTGTGTGTCAGAACCAGGAGGGCTGGGTTGACCGGATGAAGATTTCGCAAGATTTATTTTATGCTTTTCATTTTGTATCATATATCTGAATGACTATATTGTAAGACTGTAAGTTAGCATCTTAATTTTGGGTTTTTAAGGATATAAGGATCATACCACACATATAATTTGCAGGTAACGGCTGTAGGATACAACATAGTGGGAGTCATTTTGCTCCCGAAGTTGCCTCACTTATCTCATCTTGGTGCAGGGCCTGACAAGTAAGTCTATGATCTTTTTTTTGCTCTTCTATTCTTGCCATTATATTTATTATTCTGGTTTTGATTTATCATTATCTATAATAATATAGGAAAAAGTGTCTTTTGTGACATGTGAGGATGATGAGAAAGTTCAAAGTATCAAAAAACTCGAGGGAAAATATGTGAGGTCAGTCTTTATAGACATGATTCAAGTAGATTTTCTTCACAAGTTCACAATGCTTTATGTTATACATAATTAAAGACTTTCATTTGGATACGGAAGTTGTTTGCTTGCTTTAAACAGTCTTACATGTTTCTGAAGTGACTTTTGAGGTATAAGTTTGATTTTCAACAGTCTTACATGTTTGCTTGCTTGATATATAAATAGTCTTACATGTCTACAGGCTTTCCCATGTTTTGATATTTTAGTCGTAGCGGCATTAAGCTTCTGCCAGTTTGTTGGGTATGGGCTGATTTTGTTGTTGAACAAGGTTTGTCTTCAACAAACAACGGTTTTAAAATCTGACAAGTAGTGTTTTCGTACCCAAGTTACATATACCAAAACTCCCAATGTCTTTCGGTTGGCTCTGAAGATGAGCAGGTGATATTTAGTCTATATATCTCATAACTATAAACATATACCCCATTACATTTTAATTTTTTCAAAAATTGTAAATTATGTTTTATCTTATCAATTAAATCAGTATGTAGGCTTGGATCTGTAAAGTTTTTAACCATTTTCTATGCTTAATTGGTTTTGCAGGGTGGAAAGATACAAGCTAGATGAAGAGTTTGTTGGTGTTTGTGATTTTTTTGAGTTGAGAGATCTTTGGGTAGTTGGATTCATTGTGTTCAATGTAAGTTGTTACATAATATTTTTTGAGTGTAATGTATGAACGTGAAAGTTTGTAATAGTGTTGGTAATGTTGATAATGGTATTGGTGATTTAAAGCCAGAAAGAGAGGCACAATGTTGATAATTTATTATTTTGAAATTATATATGCAGGTTAATAGGAGATAGACTTGGTATATGGTGGTGAAGTGTTGGTTTAATGGGTTGATAACTTAAAGAGTTTTTAATGGGTGCACAGGGGTTTTGACTGGTGGGTGACTGCAGCCTTGGCTGGGACTTAACCTGGTGGATGAACCGGGGCTTAAACAGAGGGGTGTAGCGGGGCCTACTGGTGTATGAATTGGAGCCTTAACTGGTGGGTCAATTGGAGACATGTATAAAATTATATCACAAGACTACAATTAGATGTTAAATGAGAATTCAATGATTTATGAAGTTTTGGGCATTTATGGTTCGCTGATTGCCTGATTCATATTAGTTTGATGTATATTCACACAATGGTCACGAGGAATTTGCTGTTTGTGAGGACATAGGTCAGGTACGCTTTATAACTATTGGAGACAATGATTATGTTTTTTTGTTCATGTTGTTCTCAATATATAACTGAATTATAAATTGGTCTCATGCTACATCTTTTATATGAATATATGCAAAATTTATGGTCCATGAAAGGTTTATATGATAATCAAAGAGTGGTGTTAATTTGGCGTTCAAGTAAGGTAGCTTCTTCACAACAGTAAGTGGGTTAATTGGGGGGTTCAACTAAGGTGGAAGAAATAATTTTAAATTTGTTTAAAACAATGTACAAACATATTATTTATAAATTGGTTATAAAAATAAATACACTTGATTTAGATGTTAACTATTTCACCTTCAATATACTATAAGTAAAAACGAATTAATTCAATATACTGAATATGTTCAGGATTGTCTAACGGTTCTTGATATTAGCTTTAGATGGCCTTTATCAATGCATGGATGCACATTTGGTAACCTTTTGAAAAAATCTGTGTGTAAATGTATATTATGCTAAATGAATTGGTGGATTTTGGAACATGGCAGATAATTGTGGAACCTGAACAACAAGTGGCCAACTTTTTAAAGGCTGGAGCGACATAGTGTCCATTTTAGCAACATTTCACCATCCATATAGACCGCTTAATCAAGTAAGAACTTATACATCTAATTGAAATTTGCTTCTTTCATCATGTGACAAGAGAATTTGGCCTTTTTGTGTTTCTTTTTTCTGATTTTCTAAGTCGTATTGGTTGGATACTCAGATGTTTGAGTGTCAATATTTTTGATTATGTAACAAGTTAAAATGACCAAAATTCTCATATATTCAAGAAAAAGTAGACACGGTTTGTAGAGTCGTGATAAAAAGTCTCAAATTGCGAGACATTTATAAAAAAACATCATATATATTAAGTGACATTTTTGTGTTGTTAGTTACCCATTTAAGGTGGACTATATTCTTGGAGAGAAATGAAAAACAACAAGTTGTGAACCGTGGTTCTTCCATTGGCATTGTGTCGGTTAAGGTTAACCTGGAGAGCTGGTTATGCAACATGGTTTAGCCAAAAAGCAAGTGACCCAAACCTATTTATTTGAACCATGGAACCAGATTCATTTGCTTCTGATAATGATTCCGAACCATCCGAATTAGGTAGTTTACACTCAAATGTGACCCAAAGGCATGTGCATCACTTGAACCAAATTATCGGTAGTTTGTGGTTTTTGCAGGTGTTTGGTTCCGGTTTGTTGCTGGTGTAAAGGTCACACTGGTATTGCTATGACTGGGGATGTGCCCTTCATGCTTGAGTGATTGGAATATAATATGCAGATGGAGCAGGTTTATGTTCTCACACATAAGTTGCAATAATGGTTTTATACAATGGAATTTCGGAATGAAATGCAGTAGTTATAGATTGGGCTGTTGGCAAGAGGTATTTTGGTGTGAGGTCTGGTCGACCTATTAATGCAAAATGCAGCTCTTTCTGTTGACACAAAGAGCAGGCCTGAATTGCAATAGTCATGGTGTACAAGTAGCATTGAGAGGACTACAACAACCCTATCACTCTTGGGTACTAAAGTTTTCTTGAAGATTTATCTTGGCTGCCGAATTGGATGATCTTGGTTCCATGACTCAACTTGTGTTTCATGACTTTAATTAGTTTGGTACATTCATTGTAAGTTGTTCTTAATTGACTATTAATTATGTCATTATGATGCAGGTTTGATCTCTTTGGATTTATAATGTGTAGATTACCCCCACACTCGAAAAGATGGTACGTAACATTATTTTTGTATAGCACGCTCTATTGTACTTAGAACTTTAACAACATTATTTTGTATCTTTGTGCACACAGTTACTCAAACCAAGGAGAACTGTGTGAACAAACAGTCTCAACAATACGAGGAAATAGATAAAGAAGACGTAATATTAGTTTTATAATTTTATCTTATTTTATCTTTGTAATGTCTACTGTGGCCCATCTTTTTAACATAGTTTTGCATGTTTCGCATTAGAATGGTAGTTTTAGGGCAATGTATGGTTCAAGACGGATTGGGTTGTCAAGACTACTTTGTTTACTTTTTGGTTATAAAAATCTGCTGGATTGAAAGCCAGCTTGGTTTGGACCAAGTCATATTGAGGACTACAACTATATGTGTCTTGGTTTGCAGGTATATGCTTTTGTTTTGTACTATAATGGATGGTGCTCTGGTTTAAGTTTGGTTTGATAATACACAAGGAATGAGTTGGGTATGGGCTATATTTTTTGGTGTATTTGCTAAAGATATAGGACAAGTAGTGATAATGATTTTTGGGAAATAAGATTTTTTTGGAAAAGTTGAAGGTAGTCACTTGTGTAAATTTAGGTCTGTGCAAATGTGGTAGTTTTTTTATCACACTGAAGTTATTTTTCGTGTTCAGATTTTTGCTTGCATCTTTATGAGTCGATATCATTAAGACTTTGAATTCGTTTGTGTGAAGTATTGTTGGTTTAGTTTTGGATTAAATGATTTTAGGCTACTGTAAAAAAGGGTCTGAAGTTTTGGTTGAAGTTTGTATTTAGAATTCGAAAGTGGCAGGTGTTTTTTTTGAAGGTGGGGTTGGTTGTCGATATATTTATGGATATCATTTAGTACAGAACATGATTTGGAAGGGTAAAAAGCTATGGAAATTTGAGAAATATAGTTGGATAAAGTTTGGGTAAAATATGGATAGAAATGTTTTGCACTATTGTTTTTTTTTCCAGAAATGATGATAAGAAATGTGTTTTGAGATTTGAACAAGGATTAATTAGGAAATAAGACATGATTGCATTTGTATTGCCAAGAGTTGGAAGTGTGCAGGTTTGACTTTTTTAGTCAATGGAAAGGAAGTGTGCAGGTTTGACTTTTTTAGTCAATGGCAAGGATTTGTTCTTTTGGTAATAAAAAGATATACTGCAATGGGAAGAACTTGTTCTTTGTTCCTTTTTAATGTATTTCAATTTACTTTAATTACACAAGATTAATCGCATACCAAACGAGTAAAACACGGTTATGTCTTCTAAAGAAGTGTGTAATCAAAAAATTATTTAAAATTAAAATATAAATAAAATAACTAACTAAATGGATTTAGCATTATTTCAATTTACTTTAATTAGACAAAATCATCGCATACAAAACAAATAAAACATGGTTATTTTTTCTATACAAGTGTGTAAAAAAAACAAATTCAAATTTTTTCTTTATTCCACCCGTGTTTAACACGGGATTTAAATCTAGTAATATATATAACATAACATCAAGCAGGGGATTTATCTTCAATTATACGATTGAGGTATTCTCCAAGAGCCCAAATTGGAAATATGTTTCTGTAAGACGAGTAACTTATCATACAGTTCTTGTTAAACACCCCTATAATATCCTGAAAAACATACATTACTCGATTAAACCAAAATAAGCAAGAACGTATATAAACGTACACATACATATGTATTGAAATAATTACCTGTTGCGGAAAATCTCCATTCTCTGTTTGGTGATCAATTAGTACTTTTGCAGCACGATGGAGTGGCTTGTGATCTCTCTTACCCTACTCACAACGAATAACTTACGTCTAAATATGAAATGAACGATCGATAATAACCAAAAATATTTCAAACTCTAACCTAGCTAGCTAATTAGATACCTGTCCGGCTTCAATCAGAGCTAGCAAAGCCCACGAAGTGTTTATGAGGTGGGGTTTGTTGCCTGCGATATTTGTGTAGATCTTTTGCTCGTAAGATTTGTAGCTCTCTCCCCAACCCCCGGAGGGAAGCTGCATAGAGAGCAAGAAAGAACACGCCTTTCTGATGCTGTAGTTACTTTCGTATGTCTCACCCGCTGCAATCAATCCTTTTATTCCAAACCATGTTCCATACGTGTAACAAATTCCCCATGATCCAAACCTGTACCTCACAATCATATATATGTAACCCCATAATTAGGACTAACATTGAAGAAATTAAAGACATTTTTTACACATTTTTTTCTTAAGAAGTTAACTTAGGGAAGCTGTAGTTTTCTGCAAGTTATTTGCACATAACTATGTGTGAGATTTATTCACATCTATAAGTTTGAAAGCTATATAAAGGCATTATAAGTGAATAAATAAATGTTTCTTATATACATGAAAAATTATTAAATGGTCTATAATGGAAAATGTTGGAATGAGATTGTGATGACCAAATTTTCACCCAATAAGTGTGAATCTCAGCTCACAATCTTAAACTCTTTAAGAGTATGAAAATGTTAAGACTAGTGTAGGAGATATGAATAACCATGAGCCGTCGGGCAGTTGCATATTCTCAATAAATGTTATGGCTTTATCGACACAGGCTTCTATTTCATCCCTTCGGTGGCTTGGATATAGTTTCATGAACGATCTTAGGCCTTGCACCACTGCCGATGTACACTCCACATACCTAAATTACGAAGATCTTTTAGATAAGCAATACATACGACATCTATGTCTCATCTAGGTATCAAAGGACAGTAGGCAGGGGGCATACTGGTAATCGACCATGATGTCTCCAAATGTTTCAGCAGGGTTGAGCACCTAACATATAGTTTCATGATCATTTTCTCATTCTTTAATTATAATCTGAACACATATAGACACACAGAGGTTTATGGTATATGCTTACAGACCTCTAACCATCCGTAGGATCTCATGGGCTCATAAGAGGAGAATCCGCCATTTGCATTCTGTATCCAAGAAAATCAATTAAAAGATACAAGCATTTCTCTCTTAGCATACTTTCCCCTCGTCCAATATAAAGTTTAAGGCAATTTATGTCTACCTTAATTTGCTAGTGTTTGTACACATATATACCTGAAGAGTTAGAAGTAAATGAACAGCATCATATAAACATTCTGGTGCAATTGATTCTCCAACAATGTCATTTGGCATTTGTGATAGCATCAAAACGGTCTACAATCCTCATCATCGTATTCATTATTATTCCATCATGCATTAAGATGAAATAGTGAAATATAAGTTAGTCTAGCTATAAATGCATGATCTAATTGACGATATTATGATAATACTAGTCGCAGCACACCTTCAAAGCTTCAGCAGTACAATCTGATACAGGCCAACCATTATCTCGAGTAGAAAATGGCCATCCACCACATATCATGTGACGATACCATGACTGAAAGTTACCCGAGCTGTTTTCTCTGATCTTCACATTAACAAAGATATAATTAATGAATCTTGATCACTATCATCCGTGCTCGATCAGGTGCAACATACAAGTTCAATAAAGGAAAAAGATATATACTTGTGAGTTTTTAATGAAGTTGTGTGCTTTCTGAAGCATGGAGCCATATTCATCAACCATATTTGTTGCTAATATAGCTTGAACTGCAAAGACTGCATCCCACAATTGCGATCCGTTGTATCCCTAATTAAGATCTCAAAAATTAGGATATAGTCGGGTGGTGGAAAAACTATAGTTACATATTCTTGAATACAAATGATAATGAGCTGATGATGCATGATAATTATTAATGATAAACAGTAAGTGAAGCCGCTCCAAAATTACCTGCATTTTCATGCCATCTTCGGCTATCCAAAGATAGTCTTTGATTCTGGAGAGGTGCAATTTAATTACAGGTGACTTTGGATCCTCTACCCAACAACATAACATGTTAAGCACCTGTTTTGGCATATACGTAGGTGTTAACTTCAATTATCAAGGAGACTAGAATAATAATATATTTAACTTGAAATGCCAAAAGGGGTGGAAAAAGAACTTTAACTCGATCGACTGCAAGAAATGTTTTTGCTGAGTGTGTCTGTTGGTACCTTATTAACAGGTCCAATGCAGATATACCGAGTGTTTCTGTCCTCATAATGAATGTGTTGCATAGCAGTGTTCAATGCTTTCTTTCTAAGCTCCGATAATGGCCATTGCATCAATAAAGGTTCCGCAATCTTGTTCAAACCACCCCATATGATGTCTTGTATTATAGGATGAGGATAATACAAATCTTCCTGCAACCAAACAAAAAAATTCAAGAAATATCTATAGTGACTAGTGTGTTAGCAACATAGACAAAGGTTCATGAGAGAACCCTTTGTTCTGCAAGAACAGTGAAAAATTGTTTGGAGGGATCCCTGTTAGTTTAGGGATACTCTGGAATTTTTGAGCAAATTAGATAGAATTCCAGAGTATGCAAGAATAATCAAATTAATTAACTACCTTGGCACATTGATTTCTTGCTGAATCCCAATCAACTTGGTGATAAAGTGTCTTATATAACTCTCGTCTTAGTGACAGAACAACGGAACTGATTGGCCCGACAAACCGCTTACCATACAAGTATGACATCGGTAGGTATACCATCCTTGTGTGGCACCACAGGCGTCCTTCATTATCAAAACGATATCTTTATATAAAGTAATAATAATCACACGATATAATTATATTTATATATGCCACGTACCATTCGAACTTTCATAAAACAAAACCTTACAAAAAGTTAAACAAACCTGGGTGTAGAGGAACAAAATAAGGGAGAAGCCACAACTCTGGTGGCAAAGGATTGTTGCCATCCCATTCATACACCCCGAGTACCTACGGATGTATATATATATATATATGACCCGATGAGCCTCAAACTAACCAACCAACCAACACTTTTGTCAATTAAGAATGGACTTAATTGACATATATGCTGCATACTGCTAGTGTAACTATTATTATTTAAAAAATAAAAAAATCATTTACTCGCGTGGGTGAGTTGATTGTATACATACTTATATTGTCATATAAGTGTCCTGAGTAAGATTTAGAACCCATAATTAACCTCTTGGATCGATATATAGCATGTTAAAGTGATGTAAAATGTAGTAGTAAATAATAAAGTAGAGTAGTAGTACCAACCTATATATATAGATTAATTAGAAATTAATAACTTACAGAAAGCCAGAATTTACCCCATGAGGGTATGTGAGTGACACTGCCATGATCAAGAATCCATTTTCTAGCTTTTGTCATGGCACCATCATCATCATCGTCCATTCTAGTAATAATTTCTCCAAGCAATCTCAAGCTCACATAGTTCAAAGCCGTACAAAACATGGTGCTGTGCCCTTCTATGTGCAAACCCCATCCTCCATCAACATTCTGTTTCGTGCAATATATATATACATATTTATTTAAGGGTGTACGTACGTACCATTAATCATCATTACTTTATACCTTTCAAACCCATATATATATATATATATATACATACTGTGACAACTCGTAATTTATTAACAACGGGTTAGTCCAAATCTCGATCATTATTTATAATTTCGTCTAATTTAGAGATTATGACGTGGAAATTATTAGTTAATTGAACATTTGATATGGTTCATTTGGACGTATCCTTATGACGTAGACTATTAGCTATTTAGACGAATGCCGAGTCTTAAAATGACGTTAAATAAAGATTTAAATGTTATAATTGAACACAGTAATTAGACTGTCTAAACGAAATATTTCTAAAAGTTTAGTTTATTAAATTTTATTGTCTTGTCTTAAACTAAATTAAGACGAGGGAAAATACTTACTTTACATTTTGACTTTTAGGTCAAACGGTATTTAATCGTAAGCATTTTACCAAATTGGGGGTAAGAAAAATATCCCATTTGAGGCCACATGGGCCGAATTGGAAATAAGAGGCAGGGAGTGAAACACCCCTCCCCTTTCCCTCCTTTCTTTCCTTTTTGATCAACATCATCACTCACACACACCACACAAACACAACACACACACAAATCACTCCCCAAATCTCTCACTTTCTTATCATCATCAAAATCTAGTTTTTGACAAGGAAATAAAAGGAGAAATTCAAAGGAGTAATCATAGTTCAATAATAATTTAGGGTTTTGGCATCATTATCATCACCATCTTCATCTTTACCTCAAGAACATCAAATTTTGGTAAGTAAACCATTTCTCAAACTTTTGATTTAATTTAAATTTCATTTATGTTGGTTGAATTAGTAGGCCTTGAATATGAAAAGAGTTTTAGTATTTGTGGTTAGATGGAACTTTGATTTAGAAATTTGGTCTTGAAATCAAAAGAGATGAAATTGTGAAATGGTTGGTAAAATGGGTTGTTACCAGTTTCTTTGATCATGTATATGGTCTTTTTAATGAAAGGAATTGTGTTGAAAACGTTTTGGTTACAACAAATGGTCAAAAATGCACTTAAGAACTGATCTGGGCGCAGGTGCGCCGCACCTCCTCTTTGGTGCGCCGCACCATGAACCTGGACTGGGTTCCCTGATCAGTTTGTGCGCCGCACCTCCTCTTTGGTGCGCCGCACCATAAACCTGGACTGGGTTCCCTGATCAATTTGTGCGCCGCACCTCCTCTCTGGTGCGCCGCACCTGGCTTAGTGCGCCGCACCTCCTAAATAGTGCGCCGCACCTTTTCTCCAGTACAACAAAACATGAATTATTTTGAAAGGTCGTAACTTTTGACTTTCCATCCGAATTTAGTAATAAAAGACGAAATTGAGTCATGTATACATTGAACATTAAATCACACTTGGTCGAGGCATTCTAGGATTTGATAGCTAAGTAGTCGTACGTAGGATACTTGTCGTCGTGAGATTTGATCCTCACCATTCGTGCTCATATCCTAGGTTTTGGATAGACGTGGAGACTAGACTGCTCTTATTCTCAGACTGCTCATACTTTTAGCTCTGTTATCGCTAAGGTGAGTTTATGGCGCCCTTTTTCCTTTTACTTTGGGCCTGAAAAGCATGTACTGTTGTATACACTATTTATTAAATAAATGAGTGTTTTTGCGTATGCCATGTGATATGGATGCTTAAATCATTTGACTTAAATTTGCCATGTTGGGCTGTCGAAAATGTGTATACGTGTCATTTATTAAATGTTGAATGAAATGACGTTGAATTGCCGTGTGATGGCTGATTAAATGGTTTCTTGTGTTTGACAAACGAAAATGTTTCCCCTATTAGTTGTATTGTCGGATCTAGATATCTCGACTGTCTTGGTTTGGTCCGCACCCCATTGTTGAAGGGAAATCCTGTGCGAGGTTATGGTCCGCACCCATTGTTGAAGGGAAATCCTGTGCGAGGTTATGGTCCGCACCCCATTGTTGAAGGGAAATCCTGTGCGAGGTTATGGTCCGCACCCCATTGTTGAAGGGAAATCCTGTGCGAGGCATATGCTGTCATCAGATCTAGATATACTGATTGAAGTGATATAAGATGAGTTCAGATTTAGATATACTGACTATCTTATTATAAATTGTGATATAAAGTGTTGTCAGATTTAGATATACTGACTGTTTGGTCTTTTATAACTATATGTCATTGTGTTGTATCAATGACGAATAAACATTTGGTCAAACATACTGTAAACTCACCAACTATTTCGATAGTTGATCCTCTCAAATTTCATGCTTTTCAGGGAACCAACAGTAAGTATTGGAAGCGTATATGGCATTTTGAAGCCATCTTTTGAACATTGGACGTACAATTAGCGTCAGACCTCTGAGGACTATAGCTTTATTAGTCCTAATTGTACTTAGCTGTCCATATGTTATATTTGTATTTAGTGGGCCCATTTCCAATTGAGGATAGTTTGTATCCGTGTATTGGGGTCCACTTCCGAACGATTATACTTGTAATAAACTTGTATTTGGATTAATGGATGTAATCTCTATTTACCTTCTGATTAGTACGCAATTACTTGTTAACCCTGTATTTCCGCTACAACGGGGTGTGACAAAAATTGGTATCAGAGACAAGGTTATAGTGAATACGGAGTTATTCCTCGTGAATAACTCAATCTATAGCCATGGTCGCTTCATATAGGAAATCTAAGTCATTAAGGTTTTAGATACTTATCTCGAGAGTTATACTATTTGTCAATAATTAGACCTAACCCGATCAACTACGTCCCGATTATGTAAAATAGTATAAGACTCGAAATAAATATCTTAAATTGTGTATATATGTGTTAGTTGAATTATATTCACAGCATGCTGTACATGTGGTGGGAAGGCTGCGGGTGACCCTATACATAAGCATTTAAGGCATGTTAAGGAATAGAAACTCGACTCGTATGTGTATGCATAAGGTTTATATACGTGATAGTTTGGATTATATTGACAACATATTTAAATGTGGTGGGAAGGCTGTGGGTGACCCTATATATAAGCATTTTAAATATGTTGGTAATAGAAACCCAAACCGAATGTGTGTAATCTAGACAAAGATTTCTTTAAACCTCAATGTTGCGTACTGTCACCTTCAATTGATTCGTGCTGTCTTATCCAGTAGACTTATATGGATTATTTTGACTATCTTTTCAGACTAGTTATGTCGGATGGAGTAAGCTCTAATGCTGTTGTACCTCGTACACCTCCAGTTCCTGTCTTGGAAAACTCCTTTCCATATGTTCCTGACTCTTATGAAGAGGAACCAATGGAGGAATCGGGCAATGAATCACGCCCTATCAACCTTGTTTCATCTTCCAGTGAATCTGGAGGTGAACATGTGTCTATCCATGTTCAATCTTCTGTAACACCGGTATCTCCATATCAGAGGAGGAATACCGAGGGAGCTCATTTGCCTTATGCTCCTAGAGACCCCTATGCTCCTGGTCCTTCTGCACCAGTTCAGGGCAACAGTGGATTTGGTCTTTCATTCTTTCAGGGAGATCCGTTTGCTGCGGGTCCCTCAAGAGTGCCTGTTTACAATCCACATGCTGTTATGCCAGTTGCATCTGCAGCTGATAGGATGGAATATTATCGCCGGCAGCTGTCGAGGATGAACAATTCCTTCATCTGCACCAGAAAGAGTATGGAGAATCAAGCTCAGGAGTTGACTGGAGCTTATCAGCAGGCGGCTGAGGCTATGACTGTGGCTAGGGAGGGAGAGAAGCTATTGGTAGAATGGTCTGGATACTATCAGTTGTGGTGGTCTTGGTGGTGGCATTGCTTGTTGTAGTCCTTTTCAGGATGTAATTAATAGTCGTAGTAGTAACGTATTGTAAGCCTTAGAACAATTGACAACTCATACATCTGTATTTGAGTTGTAATCTTTTTTGGTGGATGTATTTCCCACGTATGTCAGATAGTAATTATTCTGACTGTGTAATATATCATCGTGGATGTAGTTCCCACATGAATTGTATTGTGGATGTAGTTTTCCCACAAGATTTTGGAAAGTCAGATTATGTAAAAAGTTTTTAGTATAAATGAAATATGATAGTTCTTTGGCTTACTTACTTGTTCAAAACTACGTCACTTGCTCATTTTAATTCTAGAAGTATAGTGTTCTATATTTCTTTTCTTGTTTAGTTCATGAGTTCAAGTAAGTCGATAAATTGTGACTTGTGTTTGGCATCCTCTTATATCTAAAACATCTTGAAAAGCTACAATCTTTGTTGTTCCTACGAGGAAAACCTCTAAATGACATTTTTGGTTTATGTCTTAGACTTATGGCTCCCAAGAAAAGAAGCAAGGTCCAGAAGAAGGCTGCTCCCAAGAGAGTTACTAGATCAACTCCTCAACCCAATCCAACTGAACAGGAAGAACCTGTGAACCAGCAAGAACCAGAAATTGCTACTGCAAATATGAACACTGGTCTTGGATCTACCCCACGTGCTGACGGGGAAAATAATATGGCAGCGTTTGTGACACAACAACTGTTGGCCGCCATGCCTACTTTAGTTACTCAGATCACGGCAAGCATGAACGCCAATAATAATCATCACACTGATAATAGTAACAACGTTGAACCTACTGCGGAACGAGTTATTCCTAGAGTTCATCTGCACGGGACAGACTACAAGACCTTCACATATTGTAAACCAAAAGAATTTAATGGTACCGAGGGTCCGGTAGGTCTAATCAACTGGCTGGAAAGCATTGAGGCAGTGCTCCATATCAGTCGTTGTGCCGAAGAGCACAAAGTGGAATATGCTTCCGCTCAATTTCAAAAGCACGCACTGTCATGGTGGAACGAACAGATTAGGACTCGTGGCCGAGAGCCGGCATATAGCATACCTTGGATGAACTTTAAAAGGATGCTAATGGAGAAGTACTATCCTAGGGAGGAAGTACAGAGGATGGAAAACGAATTTTGGAACCATGCTATGGTTGGATTAGATAACGAGAAATACACTACTCGTTTTCATGAGCTGACAAGGCTAGTTCCTCGTATGGTGGATACGGAGGAGAAGTTAGTGGAAAGGTACTGCTATGGATTGTCACCTGACATCCGAAGATTGGTGGCCGCTTTTAACCCCATGACTTTACAGGCGGCAGTTAGTGCAACCAATCGGATGGTGATAGATTTGAAAAGAACCACTGGTTCTTCTGTTGGAACTGAAGTGGTCAAGAGGAGGAATGATCAGGCCTCCGGTAGTGGATTTGGAAACGGTGGGAATGGCAAGAGGTTTAAAGCTGCCAGAAACTTTGCAGTGGTCCCACAAGATATCAAGAGGTACCCCGGCGCAGACACAAGATGTAACAGATGTGGCACTCGTCACATGGGAAATTGTCCCGCTTGCTACCGTTGTAAGAAGATAGGACATCAGGCAAAATTCTGTAGGGAAAAGGTACCAAATCAGTGCTACGAGTGTGGGAGCGAAACCCATCTGCGACCAGCATGTCCAAGACTTAATCTGAACCCGAACAACAATGCTATAGTTCCAGTAAGGAACAATGCGGGGAACAATCAAGCTAGGAATCAACGAGGACAAGGCAGAGGTCGAGTTTTTGCTTTGGATGCTGCTGATGCACGACATGATCCCAATGTTGTGATAGGTACATTCATACTCAATGATCATTATGTTTTTATATTATTCGACTCCGGTGCTGATAAAAGTTTCATATCCTTAGAATTTAAGTCTCGTTTTGGTATAGTAGCTACCCCCATGAAAGACACTTATGTTGTCGAATATGCAAACGGTCAAAAGTATATTGCTAGAGATCATTTAGTAGATTGTAGTTTGGTATTAGCCGGTAAAACTTTTAAAATTGACCTAATCCCCATAGAATTAAGTAGTTTTGATGTGATTATTGGTATGGACTGGTTATCTAAGGTTAGAGCTAATATAAGTTGTTATGAGAAGATTGTTAGAATACCTCTGCAGAATAACGAAACCCTAGAAGTACAAGGAGACAAGGCAGGAAAGAAATTAATCTTAGTATCGGCAATAAAGGCCAATAAATATTTACAAAAAGAACACCCTGCCTTCTTAGCATTGTAGTAGAAAGGAAACCAGAGGTTAAAGAAATGAAAGATATTCCAGTAGTTAGGGATTTTCCAGAAGTATTTCCTGAAGATTTGACGGGACTTCCACCTCACAGACCAGTAGAGTTTGGAATAGATTTGATTCCTGGAGCTGCACCCGTGGCCAAGGCACCCTATCGTCTTGCGCCATCAGAAATGCAAGAATTGTCCGAACAACTTAAGAGTTGTTAGCTAAAGGACTAATTCGTCCAAGTTCATCACCTTGGGGAGCTCCAATCCTATTTGTGAAGAAGAAAGACGGCTTGATGCGGATGTGTATTGATTACAGAGAATTGAACAAGTTGACTGTCAAGAACAGGTACCCTTTACCTCGTATTGACGACTTGTTTGACCAATTGGAAGGGGCATCACACTTTTCCAAGATTGATCTCAGATCTGGGTATCATCAACTCAGAGTCAGAGAGACGGACATTCCTAAAACAGCTTTCAGAACTCGATATGGGCATTATGAGTTTTTGGTTATGCCATTTGGCTTAACCAATGCACCTGCTGTGTTTATGGACCTAATGAATCGAGTATGTCGACCGTATCTTGACAAGTTTGTCATTGTATTTATTGACGACATACTGATATACTCAAGGAATAAAGATGAACATGAAGGTCATCTGAGAAAAATTCTGCAACTGCTCAAGGATCAGAAGTTGTACGCGAAATTCTCAAAATGTGAATTATGGATTAGGGAAGTACACTTCTTGGGTCATGTAGTGAACAGGGATGGGATCCACGTAGATCCATCTAAGATAGAGGCGATAAAGAAGTGGGAAGCCCTAAGACTCCGACAGAAATCCGTCAATTTCTTGGGCTGGCTGGATATTACTGGAGATTTATTGAGAACTTCTCAAAAGTTGCTCAACCTTTGACGTTGTTAACTCAAAAGGCCAAGGAATTTATTTGGCAGGATGCCTAGGAAGAAGCATTTCAAACGTTGAAAGACAAGCTATGTAATGCTCCTATTTTAGCGTTACCGAATGGAATTGAAAATTTCGTGGTATACTGTGACGCATCACATCAAGGCATGGGATGTGTGCTTATGCAGGAAGGTAAGGTCATTGCTTACGCCTCTAGACAGCTCAAGATCCACGAAAAGAATTACACAACCCACGATCTTGAACTCGGAGCGGTTGTTTTTGCCTTAAAGATTTGGAGGCACTATTTGTATGGTACAAAGTGTACGGTATTCACAGATCACAAAAGTCTTCAGCATATCTTCGATCAGAAAATGCTGAATATGCGACAAAGAAGATGGGTAGAATTACTCAGTGATTATGATTGTGAACTCAAGTATCATCCCGGTAAAGCAAATGTCGTTGCTGACGCGTTAAGTCGAAAAGATAGAATTTCACTATCTGTCATAACAAGAGCAAGTTCTTACCTTGGCTCATCATTAAGGGATAGAGTGTTGGATGATCAGAATGAGGCCTTACAACCAGGGCGTATTGAGGAGGAAGCATTGTGGAATGCCGAACGGTTATTTGAATTGGATGGCGATGGGATCAGACATGTCAAGGGCAGAGTGTGGATTCCCTTGGATAAAGTTTAACTTTTAATTTGAGCCATTAGATACTGACGTCATATACCTTTTTTAAAGTTTTATTTTTTTAATTATGGAAACTAATTCCTATATTCTATAATTATAGAAAGTAATTATGTAATGATAAATAATATGAAAATAATTCATAAATTTTATATTATTTTTTAAATCACTTTTTTATTTTTATTTCTCTATAACATTTCTTTTTGTTTTATGTCGTAT
>CM067170.1:21780188-21825188 GCA_034093135.1 Erigeron breviscapus
CGGATTTGTGCATGGGCTACGGCATCAACCTTTAGTCGAATTCCTTTCAACGGATCTCCCGCAAGAATACACTATCCTAATGGACAAAACTTATACCTTCTTGGTTGGGAAGGAGACAGCCGGAGGAGCCAGCAGATCATGCTACGGGAAGGAACCAGACAGAAGCCGGAGAAATCGTGGCTTCCGGCACGAAAGATTCAAAACAACACCATTCAATAGGTCACAGAGGAACTCATCCGGAAGTCACGACACCATACACAACACATCAAAAAGCCAAAGAGATATTTTGGCAGCAGAAAAGGCTTCGGCCAGGATAGGCGTAAAGGGCAAGGATAACACAAAATACTGTGAATTCCACAATCTCCACGGGCGTGATACAAATGATTGCAAGGTGTTCAAGAGCAGAGTGGAGGACGCGATGAAATCAGGAAAGCTCTCATTGCTACTTAAAGGGATAAAAGAGCCTCAAAAGCTAAATCATGGGAAAAATCCCATAATAGAAGGTCCGGAGCTGAAAGAAGAACCGCTAGACGATCCAATCGCAACCGTAGTGACGGAAAGGAGAGTAACTCAGACCACAATAAAAAAGGAGGCATGGAAGAAGGTGGCCATTAGCTTCCCACCAGTGGAAGATGGGGAAGCCTCAGAAGCACCCATTGTGATTGGAGCCATCATCGGAAACCATCCGGTAAAATGGATCCATCTAGATACAAGAAGTGGCTGTGAGATCATATATGAACACTATTTTCTAAGATTGAAGGCATCATTACGAAAGACGAGGAGGGAAAACATAAGTCCATTGGTAGGCTTCTCAGGGGAAAGAGCATGGTCACTTGGGGAAATAATGCTCGATGTAACAGTAGGAAGCTCCCCAAGGGTACGAACCGAACGCCTAACATTTGTTATTATCATAGCGGAATCTCCATATAATGTAATATTAGGAAGATCAGCAATGAGAAGACTGGGAATGGTACCCTCCCCGGTACACTCCATAGTAAAGTTCCCGACACCTCATGGGGTAGGCTCCGTCAGGACAGAACCGCGAGCAGAATACCAGTGTGCCCAAGTTAGAACTCAAGAGAAGGGAGAGCCATCAAAGAACAATGAAGACATAGAAGTTGAAACAGAAAAATTCTACATCAACGATAAATATCCGGAGCAATATGTGTCCGTGGGAAAAAATTGCCTACCGAACACAAAAGAAGATTGAAAGAAATTTTGCAGAAAAATAAAGATGTTTTTGCTTGGACGCCGGCAGACATGATGGGTATTCCTAGAGAACTTAAGCTGGGGAAGGAGGTTTTTGACACACAACATCGTTTAAATACGTGCCCGCACATCGAACCAATAAAGCAAAAGCGGTGCAACCTTGCCCCAGACAGAAGCAAAGCCGCGCGTGAACAGGTGGAAGACTTAGTAAAGCTGGAATTTTAAGAGAGGTGAAGTACCAAAGCTGGGTAGCAAACCCGGTAATGGTTAAGAAACATGATGGTGGCTGGAGGATGTGTGTGGACTTGACATCAACAAAGCGTGCCCAAAAGACTGCTACCCATTGCCAGAAATTGATTGGAAAGTAGAGTCCTTAGCAGGTTTTAGGCTAAAATGCTTTCTGGACGCGTACAAGGGCTACCATCAAATACAGATGCACCCAGATGACGAAGACAAGACTTCATTCTATACATCGGAAGGTATATACTGTTACAAAAAATGCCTTTCGGGTTAAATAACGCAGGGGCAACATACCAAAGGTTGGTAGATAAAGTGTTTGGAGGAAAAATTGGAAGGAATCTAGAGGCTTATGTAGACGATATGGTCATTAAAAGCCAAAGTGAAGAAGATATGTTTTTGGATATTGAAGAAACCTTCAGAACCCTCCGCTCAATTAACATGAAGTTGAATCCTAAAAAATGCTCCTTTGGAGTGGAGGAAGGCCATTTTTTAGGCCACTTAATCACAAAAAAGGGATTCAAAGTTGACCCGGAGAAGGTGAAAGATATTCAAAGTATGAAATCCCCTCGGACCCTCAAGGAGGTACAAAGCCTCAACGGGAAGCTAGCATCACTTCATCGTTTCCTATCAAAGTCAGCGGACAAGTCGCTACCTTTCTTCAAAACGTTGAAAGGGTGCCTAGAGAAACAACATTTCAAGTGGACGAAGGAAGCTCAGGATGCATTTACTGATCTCAAGGACTATCTATGTCATCTGCCGACAATCATTGCACCAGTACCCGGTGAAACATTGCAAGTATACCTGGCGGTATCAGAAGAAATCGTCAGCGCAGTCTTGGTAACTAACAGGGCGGAAGGTCAACAACCAGTATATTATGTCAGCAGGGTCATACAGGCTCCGGAGACCAAATATTCGGAGATAGAGAAGCTAACGCTAACCCTAATCCATGCAGCCAGAAGGCTCCGGAGATACTTTCAAGCACACCCCATCCAGGTGCTAACAGATAAACCGATCAAACAAGTCCTAACAAGACCGAAAGTTTCGGGAAGACTGGCAAAATGGGCCATTGAACTAGGCGACCATGAAATTGAATTTCGACCCAGAAATGCAATAAAAGGGCAGATACTTGCTGATTTCCTAGCATAAGTGCCTAAAGAAAGCCCAAAAGGAAAAAGGAAGGCTCAACCGGAACCCGAGTGCATGATTAAACAGTCGGAAGACGCTGAGGAGGTGTGGAAGCTGTTTACAGATGGGGCGTCAAGTGCAGACGACTCCGGGGCAGGACTCATCCTAACAAACCCGGACGGCCAGGAATTCACTTATGCCCTGCGTTTCAATTTTAAAGCAACAAACAATGTGGCAGAGTATGAGGCACTATTAGCAGGGCTGCAAATAGCCAAAGAAATGAAAGTAAAGCATTTGCACGCATGTGTGGACTCTCAGATTGTAGCCTTTCAAGTGGACGGGATATATGAGGCCAATGAGCCAATCATGAAAAAATATCTGGAAAAGGTGCGAAAAATTCGAAGGCAGTTTGATAGTTTTTACATTGAAAACATCAGCAAAAACCGAAATAAAATAGCCGACGCACTGAGTAAGCTGGCGTCAACTTCCTTCGCACACCTCACGAAGGAGGTATTGGTGGAAGTCTTGGAAAAAAGCTCAATAGAAGAAGAAGTAGCGCTCGATAGAGGAAGAAGGAACAACTTAGATGACACCGATCATCGAATACTTGACGAGTGGGATACTTGCCCGCCAATAGAGATGAAGCAAGAAAAATCCTGATAAAAGCACCGCAGTATACCCTCCGAGAAGAAGGATTATACAGGAAGTCGTACCTAGGGCCATTATTAAGATGTTGGTCCGAGACAAGCCCAAGAAGTAATCAGAGAAATTCACCATGGAGCATGCGGAGCACATTCGGGTCCGAGAACAGTGGTAGCAAAAATCACAAAGATGGGCTATTATTGGCCATCTATGTACAATGACACCCTACGGGAAATCCAAAGCTGTGATGCATGCCAATACATGCAACAGTTCCGAAGGCACCAAACATGAATTGATTCCAGGAACATCAGCCTGGCCATTTTCTAAATGGGGCATTGATATCGTGGGATCCTTCCCAAAAGCCCCCGGAAAAGTCAAATTCCTAGTTGTTGCAGTGGACTACTTCACAAAGTGGGTAGAGGTCACGCCTTTGGCCACCATCTCATGGAAAAATATGGAAAAGTTTGTATGGGAGCAAATTGTCACCAGATTTGGGATCCCGAAGACGATAGTCAATGACAACGGGAAGCAATTTTGTGAAGGAGTCTTCCCTCAATTTTGCAAGAATCTAGAGATCCAACAATGCTTCACCTCCGTCGTCCATTCGCAGGCTAACGACCAAGTTGAGGCAATGAACAAGGAAATAGTAAAGGGAATCAAAACAAGGTTGGGGAGGTGTCAAGCAGGATGGTTGGATGAACTTCACCAAGTCTTATGGGCCCACAGAACCACACCAAAAGCAAGCAACAAGGAAACACCCTTCAGCTTGGTGTATGGTTCGGAAGCTATGATACCAGCGGAAGCAAGTGTGCCGACAATT
This sequence comes from Erigeron breviscapus, assembly GCA_034093135.1. Taxonomy (NCBI): domain Eukaryota; kingdom Viridiplantae; phylum Streptophyta; class Magnoliopsida; order Asterales; family Asteraceae; genus Erigeron; species Erigeron breviscapus. The sequence continues at coordinate 21,784,225 of CM067170.1, forward strand.
CGAAGATCAGTGACAGACCAGGAGAATGAAGAGCAACTCCGAGCTAATTTGGATTTGTTAGGAGAAAGAAGGGAAGTAGCCTCCATAAGAGAGGCTGCTTACAAGAAACAGATGAAGAAATACTATGACAAACGGGTCAAGAAGGAAGCATTTATACCCGGAGACTATGTGTTTAGAAACAATGATGCCAGCAAGGTAGAGAATCAAGGCAAACTGGGGCCCCAGTGGGAAGGCCCATATCAAGTCGTAGAAGCCTGCGGAAATGGATCGTATAAGTTAGCCACACTCCATGGGGAAGGCCTCCCGCGAACATGGAACGGGACACACCTGAAATGATGTTACGTTTGAATGTTGTATGAAGGCTACGACCCAATGTAATTTAAAGAGGCCCAAGAGCCAATTTAATGAAAACCCTAGCCTACGGTTGATGATATACCCAATACGGAGCTTTACCTCCGTACGCAAAACAGATACGAAGGCACCTTCGTACAGGTAAAATTACTTACCCAGAACGGAGCTTAACCTCCGTTCGACATAACCATTCCGGAGCTCCTGAGGTAACAAATACCCAGCTCCGAAGAAAGATACCAAGAAGATCGGATATAGATCCTTTCTATGATTATCCGAGGAAAAATAATATATTTAAGGTCCGACGACCTCGGACACGGTTTGTAAAAGATCATCACGAATCTCCTCAAAAGGAAATAGGATATTCTCAAAAGAGGAAGAGATTTACCCTAATTCTCTTACCCTCCTCTCCAAGTTTTCTACCCTCTATATAAAGAGGAGGTATCATACGACACACATCATCTTCAATCACCTTCAACCCTTCATTCATACATCGGCCTCTTTAGACCGGTGACAATACTCAACATAAAATTAGGCGTAAAGCGGCCATAGCCCTCTTACCGGTAGGGAATCGCCTACAAAACCACCACCTAAACCCACACACCCCTCGGTTGTGCCATAGTGCGATTATTTGATCCAATCAAATTGGCGCCATCCGTGGGACACCATCCTTAACACACAAAAAAAACAGCGATCCCACTCACGATCAGAATAATTAATTACCATGGCCGACGGAGACACCTATTACTCCTCACGAACACCCAACACGCCCCCAAGAGGGTCAAATTTCCAGGAACAATTTTCCTTCGACGCGCCTGGGTCGAACTATCGCCCACCTATTATCACGACAGGTGGCCATAGCACGGCTGTAGGGGAAACATCAGATGCGCGAGGAGTTCTGGATAGGCCAGAACCGCAAGGTCAAGGCCAGGACAGATCCGTGGTAACACCGCAGGGTCAGAGCCAGGACATATCCGTGGTAACACCGCAGGGTCAGGGTCAAGACAGATACGTGGTAACACCGCAGGGTCAGGGCCTATTCTGATCCGTGGTAACACCGCAGGGTCAAGGTCAAGGCAGGATCCGTGGTGACACCGCAGGGCCAAGATCCGAACAGACCCGTAATAACGTCACTTGGCCAGACCTCAGAAAGACCCGTCCCACAGAGCCAAAGCCCAAATCGACCTATAACGACATCTCAGGGTCAAGGCCTATTCAGATACGTGATAACCCCTCAGGGTCAGGACACAGGTAGATCAACAATAACACCACCAGACCAAGGTTAACATGGGCCCACATCAACGCCACCTCTAGGCCGGAGCGAATTCGTACCCACGCCTCTCCAGGGACAGAATAGGGTGGGCTTTGTCCCCTCAAATCCAAGGACACCACAGGCCCACGGGAATGCCAATAGGGCGTCAACATCGGCAGAGCACGAAATAAACGATGCATATGTGCAAGCCAATTACGACACCCTAAGTGCAATCATGAACCGTCTAAGAGAAGCAGGTCAAATCCGCAACATCACCAGGAACCTGGAAAATGAGTACGATTCGGACTCTGTCGATGAATACATCGAGGCGGAGGCCCCTCCGGGGAGAACAGACGGGAGGGCAACATCACGACAAAGGAGGCGAATTCAAGCAGTCACAACTCCCACGACAAGAGCAACTGGGATACGAATAGAAGAAGGAAGAAACGTAGTGACTGGTAACGGAGAGACAGCCCTCCGGGGGCCACGGGGAAGGTATATACCTGGGTCCGAGGGAGGTCCGGAGGACAACCGGGCACCTCAGCACAACCAGGATAGAGGAAACCCACAAAGGCCCCCACGCTCTAGAAGGAATGTAGTCCACCCGGATTACGATTCGTATGAATGGGAAGACCCTGATCCGGTTGACCTATCCCACTTGGTGAACACTGATAGCCCCTTTTTCGCGGCTATACAAAGTCACCCATTACCAACAAAGATGAAATACCCACAACACTTGGGGTATTATGATGGAAAAAGCGATCCGGATGACTTCCTAAAGAAGTTCGTCGGAGCAGCTCTGATTCAAAGATGGGACATGCCAACCACATGCTACGCATTCTCCTATTCACTAACGGACGATGCTCGGGAATGGATCGATGGTCTACCAAAAAACAGCATCGATAGCTTCGAAACACTGAGGAACACATTTAGATCCCAGTTCAGTATGCAGAAGAAGCACAGGAAAACCCATATCTCCGTGCATAATATTAAGCAAAAAGAAGGCGAGAAAACAAGGGACTTCATTGTCAGATACACCAATGAAAAACAACAAGTGCGGGGATTACCAGAAAGCCAGAGGATCCCAGGACTCATTCACGGGCTCCGTACAATAGACCTCATCGAGCATTTAAGCACCGATTTACCTGAAACTTACGATGGCTTGACTGACAAAGCCCATATCTGGTTGGATGCAAGGGAAACAACGAACGTTGACTACTCCTCAGGAAGAAAAAGGAAGGAATACGGAGGCAACGGAAGGTTTCCCCGGTACGCCTGAGATGACAACCAATGGGGAGGTAGAGACAGAGACAGTGGGATTGATATCCTGTCCAGTCTCACCAAAACCCCGAAGCAGATTCTGGCTACGGAGCGGGTCACTTCAACTTTCCCGATACCAAGCAAACTCGTGACAAAGAAGAAAAACATGGACAAATACTGTGAATATCACAGGGATCATGGCCATGACACAAACAACTGTAGAAATTTAAGAAGAGCTATAGAAGAAGCCGTAGAATCGGAGAAGTTGGACCACCTTGTCAAAGGAATCCGTCAAGCAACAAGGATAGATTGCCCCCCTTCCGGATACCGGATCGAGTTAGGGTTTCGTGCGAAGTAAGTAGATACAAAGTTCTGATAAGCAGAACGACTTAACATATTGGTGATACTCTTTATCCCTCTCTTCGTCATCACTAAAGTATATGGAATAAAGGAAGAAGAAGAAGATAGGGAATTTACCTGATAAAGATCGATGAAGCAGCGAAGGAAGAGTTCTCGTAGTAAAAAGAGGCAAAAAACCCTTTATTGACAAAGAGTTGGTATTTATATCGGATAATAATCACGGGTACCAACCAGTGAAAAGTTACCCCGGGTATTGTGCCAACAAGTTGTCACTAAGGGATAAGCCGTAATTATGACTCTGAGCGACTTTAGTATCGCTTAAATACTCGATTAGATGGGCAAGTTGCGACACGGAGCAACGGAGCATATTTTTAAGTCCAACCGGACACCCTGAAGACAGCCTCTCCAGTTAGACTGGGGGGCTTGATGATATACCCTATACGGAGCTTTACCTCCGTACCCGAAGCAGATACGAAGGCACCTTCGTACAGGTAAAATTACTTACCCAGAACAGAGCTTAACCTCCGTTCGGCATAACCATTTCGGAGTTCCTGAGGTAACAAATACCCAGCTCCGAAGAAAGATACCAAGAAGATCGGATATAGATCCTTTCTATGATTATCCGAGGAAAAATAATATATTTAAGGTCCGACGACCTCGGACACGGTTTGTAAAAGATCATCACGAATCTCCTCAAAAGGAAATAGGATATTCTCAAAAAGAGGAAGAGATTTACCCTAATTCTCTTACCCTCCTCTCCAAGTTTTCTACCCTCTATATAAAGAGGAGGTATCATACGGCACACATCATCTTCAATCACCTTCAACCCTTCATTCATACATCGGCCTCTTTAGACCGGTGACAATACTCAACATAAAATTAGGCGTAAAGCGGCCATAGCCCTCTTACCGGTAGGGAATCGCCTACAAAACCACCACCTAAACTCAAACACCCCTCGATTGTGCCATAGTGCGATTATTTGATCCATCAACGGTGATGAAAACCTAGGCTACGAAAATTTTCCAAAAATTATGCAAAGGCAATGCAAAATTAAGTCATGACGTAACTATAGATAAGGCAACGGCTGATACATATCTCCGATGGCCGACGTGTTAGTTTCGCAACCTTGCACCGCGGGACCCCAATAGTCATGCAGGATAGAGGGCGATGCATGACCCTATAGTATCCAAAAGTCATCCTTTTCAAACGCTCCGGCAAAGAGTAGATCGCACCAAGCCCAAGTAATCCTTGGCTACACGTAAGCCCAAGACTTGGCAATATGTTTAAGATATAGTTTGCAATAAAAGCTCAAGTCACCCTTGGCCACACGTAAGCCCAAGACTTGGCAGCATGTTAAAATATACAATCCATAACAAAAAGGGCAAATGTTTTAACTCGGCCTAAATATATGTAAAGCATAAATAGGTCCCGGCCAATAAAGGCCACGTAAATAAAGCATAAATATGTCTCGGCCGATAGAGGCCATACAAAGAAAATAAGTGTCTTGACCAACAAAGGTCTTACATGCCAAAGAAAAAGATAATTGTTTTTATCACAAACCAACATAGTTCAACCAACATAAGTGGATACACCGGAGGGAGCAGCAGAAGAAGTCGCGCGGTTTTGAGGAGCGGAATCACCCTGGACAGAAGCCGGATCAAGAGATAGAAGGTCACTCGCCGGAAGTGATGCATTGGCGGATAGGCTCCTGAGATAGTCATACTTCTTACCCCAAGAAACGGTCGGCAGCCTCCTTGAGCTTATCCATAGCCTCCGGCTTATATCCTGGAAGCTTGGTGACATCCAAACCCGGAACCTTCGCCGCAGCCCTCTTTACCCTTGTGAATGCCTACGGCCATCGCTAGCGACTGCACTGCACCCATCTCCGCTGAAAATTCTCCACTCCTGATTAACTTGTTGAAGATAACTGGAAGACCCTTCACCAGCTCCACCTTCTCCTGAGTCACTTTCTCAATATCATTTTCCAAGTTGTCAATCTTGCACTCTGACTCCATGTTGGCTTCCTTAAGTACCTCAATCTCTTTTAGATAATCTTGTGATTTTTCCTTCTCCTCATTAATTTTGGACAACAATCTATTATTCTCCGACTCCGATTCCTCTAAACGCTTCCGGACCACATTCAGTTCCTGTTCCTCCATCTCAGTTCTTTGTTTTTCCACAAGAGTATCCGTTTTCAAATCATCCTCACGAGCCTTCACGACGGCCGGAGTAATACTATCCTTCAAACGCTTGATTTGACGACGGAGGATATTGTTGTGACGGGACAAATGCTCTTTCTCAGCTTCAAAGACTGCTAAACGCCTCTTACAGTCAATCTACATGACGGAGTTAAATGTAAGTAGTAGTCGGAAGCAAATAATATATCTTATGCAAAAAAAAATAAAAAAAAATATCATAATAATAAAGTAATAATAATAGATCACAAATGTATTAGTCAAACCTGGGCAGATAAGTAGTTCACTATGGATTCATCAGTAAAAGAGTAGAAACCCTCGGAGGATAACATGGCAACAACACGGAGACGGGAGGGCACCATTAGAGCTCTCACAAATTCCCTTCGTTGCTCCGCAGAATCCAGATTACTATTCGAGGGAATATTGGGAAAAGTAAGAGTAATTGGGCTATCACTCTCCGGAATCTCCGGGATCTATAGCGATGGGGGACCGTCACTTGACTGGGCGTAGGCTCGTAAAAACCAGTTACACTGTTGTCATCCTCCGAATCTTCAAGACCTAAAACCTCCTCAGCCACGTTTGCCTTTTGATCTAGAGGCTTTCGCCCCATTAAACCTTTTCATATGTCGGGACCAGGGGAAGCAGTTGATCGATCGTCAGGCACACGATAGGTACCTCCAGAAGGTTCTTTTAGTTTGATTCCCTTCAATACTCGAGGCTTCTTTGAACACTTGCTCAGAGACACGCTCGCTTCCGTATGCTTTCTTTTGGAGTTGCCTTTCTTTTTCTTTGTAGCACCACTGCCTGTACCCTCCGTATCATCAGCCTCAGCCTTGCCTTTGTTCAGCTGTTCATGATAAGCTTTAACAATCTCCTTCTTGCGAGCCAAAGTCTGAGGGGTATCAACAAGCACCCTAACTTCCCTCTCAAAGTTAAGATTTTCAACAGTAGGAAGCTCCTGATCCTCCGGAACCTCAACCTCAATTTCCACATCGTCCTCATCGGATTTTAGATAGTCTAGGAAAGTCATAGCTGCAGGCAAGTAAGCAAATGTTAAAGGCAAAAGCATATATAGATAAATAATAATAAAACAAACAATAGTAAAAACAACAACGAACACAACAATAATAAAGCGTGACAATAGAAAGCCACGAAAGGCATATCGAAGGCATAATACCCCGCCCACTCTGGCTCCGGATCAAAGGGATGGCAGGATGATGTGCCCAAACCGGACTCAACTGGGCAAGATACAAAATGGCTTCAAGAAGGGTGCGACAACGAATGGCCGGAGCGTACAGTTGTTTCAGAAGATCCGGATTGAATTCAATAGGTACAGTAGTATCAGCCAGAGTGCTGCGGGCGGACAACTTCAGATGCAAAACATTTTTGAAGTTAGGAGGAATAATAGAAGCATCCATGTAGAAAAACCGGCTTTTCCAACCTTTCACGGAATCTTTGACATCATATACACACTCCGGAAGTTTTGAACCGGGACGTCTCTCAATCGTAAACCAATCGTCGGCGCAACCCAATCGAAAAAACTTCCGAAACAAACCTAGAGTAGACTCAAACCCCCTCGTCCGACAGCAAGCTTCAAACATACTAATCCTTAAGGCCCCAAAGGGCGTAATTTGAGAAATATGACACTTGAAATGTTTCAAAACACTTAAGAAGAAAGGGGTAAAAGGAAAACGGACATTCCCAAGTTCGAACATGGCATAATACAAACCGACCTTGCCCGACGGAACATATCTCATGTTATCAGAAGAACGAGGAACAGTATACCCATAGCCTGGTGGAAACCTATACTCCGAAAGAAGCTCTAACAATTCTTCTTTTCCGGAGGTACAGAACTGAATAGCTAAATCCCTTCTACTACCCATAGACCGAAATTTAAAAAACACACAAAAGGATACAAATACACACCTGAAACCGGAAGATAAAAACTAGCCTCCGGATGCTCCGGTTTGAGAGAAAAAGTGATGAACATAAATTATTGTTGAAGAAGTGAAGAGAAAGAGAGGAAAATGGCTATTTATATGAGCCAAGTTTTCGATGGGACGTTTCGGGTGATCAAGACATTAGATCATGACACGTGCCTTCCTAGATCGACAACCCCACTAGCCGCGCACACCTCTCGATGTCTTTTGTCTCCTTGTGAAAGCCAGCTAGCACACATATATGCAATGCCACTAAATGTACATTAAAATAATCATAGAAAAAGCAAATAATTTAAATTTCCAATTTAAAGGGGGAGAGAGAAGGTAAGAATAAATATCCTCCAGAAGTTTGAGTTTTGGGATCTACAAAATGGGTCCGGCAAAATTTAAATTTTTGATACATGAAAAGGCTCCGAAATCTCAGCCTACCACTTCATACCTATAAAGTGCTAGGCTGGGGGGCTTGATGACGTACCATCCCTTAAACAATATTTAAATATAAAAGGTCTATAAGCAATGGATACGTATTTAAAGCCTGGGACGGAGCCGACTCTGAAAAAGGGTCCGGCATAGCTTTGATGGAGCCATCTCAAGAAGGCTACCTCAATTCTAAAGTTGACTTGTACCACGTATGACGTAAACACAAGTACTAAAGTTCAGACTCTTGTCTTGTCTGGCAAATATAGACAAAGTTTGTTACGCTACAAGACACACCGAATAACGGCCTCCTGCACGCTGAGGTCATATGTAGAGGGACCAGTATCTTTAACCTACCTCTACATCCTATAAATACCCCTCATTTTCTATGATGGGAACTCAATGAAAAAATACATACAAACACTCATATACACTTGGTGGCGTGAAGCAATCTGAAAGTTTCACACCAATTGGGAACCGCCAACAAGTATAAAATTACTTTCATAATCTATCCCTAAAAATTAATCATAACTAATTTAAGAGTAACTTTACCCTTAAACATTTCTAAAATTATATTTTAATATCAAAACTTGTAAAGCAAAACAAGTATCAAAAGTTTTATAGTCTAGTAACAAACTAACAAATATGCGATTTAATATTTGTGGTGTTGATATTTATTTCTAAGAAAATGTTAATAGTTAAATAAATAACTCTGGCTTGCCATTTTTATACAAATAAAATAGATATATGGTAAAAAATCCTACTGGCTGCTATATCTTAACTGCAGTAAATCATAACAAAATGAAACTAATAGCATATATTGTAAGGGGTGAGTTATTTTAAGAACCCACAAATAAAAAAGAACTCAAGAACCATTCTGGACCACACATTCTTTTCTTTCTTTAAAATTCACAGTACAACCTGCCCATGGGTAAGTACAACCTGCCCATGGGTAAGTACAACCTGCCCATGGGTAAGTTACTTATAAAGTTCAAAAATGTCGTCAAATTATATCGAATTGGATCTCTAATGAAAGAGGACGAAGTTTTAAGACTACCCATGCTTTTTGTTTCGTCTAACGATTTACGGTTTGTGAGATAAAGCATTTTGAATGATTTGGGTGAATTTTATTATTTAATTGAAGAGAGAGAAAGAGAGAAAGAATGTGTGGTCCAGAATGGTTCTTGAGTTCTTTTTTTTTTGTGGGTTCTTAATTAACCCTTATTTTATAGATATATATTTTTTTTTTTTTTTTTTTTTTTTTTTTTTTTTTTTTTTTTTTTTTTTTTTTTTTTTTTTTTTTTTTTTTTTTTTTTTTTTTTTTTTTTTTTTTTTTTTTTTTTTTTTTTTTTTTTTTTTTTTTTTTTTTTTTTTTTTTTTTTTTTTTTTTTTTTTTTTTTTTTTTTTTTTTTTTTTTTTTTTTTTTTTTTTTTTTTTTTTTTTTTTTTTTTTTTTTTTTTTTTTTTTTTTTTTTTTTTTTTTTTTTTTTTTTTTTTTTTTTTTTTTTTTTTTTTTTTTTTTTTTTTTTTTTTTTTTTTTTTTTTTTTTTTTTTTTTTTTTTTTTTTTTTTTTTTTTTTTTTTTTTTTTTTTTTTTTTTTTTTTTTTTTTTTTTTTTTTTTTTTTTTTTTTTTTTTTTTTTTTTTTTTTTTTTTTTTTTTTTTTTTTTTTTTTTTTTTTTTTTTTTTTTTTTTGTTTTTTTTTATTTTATTTCATTTATGGATTACATGGAAATTCCAAGTCATATCTCTATACAAAACACCAAATATAATATATATATATTTCTGGCCACCCACCGGAAAATCAAAAACAACATACAATTTTTCCGACCACCCCAATACCACCACCACAAAGATCCACCCACGAAACTCATGAAACAATTTGAATAGTCCTAATTGTATCTTTGTCCCCATCTGACCATTCTCATGTTCAACTTTTATTAAACAACCCAAGTTAAAGATGTGAAATTTTTACTTAACACCACCGTGAAGTCTCCATAGCCGCCACCATAAACACCGCTACTATTCCGACAACGAACCTTAATACCCAAATCTGAAACTTTTAAGTTAATCAATCTTATTTGTTTTTCACCCAAAAAAGTTTTTCACGAGAAACCTAATCAGTTGTGACTTGTGAGGAAGCCAAAATTAGATCTGGAATCAAAGGGTAGCGAAGCTACCGGTGGTCGCTATCGGAGAGGCGGAACAAGGGACAATTGGGATGGCAGGGAAATCGAAGGTGTGTAGTGGTATTTTTTGATAGTTGTGTGTGTTTTTGAAATTGGTAGATGGGTTTTGCCGATCCAGTGAAACCATTGTTCAGATTGTCCAGTGAAACTTCATTTCCGACGTCGGTAGCGGTGGTTTTGAAATGGAAGTGGCTAGATGCTGATATGATACAAGGGAATATAAAGAAGTGGCTAAATTGAACTTTTTTTTGTTGGAGCCCCAGAAAAGGTTTCAGTGACAAGTTGAGTGACTTTTCAAGTAATTAGCCCTTAAAAATAAGGATAAAACCGGCTAGCTACTGTACACGTCAGCAAAAAAGTGGTCACGGTCCTACTATAGTAGTTTTAGCCGGTTTTCTTCCCCCGAATAGAACTTTTTTTTGTTTGAGCCCCATAAAAGGTTTAGGTGACAAGTTGAGTGACTTTTCAAGTAATTAGCCCTAAAAAAAAAACCAAAATTTTATTTTGATGATATTTTTCTTACTTTCCCAAATGACACGTTCTTGAAATTGTATAAAGAGAGATAGATAACGCCGTCCAAACCCAATGCCGATAGTTTTGGCATATACATTTATTCGTGCACATCTTTTTTTTTTCTTTTTCTTTTTCTCTCAACACTAAACCCCTCAATTTATAAAAGGAAACATATCCCACGACAATAAATCTTTCATTTTCTTCACATAAATAAATTACTATAACTAGTATTTTATTCTTTAGAGAAAGAAAAAACGATTTTTATCTCAGTTTCACTAACAAAATCAATAAATTAAATACTGAATGTGACCCAGATCGGTTAACTGTAATCCATCACTTGCCCATTTTATCATTTACAAAACCCAGATTGAAAAACTGTAGATTTGTGTAAAATATTTGATAAAAATGTGTTCTTGAAATTCTTGATATTTTAAAAATGAAGTTAATAAATAAGACAATATTGTTATAAATAACTAATGGTGTATATAAATCTGAGTTTTTGTTTATAGATTTATTATTATTTATTGATTGATTAATGGGGACTTGTTTTAGTTCTGAGTACGATGAACAACAATCTTTTCAGACAAAGCCAGGTACTTTAATTTATTATTTTATTTCTAACCGTTGTTTGTGCATTTGTTAGATTTAGTGATTAATTTTTGTGAAGTATTGCTATTCTGGATGAACTAAAAAGTGACTTTTATTGATATTTCTGTGTTTGCAAATGTTGCCATAGCGATTTTGTAATCCAAATTTGACAAAGGTTTTATCTTTTCTAAAGCAAAGTGTTCGTTTTTTTGTTACATGTTAACATAGTTAAAAAAAAAGTAGTTTGTGTTGTTTATATACATTGGTTGTAATATTAGGAATGCATGAGTATGTCTTATTATGGTGAAAACTTTAAGGAGGGTTTGTTGGTGGAATGATGGAACTTAGTTTCATCATGATGTTTGCAATTATAGACGATATTAAGAGTAACATATCGGTTAGTGATCCCCCTTAGGGGGGTTTTTGGGATTGTGTTTTCAAAGTAAATTTTGTCTTTGCAAGACAACGTTAATTGTGTTTCTCTCTAGGAAAATGTAGATAGTCACTTATATCTAGTTATCTACGATAAGAAGATAATTTTATTCAATCGCAATTCCAAACACCCCCTTAGAAGTTTTATTATCTAGCATTTGGTTTATCAATGACATACCTTGTATGTGAAAAATAAATGAGATAAATAGAATAAGCATCTCATCTATTGCTTGAAAATTGAAATGTTCAGGTGAAAACCAACGATCTCCAAATAAAGACGCATTGAAGATTCCACCAAAGCAGGGTGTTTTGGATTCACCTAGTATAAAAAGTCCTAGTAGTATAGTGGTAATCACAAAAGATGTTAAAGATCTTAGACAGAATCCTCAATATACCAATCTTGATGTTTTTACATATGATGAGATGCGAATGGCAACCAAATTATTTAGGCCAGACCAAGTTTTAGGTGAGGGTGGATTTGGAGTTGTTTATAAAGGGCTTATTGATGAAACTGTGAGAGCCGGATATGCTAAAACTCAAGTTGCAGTAAAAGAGCTCGATCCAGAAGGAATCCAAGGTGACAGGGAATGGCTGGTATGTATCCTTTCAGCCGTGTTTATTTGCTTGTTCTTACATGTTCTCTCTGTTATGATCGTGAATGGTATTTGGTTTGGGCCCTGTCAGATGTTGTATGTATCATATAGCATGAATGAAGTTGTTAGTAAGGGCTCCAGGTTTATTGGTATATATAAACGTGATTATCTCTCAATGCAAACACACAGGAAATTCATAGTTACTACACAGCCCCTCTATAGCAGTAATTTGGATTTGTATGTGTGTACGTATATACGTACAGGTACATGTGAACACTCTTGTTGTAGGTTTTACCATGTTAAATTTCTGATGGTGGATTTAGGATTTTCTATCAGGTCATGATGTATCATGACAAGTATGTTTCAATGGATACACTATCATAAAAAGTATTCCTTAGGGCCGTATTACAATAATACTTTTATAATATATTGTACACTTGATAACACTGCAAAGACTCTTTTTAGTCAGGGCATATGCATGTGCATACACTATGCCTATGTAGGTATTCCCCTCTTTCTATGCTATCTTGTATGCCCTTATCTGGCAATAGCTTAGAGTGAGTGTAATGTATGTATGTATTAAAGGGGGCACATATACATAAAAATGGGTTATTTTTGTTTTATCTTTTATTTCCAATAGGTCAAGTTTAGAGGTTTTAAAACTAGTTTAAGTAGAAAAAAGTGACCTAGACAAAACCTTCCAAATTGTTCTATATTTCAAAACCACAGTTTCTATAATCTTATATAATAGATTGATTAACTTACAGAAGGATGGACAAAAAAATGTGTTCGGTGTCAGCCCAAACGGACCCAGCTCGTTTGGACCAGTACAATAACAAATTAACAATACATTTGACCTGAACCCTTATTGAGCCGTTACCCAACCTACCCAATTTGGCGCCATCAGTATGTATGTCTAATTGTCTATGTGCATTCCTACATATGACACAAATTACCATCATGTGCCAATCTTTGATGGTATTATCACCCTAAAATCATATTATATGCTTGTCAGTAGTGAAAGTTCCATATGGATTGTACAATGTCTTGTAGTATGGCTTCACCGTTGTGGTCAAGAATATATGTTGTTTTAACCAACCTTGTAAGCAGTGTTAATATTCACATAGAGAAGGGAACAATTTAATTATCTGAAACATTTTTTAATCTAATTTTCAGGCGGAAGTCAATTATTTAGGACAACTGCAGCACCCGAATCTTGTGAAGCTTATTGGATACTGCTGTGAGGAAGATCACCGGCTTTTGGTGTATGAGTTAATGGCATCTGGGAGCTTGGAGAAACACCTGTTTCGCAGTGAGTAGCTAAACTATAATAAAGCTTTCAAATATGTAAGGACAACAGGAATAAACACTTTTTTTTACCCATCTTTTAACTTTTTGTTTTTATGAACAACTAATGACTTAATTATGTTACCAACCAGATATGATTACGATCTTAATCTGAATTTTTGAATAAAAGCATTTTAGGTGGCTGTAAGCAATACAATATATATAGAATTTGGGCCACTTTCAACCAGTTTGACTCATTTGACCCACATGTTCCTCTTATAGCTAAAATAGTTTGTCCGACCCTTTTGAGATAGATCGCATCTCAAATGACTCGTTTTATAAGTTAATGGATCAAAATTGCCACATCCAGTATCTGGCTACCCTTAAATTATGTGTTCAAGATCGAGGAAATTTTTTAATATCCTTATCATGCTATCCCTTATTTGTAAAAGGAGTATGTGCTACATTGACTTGGTCAAGAAGAATGAAAATTGCCTTGGATGCTGCAAAAGGGCTTGCTTTTCTCCATGATGCTGAAAGACCTATCATCTACCGGGATTTCAAAACATCAAATATCTTGTTGGATGCGGTTAGTCATGTTTATTTTTATAACTCCGAAGATTATTGTTTCTGTCTTTAGTTAAAAATTAATAGAAGAATCATTTTTAATATGAAAATAAATTTGCAGGACTTCAATGCCAAGCTGTCTGATTTTGGTCTTGCAAAGGATGGGCCTATGGGAGATCAAACTCATGTATCAACTCGAGTTATGGGTACATACGGTTATGCAGCTCCTGAGTATGTCATGACTGGTGAGTCTGGTTTTAGTGTACTCTATATATAGGTATGCATATTTATAAAAGAGGTGGCAATTTTGATCCATTTACTTGTAAAGGTGTTCATTGGATTTTTGTTTTGTCAACTTTTGGGTTTCTTTTTCTTCCTCATAACAGCATGAGTTGCATGGTTGAGTATATGTATAGTTTTTTAATCATTTGACATTAAGTAGTAATTAGTTTAAAATTTCTGATGTAGGGCATTTGACAGCTAGAAGTGATATATATGGGTTCGGGGTGGTGCTTCTTGAGATGTTGATTGGGCGAAGAGCCATGGATAAGAGCCGGCCTAGCCGTGAGCACAACTTGGTTGAGTGGGCTAGACCGCTTCTGGTTCACAAAAAAAATCTTGTGAGAATACTAGACCCTAGGATGGAAGGTCAATATTCATCAAAAACTGCCATTAAAGTGGCTAATCTGGCTTACCAATGTCTAAGTCAAAATCCCAAAGGTAGGCCTGTTATGACCCAGGTTGTTGAGACACTTGAATCGATTCAGACTCGCGAGCTTGGTGAAGAAGAGGCACTTTTTCAAAGTGGGTATGGGAGCGTGACATTGTTTGAGGCTCCGGATCTTAAAAAGAACGAAAACCAAGTGAAAGATAATGGCAAAATTGAGGCTACAGAGGAGACTAAGATGTAGTCTCTAGGCGTGTACCACGGATCAAATACGTTATGATTGAAAATTTGTTGTGCAAGATCCAAGTGATGGCGTTTTTTGGGTTATCTGAAAATGACTTTATTTTCGGGATCTTGTTTTATTAGAAAAAATGTAATATTAATAGACTTTAACTGTTAATTATTCTTGCATCTGATATCAGTTTTGTGTTTTGTTCCTGATATGATCTTTACTGATTTCATGATGGTTTCTTGGTTACAGCCTTGAGTGAAATTACATTCTCCCAAAAATAAAGCTCTTATTAGAAGATACTTGCAAATTGTGATGTTTACAATTGCATCGAAAATGAGAAATAACAAATGGCCAACACGAACAAGGCCTCAACATCCAACTATATACAGATAGATGCAAATTATATTCACATAAGTCCATGAAACTGCAAGCGACTAACATATACAGATGGAAAATGATTTGTTAGGTTGATGTATCATTACTCTTTCTTAAATATCCTCATAAAAATCCTGTTAAAACCTTTAAATCATAAAAGGTTTAGTCTGGAGGATTTATTATTTTCCTATACAGAATTACAGATAGCTACAAAAGGTTATTTGGGATATATTCCAACTACTCAAGTGCTCATCATTCTTTTTACTTGTATATCGTTTTATATTGGGATATATGTGTACGTTAGTTAATTAGTACACTATGTAGTTAATTACCTAATTTCAGAACTCTAATTCAAATATAATTTGATACCTTAAATATATCTTCACATTATGTATTTATATAGTACTTAAAAAATGGCTTTGTGTTGCATACAGTAATATAGATTTATTGAAAATGAAGTGCTGCTATGCTTAAATTCAGGTGGCCACTTAACAAATCAAATTCAAATTTTCTTCATACTTTTTGTTTTAACAGTCCTGTTTCAAAACAAGACCTTAGCATCCAAGTAAATTGGATTTGGGTCGCCTTTTTCTTTTAAATTAGACGAATTCTTGTCAACATATGGTCATAAACACAGGTGACAGGTCTAACCTGTTATACAAAGAGAACTAGTGTTCTGCGAATAAAATAAATTCCTCTGCTACACTTTTGAGAAAAACACCATATGTCCATGTTGCAGATTTGCCTTAAACTTGTAATCAACCTACTAATCAAAGAACTCAAACTTTAACTTCAGAAGACAATCAACTGTTCTGTAAGCAGTCATATCAGGAGCATTTTCCTGCATAAGAAATATCTTCATCCCATTAATATCATAGTGCCTGAGTGGACATATAATATACAAGAGATGTCTAGCTATTTTAATTAAAGGAAATACCATAGCAGCTGGCCCAAGTAACTATATAGCTGCGATACAAATTTCCACATACATATTTATATGTATCTGAATAAATATTGGATGCATACATAAAATTCACTGTTTGGTGCAGCAGTAAATAAACAGGTATATAATCCCATAATAAATGACTAAAAAACCCTATAATGATGAATAAATAAGGGGAATACATGGACCAAACTCATTATCATCGATTCTTTGCAAGAATGACAGACGCAACAACGTACTTCAGATTTTAAATTAATCACAAAGAAATGGGTACAAGTTATATAGACACCTCAAAAAGGTTTTTCAAGAAATGAAGGGGAAGTAAGTTATAGTGAAGTTTGATCAGATGTTACACAACACACAAACAAGTTACCTCAAGTGGACACAGAACCTTGTTTCAGTCATTTGATTCTTCTTTATCGAAGTAAATACTACTTTTTGGTATAGAATGCATGTGTTCACACAAAAGCAACCATGGGAAAGTTAGCCTTTTGGCTCTGATGTACGCACTACGCAGTCTAACCGGTATTTACGTGGCCATTTCCTAGAGTTTTTTCACGGGTCATCCTAAGATGTTAACCCAGTATGGTTCGGACCTGAGTCTCTTATGAGACCTTCAGGATCCCTTACAAGAGGCTCGAGTTCGAATCTTGTAGGTTGCATGTGTTTGCACAACATAACTAAAAAACATAAGCTTGCATACCCCAAACTTGATGTAGTCTTGATACCAACTGCGTAATAGATCTCCTTTCTGTGGCATTTGGGAACTCCATGTTTACAACTTCTTGAATCGCCCCCAAGAATTGCCTCCTGGCTTTTGCAGTGAGTACAAGATGTTTAGGTCCATGGCCACTACTTAAGTCCACCGCCTGGGCAACATAAAAAGATATAAGACATTTCTATTTTGGGTTGTCTCATTGAATAGCAACATTTCCTCTATAGGAAAAAAAGAAGTTGAGCTCAACTAACCTAATATGGGTTAGTGTTTAACCCTGAGGTTCAATTAGGTTAAACAAAAGAACAGCTAAATAGAAATGGGGGACAAACGTGTCAAAAAGATAGCTCAAGGGAAATAGGACCACATTTATTAACCTGTTTGAAAATATTTGCCATTTTGACAAGAATCTGTTTTGATCTGTTACCCAACTCTTTGCCATCTTCACATAACATCAATATAAACACATGCCTGACACTAAAAAAAGCTTATAAATTGTTTTGGACGAGACCAACTTACCTGCTGCAACCAAGGGATTATAGAACCCATGAACTGTTGTTCAGACAAGAAAGAAGCCAAAGTGCTAAGAATATCATTTGCAGTTCTATTTGACAAACTTTCCAAAACCGGCCCCGTTTTATCAAGAAGGTAAACTAGAACATCTTCGTCACCAGAATTCAAAGCTTCAACATATGCAGAGTCGAGGTCTCCTTGTGATAAGTAGCCGTTTATAAGTTTGAAGACGCTATGCTCAACTTCTAAATTATTATGCCTGAGATTAGCAAAAGAAGCTGGACCAAATCCACCACCACCATTTCTGTTCAGACCCCTATGGTTTCCCACCCCGGTGCTACCCTTCTGTGTGCCCTTTCCTGCAGGGTTTCTACTTGACTTTCCCATAGGATCCATCCAAGACTCTACACCACCAGTACCGCCACCAGTTTTGCTTCTAGTAAATGTGGAGTCTTCCCAAGAATCAGATTTTCTCACTGGATGCAACGGAGATTGTCTACCACGTGTGTCCACTGACGATCTTGGAGTGCAAGTTGAGAGTCTAGGAGGAGGAGTAGTGGAATTCTTTTTTAGAAATCTGGAAGTTGGTTCTGAATGTCTTCCTCCATGATTAATGTTTTCTGCCATTTGATCCACTACATCTTCTAAAGTTGAGACCTTTTGTTGTATCATGGACAAGCTATCCATTATCTTTGTAGCGAACACCTGATAAAAATGTTCAGCACTTCAGAACTCATATGCTTGCAAGAATTAAATATGATTAAATTCCTCAACTTATTATCAAAAATGTGAAGATTGATAACCGGTAAGTACACATGTTATATAATGGCATTACTTGCAAAGCTAAAAGACGAGCTAGCAAAATGTGCAGATCAGGCTCGTTTGGTAAAAGGCCATAACGAGTGCCAACAAAAACAGGTAACCTTTTCTGGTATATCTAGGGTCATGAACAGCCAACTGTTAGTTTATTTATAAGTGGAGCATCAAATATGATGACAAAAATGATTACTTCATAATAATCCAACTTTCCGAATAAAATGATTTAGGGGGTTGTATGCATTAAAAATATAATTTGGGCAACTTTCCACCCGTTTCCTCTTAAGATACTTTACCAGTTAAAGCTATAAATAACTTGAATCGACCCAGTCTATGTATATGGGTTGAAATTGCCACATCTACTTACAAGGTCAGGTTTATGTTCTTTTAACTTCACAAGGGATTTTAACCCATTTATGTACATGAGGATGAAGTTTATTTTATAATTGTAATAAAGTTTGATAATCACTTTACAAAATAACTTGAAAAGGTATATAAAGTGTTTGTGTCAAGATCCAACCAAAATTATACCAAAAGTTACCCGTTTGGCCCAAACCAGTTTAGGCCCGTTAGCCGACCCTTCCAACTTGGCCATTATGTCACCCATAAAAAGGATAGGGGCATAGGGCATCTACCTGCAATAGATCTAAGAGATTTGACTGTTTGATTTCTATTTCTAAAAGCTTTTCTTGAATGCAAGCAATATCTTTTCTTGTTTGCGTACAACAGCCATGCTGCTCATGCATAACTTGACAGCTTGATTCTGTGACAGTTGACTCCAGGCTTCTACGATCCTGATCCTTTGAAAAGTACCTCTGTTCTTCGGTACTCATTTCTTCTTCCACCTGGAATTGATTGACTACCTTTGATTTTGCCATTTCACCCTTCGCATGAGAGCCCCCGGTCATCGGGACCATATTAATATTGGATGCGAAAGAGCACTCCTGTTTGTCATCCAATGGCACAAATTCATACCCGATATCTTGAGTCAATGTGATATCAGATCTAGTTCGTTCAAATGTTTTCGTGACACAACTGCCCTCAGATTCTTCATCATGAGTGTATGCTAAAGAGATATTACATTTTTTTGGGACACTGACTTCTACGTGCCAATCATTTGCTTTAGAATGCTGAGGACTTTCCACATAACTATGGCCAGTTTTTCTAACTGACAGAGGAACCCTTTTTCTAATTGATGTAGATTCAGTATTACTAGGAATGTCATTGTAGTCACCTGAAAGTTTAACAAATGATACAACAAAAGAAGTTACAATAGGTTTGGAGATACTAAAAATGAGATATATGTATAATAAGTAGCATACTGTTTGTATTGTGTAAAAGAACATGTACATAACAGTTCAAACTCATCTCAATAACAATTGCAATCTTTGACTTGGCACATACTTACATGAAACACTAACTAATAGCAAATACAGAGGTACCAATGCATTAATTATACAAGTTTAAGCGATTGCCGGAAATACTTTGTGTTCAATTTTCAGAGAAGGAAAAAAGAATTGATCCAGGTGTTAATTACGAAAGGATCATTACTTTAGTACTTTAATAAATAATAATATATCTTTGAATAAAACTATTTAATAGGTGTTTGCATTAGAAATGCGCATGTTCCTGTTTAAGTTAGATTTACCGAGTTAACTTGTTAGAGATAATGAAAAGTGGAAAACCAAAATCAACCATTTAGTAATGAGTAGAAGACTAGAAATTGCCCCCTCTACTTGGGACATACGTTGATGATTAGGGCTGCAAACTCCACATTATGTTATAAGTATATAATTAGGGCACAAATTACTACTAGACCTTTAATAGAAGATCCAGCTTCTGAAAGTTCAGATGCATCGGTTCCTAGAAGACTTTTCCAGAGCTGTAGGGCCTGAAGTACTGTGTCCCTAACAGGTTTTACCTATATAAAACATAAAAGCATTGGATCCGACATGCATTATGTATCAGATATTATATACTATTTGCAGAATAACACTGACCTTATCAAATCGACATATTTCAAGTGAACGAATGCAAGATGATTTAAGAGAAGCAGAATATGAGCCATTGCTAGAAGCAATTTCCGCCAATGCTTCAGAAGCAGCTTTCCGAGTTCTCCAATCACTATTCTTAAGAGCTTCTTGAATACTAGCCATTGCTGCTGTTAACATACTTTGTGTTGAAGCCCCCCCAGCCTGAAAATTTAATGGGCACCAGAAATATAAAAAGCTTTCTTCATTACTAAAGGTAAATATGGAAAGAAGTGAATTAGGATAATCTTGTGAATGTGTGCCATTCAAATCACAATAATCATTGCTAAGATAAATTCTTCCATCTATGACATATATCATATATGTGTCTAAAAAATTGGTAAAGTAGTCACGGATTTACAGGTGTATATGGATGGGTATCTTGTGAGTGATTCGAGATTCAAATTATTCAAATCAGATAACCAGCTGTGATAAACAGGTCATAGAAAAAATTGATTTGGATCTAGCTTTTGCTGTTTGAAGTTATTAGTGTATTACAATCTAATAAAGCTGTTTCAGAGTTTGGAAATTTCTGATTATTTAAGAAATTGAGACATAACTATAACCAAATCGATGCTCTTGTGAGTAAAAGGAGATACACCTTGTAAGACAGAAACTAAAAGTCTTGAAAAAGGTTATCAAATGAGTAATTGAAATACTATACTTTACCCAGATAAATAGTTTTGTGGGAGGCTGGGAGCTAGTTTGAAACTCAGAATCTATTTATCTGAACATCAAAACTACTTATTGCGTCTACATTTAAAAATAATCCAATAATCAGTTTCAAAATGCAAGCCCCAAAATATGTGAACAGCGAACACATCTTTCTCAGAAACCAACAATTACAATGTAATTTAAAGTAGTAAAATTGCAAAACTAACCTGGATGATACTTCTATTTAACTCAATCATGGCTGGCTTTGCCATGAAGTGTGGATTCTTCAGCATCTTTGAAGTCCTTGTCAACATGCGTTGCAGAATAGGCAATGGAGGGTCATTTGTATTATCAATTACCCGAGATAGACACAATGCTGAACCAAACTGCACATGTTTATTTTGTTCGCCTAATGCTTCAAAAAAAGGTCTCACTAATACTACAAAACATCCCTCGCTTTCATTGTCAGCAGTGGTAAACTTGGAAGCCAGAATACCCATAGTATCGATACACGCATTTCTTACAACAGAATCTGGATCCTTGAGTCGTTTAACTATACTAGCAACCATTTTGCCTAAATGGGGTGCAATGAGATCATAGTGGAAAGTTGTGATCATACCCATTAACCTAATACATTCCTTGCGAACGGCGATCTTTTGCTCAGAATCAGTATCTAAAATGCAAGACAGAAATGGTGCAATCCCATCTGGAGTTAAACTCTCAATTATTCTCCCTAGCTCCTCAACCCCAATCTCATAGGTATCCCTATCAGAAATCTTATTTAATGCGAGAATAACTCGCTGTTTTAGCTCAAAAACCACATGTTGACTGTTTGTCCTAGCAGACATTCCTTTAGATTTCAAAGGAGCGTGCATCTTCATCTTATGTTTCCTTCAAATATTCCAAATATATAGACCTAGGTGTTACTAAATCCCATCAACAAAAACAAAGCAAAGTACCACACCCTTCAACATGTTCCATCATGCCAATCAACATCAAATATAAATTAAGCTGCAACACCATGAAGTAAATCATTACACAATGTTGAACTACTCAAAGTGAAAAATTACTGACTAATATTACAAAGCGTTCACTTAAAAAACGATTTTTATAAACTATCTATCACAACAACCATATCAATAGTGTGATATAAAGGCAACTCCACACAAAAACAAAATAGAAGACAAGTGTTTGTCTATGATCTGCATCTGCCTTATTCTATCGAAAAAATACACTTATATCTAAACCAAGTGAGTATTGTTTATTTTGAACACAAATATTAAACCATAAACACTTAAAGATATGCATTCTCAAACACCCTCACAATACATAAGAAATGCTCGATAAGAACTAAATATTATTTAATAAGTATTTATATTGGGGAGTAGTATATTTTCACATTGGCCCAAATATTCAAAAGGCTCTATAAGAACTTGAGCTGAACATTTTATAAGCTCAAACTCGACTTGATAAATATTTCGAGCTCGATATTGGGACTTCAAGGTCGAGTTTGATAGAGTTCGGCTCGAATAATCTATATACTATATTATAAAGCAAATCTACTTTTCAACTTTCAACTTGTCAACATTCAATTTCAACAATGTACACATGATAATGCATGATGTACCATACATCAATGCATACAACTTTCTCTCTCCTCCATAAATCATTTTATTCCTCTAATTCTTTCAAAATCTTTTATCTCAAAAACCGTACTTCGATAAATTATAAAAATTATATGGGTGTTCTTAAAATTTTTCATTAGAGATGTCATTCGATATACTTTCGACGAATTTTTAAATCCGAGGACAGAGCCCGTACGGCTAAGGCATTTGGCTATGACATTCTATGACATATCACCTCCTATGACCTATCAACTCTATGACCTATCACCCTGATCATTTTACCGCCGCACGGGTACTTGCTCTCGTTTGATAAAAAGCTTGACTCCTTGATAACAGCCCTACCCAAAAGAATAAATCGATAAAAGACTATTTTCTTTCAATATTTTCCCCAAAACCCAGTAACTTAACTACCAGCAAAACAGATCATAAAGCAAAAAAAGTCACAAGCTTTATAACAGAAATGACACATTAAAACATAACAGTCAAACCCCAGATTTAGGAACAGTTATAGATATAAAAATCTTGCAAAAAACAAAAATGCCAATAAGAAATTAGTACTACAAAATATAAAAAACGTTCTTTTTTACCTTGATACATAATTACAAGACTGCAAATGAAACCTGTATAAAGGGTTTGAAAGAACCCCATATAGAAGAGATTGAAGAAGATATACTCGTATATAATAATGTGTAAATTTATATTTTTACATTTTTTTTTTGAAATTTGAAAGAAAAAAAAAAAGAATTGAGAAAGGGGGTGAGTGGGGGGTTTTCACACCTCTGTTTTCGCGCTTGTGAGAGTGTGGGATTCGAATTCAAAGTGCGTTGAGATTTGATTCAAGGCGTGGGTACCTATGAAAATAGGGGAATAGTACTATTGTATGTCCTTTTTTTCGTCATTTTATACCCTTTGCCCCCTTAACCTTTTTTTTTTTTCACAATAAAATCGTAATCTGATAGCAA
Source organism: Erigeron breviscapus (assembly GCA_034093135.1). Taxonomy (NCBI): domain Eukaryota; kingdom Viridiplantae; phylum Streptophyta; class Magnoliopsida; order Asterales; family Asteraceae; genus Erigeron; species Erigeron breviscapus. The sequence continues at coordinate 21,807,695 of CM067170.1, forward strand.
AATGCTCATAGATTTTCTCGAGTCCTGGATGATATAGCCATGTAGGAATAGGAGTGAATTATTAGGAAATTTTTAAGAGTCCTGAGTTTCATCCAGACATACGTGGATGTTACTATAGTGTCTCGAATGCTAACTACTAACTACTAATCCGTTATTTAAAAAAAGAAACCCTCACATTGTCAAAAATAAATTGCTTAAGAAAACTCGAACACGAACACACTGCATAAAATATATTCTCCTTGCTAATTGAACGAGTTAATTGGTTCTTTGCCCCTAACTAATATACCTAAATTATTAGTTTGATCTAATACAATGATTATTAATAAATGCGAGACTAGATATCATATCTTCTACCAAAAACACCATACGAATATCAGTTAGGCAATTCATTTTTTTCTTGTTGTTCCTATAAGTGTTCGTATTTTTTAAGTCACATTCATATCAGGATTAAATATCGTTATTGTTTTTGTAGTATGTTCTTTTTGGGATTAGTTGTATACTGTATTATTTTATCTTCACACATATTTTTGTTTGCAATCAACATTCTTTTTGTATGACCACTAATTGTTTGATAAAATGCTTAACAAGTTAAATATAATTTTTAAAATCCAATTCCCAATGAATAGGTTAAATAATTTTAAATATAGTTAATGTGGGACCTTAGATTTTATATATTAAGTTGTCGAACTTGACCATCTTTATTTTAGTAGTTATGTTAGTTTTATCCGTTTAACTCTTAGATTTTATATATTAAGTTGTCGAACAGATACACCAACATTGAAGTCTATGTACTTGCATAAATTTAGAATGTCTCATTAAGATAAAAGTTTTTTTTTTTTATCATAACCTGAATCACAGAAATAGAATCCTATCAACTTAATAAACAGTGGCGAAGCTTGAAAATTTTCAGTGGGGGTCGGGATCTAATTTTTTTTCCCCTAACACTATTTTTTTTAAAATGGGGGGTCGAAACCGAGTATATCGAAATTTTTCTACACGAAAACAATATACCCCCTACATCGCAAAAAAAAATTCGGGGGGTCGGGCGCCCCCTCCCGCCCCTTAAAAGTGCGCCCCTAGCATTAGATAAATTTTATTTTATATTTGGACGGTAATAAACTTTATTAATAATGCTGGCGGGAAACTAACTCGTGCAAAAAGCATACAATGTGATCCAAAACTAAGTTAAGAACATAACTCTAACAAACTATAATGTAAACCTTGTCTAGATTGGTTACTCCGGATGACTTAAAGTGCTTTGACTTGATTCCCAATTGACCACGCCCCTCATTTTGGAAAATTTATCTTGAATTAGTTGAAGTCTATAGAAGAATGCTATTTGTTCTTACAATTTATGCCTACAAATTTTGCTATCTATATAAGATGATTACAAATTTGTGTAGTGCGTGATAAATTGATAATGATAAGTGTAAGCATAAAATTTACAGGCATGAACAAATAGCAATTCACAAGTTCAGATAGTGTCATCGTGAAACTGAAATGCGAAGGCATATACAAATTACAAAATGCTTGATGGAAATGTGAAGATTTACATTATTAATTTCGCACGTAAAAAACTTCTATGTTGAACCTAAAAAAGTTACATACATTGACACTTATATACAATACAGATATCTCCTCCTCTACTAGAGGAGGAGTTTGACTGATGTAATAAAACCATTGCTGTCAACTAGATGGGGTGTCCACATAGGATTTTGATGTCATGGAGTGATGAAATTAGTGTGTATTTTGAGGTGTTTATACTATGTGAAAAATTGTATACGTATAGAAAATTGTATATACGTATAGAAAAGTACAATGTGGGGTTTGAAAGTACTCAGGTATGTCAGAAAATTCAAAAAATCATTGTTGTCAACTAGATGGGGTGTCCACATAGGATTTTGATGTCATGGAGTGATGAAATTAGTGTGTATTTTGAGGTGTTTATACTATGTGAAAAATTGTATACGTATAGAAAATTGTATATACGTATAGAAAAGTACAATGTGGGGTTTGAAAGTACTCAGGTATGTCAGAAAATTCAAAAAATCATTGTTGTCAACTAGATGGGGTGTCCACATAGGATTTTGATGTCATGGAGTGATGAAATTAGTGTGTATTTTGAGGTGTTTATACTATGTGAAAAATTGTATACGTATAGAAAATTGTATATACGTATAGAAAAGTACAATGTGGGGTTTGAAAGTACTCAGGTATGTCAGAAAATTCAAAAAAAAGTTGGGCGGGCCTTTGAATTTGAAATAGATGTGTAGAGAGAAAGGAGGGCTGGATTTTAAATGGGAGAGAGAGATTTTATATTTTGAAATAAATCTGTATGTGTGTATGGTTTCCTTACTTTTTTTCTTATTCATCTTCTTTATGTTTCTTCGATTTCTCTTTCTCTGCATCTATTTCATCTTTCTTTTTCTCTACATACATATAGTTATATGATTTTTTTTTGATGAATCCTGATTTTATGCAGTATATATATATATATATATAAATCTGTATGCGTGTATGGTTTCCTTATATAACATATATATATATATATATATTTTTAAAAAAGATAAAATGAGAACTAAAAAAATGTCGAGAACCGCATGAACTAATTTTGACCATCAAATGAGTCAATCAATGGTTATAGTTAATCAAGGTATTTAATTAATTAAAAGGAATTTAATATAACATCTTATAATTGAAAAGGGTAATTTAGGAATATATTATATTAGTTGTAACCGTTTCCTTTTTTCCCTGTCCGTTATTCTAGTGAAAACAAAGCTTTTTTCTTGTAATATATATGAACCTTTTTGTTGACTTTCCATCATTTTCGAACCATTAACCGTACTTCAAGTATTTCTTATATTTCCATTAATTTTTGTACGCAAATAAAATATTGCCCATAGTTCACATGTAACTATGCAAAGTTAACTAATACTATCAAAATTGAAAAACAAAATATCAACTCACATATGTAATCCCAAATTTAATGAATATATATTACTTTTTTTATATATATTTACGTTTGTATATAAACTGTACACTTATGTACATCTTAAATCTTAAAACAATTAGAATAAAAAAACATACAATCTATGAACATGTTAAAATAATATCAGTCACATATGATGATTTATTTTAATAATAATTTAGTCGTTAAAAATAATAATAACAACCGTGTTCATATTTGTTCACATGCGAATTAATAATGCTATTATTCAAAATTGATTTTGAAAAGGCATATGATACGGTTTCTTGGCATTACTTATTCACTCTGATGGATTTTATGGGATTTGGTCCCAAATGGTGTAGTTGGATCAAAGGGTGTTTGTACTCATCCAAAGCATCTGTGTTAGTAAACGGTAGCCCTACTAATGAATTCGTATATGAACGTGGCTTACGACAAGGAGACCCGATGGCACCATTTTTGTTCACTATTGTTATGGAAGGGTTACATGTCTTCTTGGAAGACATTATGGCTGCTGGTTTATTTTCAGGGGTGCGTATTAATGACCTCCATCTATCTCACTTGTTTTATGCAGATGATGCAATTATTTTGGGTGAATGGTCTCTGAGTAACTTGGCTAATACTATAGCTATGCTCAGCTGCTTTAATATAGCCTCTGGTTTATCGATAAACGTTCATAAATCGTCAATATATGGTATTGGAGTTCCTTTGGATATTGTTAAATCATTTGCAGAAAAGGTTGGATGTAAATCAGGTTGTACTCCATTTACTTACCTTGGCATTCCCGTTGGTTTAAACATGGGACGTGTCTCGAATTGGAATGTCTTGATTGATCGCTTCAAGAAAAGACTTGCCACTTGGAAAGCTAACTTACTTTCAATCGGTGGACGTGCGACTCTGATTACATCAGTTTTAGGTGCTCTCGGTACATACTTCTTTTCCTCCTTTTATGTTCCCAAAAAAGTGTTACATAACCTTGAGGCTATACGGTCTAAATTTTTCTGGGGTGCTGAGGATAAAGGGCGTAAGATGGCGTGGATAAAGTGGGATGTGGTTATTAACTCTAAAGACAATGGAGGGTTGGGATTTGGTAGCTTGTCGGCTTTAAATAAAGCTCTCTTGTTCAAATGGAAATGGCGATTTTTGAATAAGACCGAAGCTCTATGGGTCAAAGTTATTAAAGCCATTCATGGGAGTAAATTCGGGGAATCTTCGTCCGGTTCGAGAGGTGGTATTTGGAATAGAATTACCAAGGCCATCAATGATATCTATTCTGCCACAGTCACTCCTACTGATGTCATTCGCAAACAAGTGGGTCGTGGTAATGATACTTATTTTTGGTCTGATATCTGGTGTGGTTCTAATACTCTTATGTCGAGGTTTCCTAGATTGTATGCCCTGGCTACTGAGAAAAATACTACAGTTGCTAACCTGAGATTTCAAGGGGAATGGAAATTCCAATGGAGGAGGACGATTAGGGACGGTAGAGAAATGGATCAATATAAGGAATTATTGGAAATGTTGGTTAACTGCTCGCTTTCTGATGTACCTGATAGATGGGTATGGGACCTTAATGGTGATACTACCTTTGCGGTCAAGACATTGAGACACCATATCGATAACAACTTACTGCCAACTTCTGATCGAGCTACCAGGTGGGTAAAATACGTCCCGAAAAAAGTTAATGTTTGTATTTGGCGTCTTTTGTTAGACAGACTACCCACTAGATTTAACTTATCCAAACGTGGTATGGAAATTCCCTCGATTCTTTGCCCATTATGTTCGAGCCGCCCGGAGACAACAAACCATTTGTTTTCAGGTTGTTTTATTTCTTCTAAAATCATCTCAAGAATTGCGAAGTGGCTAGACCTGCATTGCATTGTTCCAGATCAACCCTCGTCGATTATTGAAACAATTGATAACGCAAGGATCAAGACGGATGCTAAGGAGTTGGTACTCTCAGTGATGTTCACAGCTTGGTGGTACATTTGGCGTGTTCGGAATTTGTTTATTTTCCAACCGGATTCAGTTTCACGGAGAAACTATTTTGACGATATTGTTTCTTATTCCTTCAATTGGTATGTATATAGAAATAGTAGTACAAATATTAGATGGGAGGATTGGTTGTTAAATCCTCTTCTTGTCTTGTAATTAGATGGGAGGATTAGTTGTTAAATCCTCTTCTTGTCTTGTAACTACTTAGGTAGCTCTTGAGCTTCCTATTGATTTTGGAATATAACATCATAGTTCGAAAAAAAAAAAATTCACATATGATCAGTATTTGTTCACATGTGTATGCAACATATGTTCGTAGATGTTTATATTTGTTTACATGTGTTTGCAACTAATGTTTACTTGTGTGTGTCTAAAATTTAAGATATTCATATGAACTTAAAAATATAACTTTAAAAATATATGAGTTGTTCAAATGTAAAAACTCCAATGCATATTAAAATTTTATGTTTTTATGTGTACAAATTTTGTCAATATTCATAAATTTCTTATTTTTGTAAATTTCTATCATTCTAAATGTACAATATAAACTGAAATTTCATCATGTTCACACGTGTACATTTAATTTATACATATAAACTTATTATTTATTTTAAATTTTTTCTTTGTTGTACACATGTAAACTTATCGTTTACTTAAAATTTATTATTGATACATAGGATGTAAGTGTGTATATATTTTTTCATCTAGTCATTCATGATCTTGAATGAATAATTATCAATCGTGATCACATATAAACTGGTGTGATTCTATGATGTTACTTTAATATATTTTTGAGATATACATATGTGGACTTCTAATTTACACATGTAAACATATCAAGTTTTTCTCTAAAAATTTATCTTCATTATATGAGTTGTGGACATGTAAATAGTTATTTTTCACATGGTTCTAAAAAGAAAAAACTCAAGCTTTGTTGTTTTTTTAATAAAAAGAAAATACTAAAGTTAATTATTAATTTATCACATGACATAGAGTTAATTATTTAACGCTTATACAACTATAGAAAATTGATAAAAAAAAACAAAAGTACAAAAATAAAGTGAATGTCAAACTGATTTGATAAAATAATACATGTATGTATTTAACAAAAACAATTTACGAGAGCACTAGCAACAGAATTCAAAGTGTAATAGTAATTTGGATCATTTACGTTTTTATAAATTCTAAACGGTTATACAAATTGAGAGATTTATGGAATCTAATCATTTTTAATTTAACAAAGAATGGATTTATCAATTTTTAATTGAGAGATTTATGGAATCTAATCATTTTTAATTTAACAAAGAATGGATTTATCAATTTTTAATTGAGAGATTTATGGAATCTAATCATTTTTAATTTAACAAAGAATGGATTTATCAATTTTTAATTGAGAGATTTTAGTTACAGATCTATATCCTTTGAACTCTTAAAAGGTATGATTTTCTTAACATAATATTTATTGTTTATTGATTTATTTCAGTTTTTTCATTTTTAAAATCACTAAAAGTTTAGTTATTTGTGATTTTTGGAGTGTGTTTTTGTTTAAAAGAGGTTGTGATTGTTAGAATTCGTGAGTTAAACCTCCATATTTGTGATTTAGGTGATTACTAATATAAAAAAACTAAACTTTTGGTGATGCATATAAAGTGTTCGATGAAATGTCTAAAAGAAATTTGGAGTTGTTTATATGTATTTAGTTTTATTGTGTGGTGAGTAACGAGGTAATTTTGTGTTTTATCTTTACATACTTTGTTTGCAAAGGTGAGTAAAAAGGAAATTTTGGGTTCTACTATTATATACTTTGTTATTTAGATGATTTTCAAACTATTTAAAGTGGTGATTTTCTTTTCTTCTTTAGGTCCTTTGCTGCTCTTGGAGTTCAACATGATTAGTGTTTTCGGTTTATTCTTCGTATGAGAAAAATTGCAATTTGATTGGAACCTTTGTTGCCGGTTGAAATTGGTCACAATTTGTGATTGATTCCTTGGTGACAAATGGATCCGATTACGTTTTCTTGCTCCTTGAACACTTGGTATTTGATGATAATTGATTAGGTGTTCAAATTTTTCTCATAGACCGAAACAAAACCCACTGATGATAGTTCTCCCTTTTTATTGGCTATGATCTTTGTATATATTGATAATAATGGCTGTTAATTTATGTATTTTATACATTTTATTGTAGGCCTTTGCTGGATAATTGAAACAGGCCATGGAGGTTGGATATGTTGGAAAGGGTTATGATCAGGGTGTGAAGAACATAATTCATTTTCTGTTTCTTTTAAATCATGATGTGGTGCTGTGGTTTATACGGATGTTTAGATACATGGCGGTTATAGAGGTGGCAATCAAAAGTGGTCAATGTGAATTTAGGTTAAAAAGTGGTTAATACACACATTTGATTATCAAAAAAAGCATTATTATTTGTTATTGGCTTTTGCTCTTTTTTTTTTTGATAATAATGGCTGTTAATTTATGTATTTTATACATTTTATTGTAGGCCTTTGCTGGATAATTGAAACAGGCCATGGAGGTTGGATATGTTGGAAAGGGTTATGATCAGGGTGTGAAGAACATAATTCATTTTCTGTTTCTTTTAAATCATGATGTGGTGCTGTGGTTTATACGGATGTTTAGATACATGGCGGTTATAGAGGTGGCAATCAAAAGTGGTCAATGTGAATTTAGGTTAAAAAGTGGTTAATACACACATTTGATTATCAAAAAAAGCATTATTATTTGTTATTGGCTTTTGCTCTTTTTTTTTTTGATAATAATGGCTGTTAATTTATGTATTTTATACATTTTATTGTAGGCCTTTGCTGGATAATTGAAACAGGCCATGGAGGTTGGATATGTTGGAAAGGGTTATGATCAGGGTGTGAAGAACATAATTCATTTTCTGTTTCTTTTAAATCATGATGTGGTGCTGTGGTTTATACGGATGTTTAGATACATGGCGGTTATAGAGGTGGCAATCAAAAGTGGTCAAGTGGGTTGGGTATTGGATCAAAAAAGGAGTAAGTGTGTGTCAGAACCAGGAGGGCTGGGTTGACCGGATGAAGATTTCGCAAGATTTATTTTATGCTTTTCATTTTGTATCATATATCTGAATGACTATATTGTAAGACTGTAAGTTAGCATCTTAATTTTGGGTTTTTAAGGATATAAGGATCATACCACACATATAATTTGCAGGTAACGGCTGTAGGATACAACATAGTGGGAGTCATTTTGCTCCCGAAGTTGCCTCACTTATCTCATCTTGGTGCAGGGCCTGACAAGTAAGTCTATGATCTTTTTTTTTGCTTTTATTGTAGGCCTTTGCTGGATAATTGAAACAGGCCATGGAGGTTGGATATGTTGGAAAGGGTTATGATCAGGGTGTGAAGAACATAATTCATTTTCTGTTTCTTTTAAATCATGATGTGGTGCTGTGGTTTATACGGATGTTTAGATACATGGCGGTTATAGAGGTGGCAATCAAAAGTGGTCAAGTGGGTTGGGTATTGGATCAAAAAAGGAGTAAGTGTGTGTCAGAACCAGGAGGGCTGGGTTGACCGGATGAAGATTTCGCAAGATTTATTTTATGCTTTTCATTTTGTATCATATATCTGAATGACTATATTGTAAGACTGTAAGTTAGCATCTTAATTTTGGGTTTTTAAGGATATAAGGATCATACCACACATATAATTTGCAGGTAACGGCTGTAGGATACAACATAGTGGGAGTCATTTTGCTCCCGAAGTTGCCTCACTTATCTCATCTTGGTGCAGGGCCTGACAAGTAAGTCTATGATCTTTTTTTTGCTCTTCTATTCTTGCCATTATATTTATTATTCTGGTTTTGATTTATCATTATCTATAATAATATAGGAAAAAGTGTCTTTTGTGACATGTGAGGATGATGAGAAAGTTCAAAGTATCAAAAAACTCGAGGGAAAATATGTGAGGTCAGTCTTTATAGACATGATTCAAGTAGATTTTCTTCACAAGTTCACAATGCTTTATGTTATACATAATTAAAGACTTTCATTTGGATACGGAAGTTGTTTGCTTGCTTTAAACAGTCTTACATGTTTCTGAAGTGACTTTTGAGGTATAAGTTTGATTTTCAACAGTCTGTTTGATTTTCAACAGTCTTACATGTTTGCTTGCTTGATATATAAATAGTCTTACGGAAGTTGTTTGCTTGCTTTAAACAGTCTTACATGTTTCTGAAGTGACTTTTGAGGTATAAGTTTGATTTTCAACAGTCTTACATGTTTGCTTGCTTGATATATAAATAGTCTTACATGTCTACAGGCTTTCCCATGTTTTGATATTTTAGTCGTAGCGGCATTAAGCTTCTGCCAGTTTGTTGGGTATGGGCTGATTTTGTTGTTGAACAAGGTTTGTCTTCAACAAACAACGGTTTTAAAATCTGACAAGTAGTGTTTTCGTACCCAAGTTACATATACCAAAACTCCCAATGTCTTTCGGTTGGCTCTGAAGATGAGCAGGTGATATTTAGTCTATATATCTCATAACTATAAACATATACCCCATTACATTTTAATTTTTTCAAAAATTGTAAATTATGTTTTATCTTATCAATTAAATCAGTATGTAGGCTTGGATCTGTAAAGTTTTTAACCATTTTCTATGCTTAATTGGTTTTGCAGGGTGGAAAGATACAAGCTAGATGAAGAGTTTGTTGGTGTTTGTGATTTTTTTGAGTTGAGAGATCTTTGGGTAGTTGGATTCATTGTGTTCAATGTAAGTTGTTACATAATATTTTTTGAGTGTAATGTATGAACGTGAAAGTTTGTAATAGTGTTGGTAATGTTGATAATGGTATTGGTGATTTAAAGCCAGAAAGAGAGGCACAATGTTGATAATTTATTATTTTGAAATTATATATGCAGGTTAATAGGAGATAGACTTGGTATATGGTGGTGAAGTGTTGGTTTAATGGGTTGATAACTTAAAGAGTTTTTAATGGGTGCACAGGGGTTTTGACTGGTGGGTGACTGCAGCCTTGGCTGGGACTTAACCTGGTGGATGAACCGGGGCTTAAACAGAGGGGTGTAGCGGGGCCTACTGGTGTATGAATTGGAGCCTTAACTGGTGGGTCAATTGGAGACATGTATAAAATTATATCACAAGACTACAATTAGATGTTAAATGAGAATTCAATGATTTATGAAGTTTTGGGCATTTATGGTTCGCTGATTGCCTGATTCATATTAGTTTGATGTATATTCACACAATGGTCACGAGGAATTTGCTGTTTGTGAGGACATAGGTCAGGTACGCTTTATAACTATTGGAGACAATGATTATGTTTTTTTGTTCATGTTGTTCTCAATATATAACTGAATTATAAATTGGTCTCATGCTACATCTTTTATATGAATATATGCAAAATTTATGGTCCATGAAAGGTTTATATGATAATCAAAGAGTGGTGTTAATTTGGCGTTCAAGTAAGGTAGCTTCTTCACAACAGTAAGTGGGTTAATTGGGGGGTTCAACTAAGGTGGAAGAAATAATTTTAAATTTGTTTAAAACAATGTACAAACATATTATTTATAAATTGGTTATAAAAATAAATACACTTGATTTAGATGTTAACTATTTCACCTTCAATATACTATAAGTAAAAACGAATTAATTCAATATACTGAATATGTTCAGGATTGTCTAACGGTTCTTGATATTAGCTTTAGATGGCCTTTATCAATGCATGGATGCACATTTGGTAACCTTTTGAAAAAATCTGTGTGTAAATGTATATTATGCTAAATGAATTGGTGGATTTTGGAACATGGCAGATGATTGTGGAACCTGAACAACAAGTGGCCAACTTTTTAAAGGCTGGAGCGACATAGTGTCCATTTTAGCAACATTTCACCATCCATATAGACCGCTTAATCAAGTAAGAACTTATACATCTAATTGAAATTTGCTTCTTTCATCATGTGACAAGAGAATTTGGCCTTTTTGTGTTTCTTTTTTCTGATTTTCTAAGTCGTATTGGTTGGATACTCAGATGTTTGAGTGTCAATATTTTTGATTATGTAACAAGTTAAAATGACCAAAATTCTCATATATTCAAGAAAAAGTAGACACGGTTTGTAGAGTCGTGATAAAAAGTCTCAAATTGCGAGACATTTATAAAAAAACATCATATATATTAAGTGACATTTTTGTGTTGTTAGTTACCCATTTAAGGTGGACTATATTCTTGGAGAGAAATGAAAAACAACAAGTTGTGAACCGTGGTTCTTCCATTGGCATTGTGTCGGTTAAGGTTAACCTGGAGAGCTGGTTATGCAACATGGTTTAGCCAAAAAGCAAGTGACCCAAACCTATTTATTTGAACCATGGAACCAGATTCATTTGCTTCTGATAATGATTCCGAACCATCCGAATTAGGTAGTTTACACTCAAATGTGACCCAAAGGCATGTGCATCACTTGAACCAAATTATCGGTAGTTTGTGGTTTTTGCAGGTGTTTGGTTCCGGTTTGTTGCTGGTGTAAAGGTCACACTGGTATTGCTATGACTGGGGATGTGCCCTTCATGCTTGAGTGATTGGAATATAATATGCAGATGGAGCAGGTTTATGTTCTCACACATAAGTTGCAATAATGGTTTTATACAATGGAATTTCGGAATGAAATGCAGTAGTTATAGATTGGGCTGTTGGCAAGAGGTATTTTGGTGTGAGGTCTGGTCGACCTATTAATGCAAAATGCAGCTCTTTCTGTTGACACAAAGAGCAGGCCTGAATTGCAATAGTCATGGTGTACAAGTAGCATTGAGAGGACTACAACAACCCTATCACTCTTGGGTACTAAAGTTTTCTTGAAGATTTGATCTTGGCTGCCGAATTGGTGGATTTTGGTACCATCATTCAACTTGTGTTTCATGACTTTAATTAGTTTGGTACATTCATTGTAAGTTGTTCTTAATTGACTATTAATTATGTCATTATGATGCAGGTTTGATCTCTTTGGATTTATAATGTGTAGATTACCCCCACACTCGAAAAGATGGTACGTAACATTATTTTTGTATAGCACGCTCTATTGTACTTAGAACTTTAACAACATTATTTTGTATCTTTGTGCACACAGTTACTCAAACCAAGGAGAACTGTGTGAACAAACAGTCTCAACAATACGAGGAAATAGATAAAGAAGACGTAATATTAGTTTTATAATTTTATCTTATTTTATCTTTGTAATGTCTACTGTGGCCCATCTTTTTAACATAGTTTTGCATGTTTCGCATTAGAATGGTAGTTTTAGGGCAATGTATGGTTCAAGACGGATTGGGTTGTCAAGACTACTTTGTTTACTTTTTGGTTATAAAAATCTGCTGGATTGAAAGCCAGCTTGGTTTGGACCAAGTCATATTGAGGACTACAACTATATGTGTCTTGGTTTGCAGGTATATGCTTTTGTTTTGTACTATAATGGATGGTGCTCTGGTTTAAGTTTGGTTTGATAATACACAAGGAATGAGTTGGGTATGGGCTATATTTTTTGGTGTATTTGCTAAAGATATAGGACAAGTAGTGATAATGATTTTTGGGAAATAAGATTTTTTTGGAAAAGTTGAAGGTAGTCACTTGTGTAAATTTAGGTCTGTGCAAATGTGGTAGTTTTTTTATCACACTGAAGTTATTTTTCGTGTTCAGATTTTTGCTTGCATCTTTATGAGTCGATATCATTAAGACTTTGAATTCGTTTGTGTGAAGTATTGTTGGTTTAGTTTTGGATTAAATGATTTTAGGCTACTGTAAAAAAGGGTCTGAAGTTTTGGTTGAAGTTTGTATTTAGAATTCGAAAGTGGCAGGTGTTTTTTTTGAAGGTGGGGTTGGTTGTCGATATATTTATGGATATCATTTAGTACAGAACATGATTTGGAAGGGTAAAAAGCTATGGAAATTTGAGAAATATAGTTGGATAAAGTTTGGGTAAAATATGGATAGAAATGTTTTGCACTATTGTTTTTTTTTCCAGAAATGATGATAAGAAATGTGTTTTGAGATTTGAACAAGGATTAATTAGGAAATAAGACATGATTGCATTTGTATTGCCAAGAGTTGGAAGTGTGCAGGTTTGACTTTTTTAGTCAATGGAAAGGAAGTGTGCAGGTTTGACTTTTTTAGTCAATGGCAAGGATTTGTTCTTTTGGTAATAAAAAGATATACTGCAATGGGAAGAACTTGTTCTTTGTTCCTTTTTAATGTATTTCAATTTACTTTAATTACACAAGATTAATCGCATACCAAACGAGTAAAACACGGTTATGTCTTCTAAAGAAGTGTGTAATCAAAAAATTATTTAAAATTAAAATATAAATAAAATAACTAACTAAATGGATTTAGCATTATTTCAATTTACTTTAATTAGACAAAATCATCGCATACAAAACAAATAAAACATGGTTATTTTTTCTATACAAGTGTGTAAAAAAAACAAATTCAAATTTTTTCTTTATTCCACCCGTGTTTAACACGGGATTTAAATCTAGTATATATATATAATGCATAACATCAAGCAGGGGATTTATCTTCAATTATACGATTGAGGTATTCTCCAAGAGCCCAAATTGGAAATATGTTTCTGTAAGACGAGTAACTTATCATACAGTTCTTGTTAAACACCCCTATAATATCCTGAAAAACATACATTACTCGATTAAACCAAAATAAGCAAGAACGTATATAAACGTACACATACATATGTATTGAAATAATTACCTGTTGCGGAAAATCTCCATTCTCTGTTTGGTGATCAATTAGTACTTTTGCAGCACGATGGAGTGGCTTGTGATCTCTCTTACCCTACTCACAACGAATAACTTACGTCTAAATATGAAATGAACGATCGATAATAACCAAAAATATTTCAAACTCTAACCTAGCTAGCTAATTAGATACCTGTCCGGCTTCAATCAGAGCTAGCAAAGCCCACGAAGTGTTTATGAGGTGGGGTTTGTTGCCTGCGATATTTGTGTAGATCTTTTGCTCGTAAGATTTGTAGCTCTCTCCCCAACCCCCGGAGGGAAGCTGCATAGAGAGCAAGAAAGAACACGCCTTTCTGATGCTGTAGTTACTTTCGTATGTCTCACCCGCTGCAATCAATCCTTTTATTCCAAACCATGTTCCATACGTGTAACAAATTCCCCATGATCCAAACCTGTACCTCACAATCATATATATGTAACCCCATAATTAGGACTAACATTGAAGAAATTAAAGACATTTTTTACACATTTTTTTCTTAAGAAGTTAACTTAGGGAAGCTGTAGTTTTCTGCAAGTTATTTGCACATAACTATGTGTGAGATTTATTCACATCTATAAGTTTGAAAGCTATATAAAGGCATTATAAGTGAATAAATAAATGTTTCTTATATACATGAAAAATTATTAAATGGTCTATAATGGAAAATGTTGGAATGAGATTGTGATGACCAAATTTTCACCCAATAAGTGTGAATCTCAGCTCACAATCTTAAACTCTTTAAGAGTATGAAAATGTTAAGACTAGTGTAGGAGATATGAATAACCATGAGCCGTCGGGCAGTTGCATATTCTCAATAAATGTTATGGCTTTATCGACACAGGCTTCTATTTCATCCCTTCGGTGGCTTGGATATAGTTTCATGAACGATCTTAGGCCTTGCACCACTGCCGATGTACACTCCACATACCTAAATTACGAAGATCTTTTAGATAAGCAATACATACGACATCTATGTCTCATCTAGGTATCAAAGGACAGTAGGCAGGGGGCATACTGGTAATCGACCATGATGTCTCCAAATGTTTCAGCAGGGTTGAGCACCTAACATATAGTTTCATGATCATTTTCTCATTCTTTAATTATAATCTGAACACATATAGACACACAGAGGTTTATGGTATATGCTTACAGACCTCTAACCATCCGTAGGATCTCATGGGCTCATAAGAGGAGAATCCGCCATTTGCATTCTGTATCCAAGAAAATCAATTAAAAGATACAAGCATTTCTCTCTTAGCATACTTTCCCCTCGTCCAATATAAAGTTTAAGGCAATTTATGTCTACCTTAATTTGCTAGTGTTTGTACACATATATACCTGAAGAGTTAGAAGTAAATGAACAGCATCATATAAACATTCTGGTGCAATTGATTCTCCAACAATGTCATTTGGCATTTGTGATAGCATCAAAACGGTCTACAATCCTCATCATCGTATTCATTATTATTCCATCATGCATTAAGATGAAATAGTGAAATATAAGTTAGTCTAGCTATAAATGCATGATCTAATTGACGATATTATGATAATACTAGTCGCAGCACACCTTCAAAGCTTCAGCAGTACAATCTGATACAGGCCAACCATTATCTCGAGTAGAAAATGGCCATCCACCACATATCATGTGACGATACCATGACTGAAAGTTACCCGAGCTGTTTTCTCTGATCTTCACATTAACAAAGATATAATTAATGAATCTTGATCACTATCATCCGTGCTCGATCAGGTGCAACATACAAGTTCAATAAAGGAAAAAGATATATACTTGTGAGTTTTTAATGAAGTTGTGTGCTTTCTGAAGCATGGAGCCATATTCATCAACCATATTTGTTGCTAATATAGCTTGAACTGCAAAGACTGCATCCCACAATTGCGATCCGTTGTATCCCTAATTAAGATCTCAAAAATTAGGATATAGTCGGGTGGTGGAAAAACTATAGTTACATATTCTTGAATACAAATGATAATGAGCTGATGATGCATGATAATTATTAATGATAAACAGTAAGTGAAGCCGCTCCAAAATTACCTGCATTTTCATGCCATCTTCGGCTATCCAAAGATAGTCTTTGATTCTGGAGAGGTGCAATTTAATTACAGGTGACTTTGGATCCTCTACCCAACAACATAACATGTTAAGCACCTGTTTTGGCATATACGTAGGTGTTAACTTCAATTATCAAGGAGACTAGAATAATAATATATTTAACTTGAAATGCCAAAAGGGGTGGAAAAAGAACTTTAACTCGATCGACTGCAAGAAATGTTTTTGCTGAGTGTGTCTGTTGGTACCTTATTAACAGGTCCAATGCAGATATACCGAGTGTTTCTGTCCTCATAATGAATGTGTTGCATAGCAGTGTTCAATGCTTTCTTTCTAAGCTCCGATAATGGCCATTGCATCAATAAAGGTTCCGCAATCTTGTTCAAACCACCCCATATGATGTCTTGTATTATAGGATGAGGATAATACAAATCTTCCTGCAACCAAACAAAAAAATTCAAGAAATATCTATAGTGACTAGTGTGTTAGCAACATAGACAAAGGTTCATGAGAGAACCCTTTGTTCTGCAAGAACAGTGAAAAATTGTTTGGAGGGATCCCTGTTAGTTTAGGGATACTCTGGAATTTTTGAGCAAATTAGATAGAATTCCAGAGTATGCAAGAATAATCAAATTAATTAACTACCTTGGCACATTGATTTCTTGCTGAATCCCAATCAACTTGGTGATAAAGTGTCTTATATAACTCTCGTCTTAGTGACAGAACAACGGAACTGATTGGCCCGACAAACCGCTTACCATACAAGTATGACATCGGTAGGTATACCATCCTTGTGTGGCACCACAGGCGTCCTTCATTATCAAAACGATATCTTTATATAAAGTAATAATAATCACACGATATAATTATATTTATATATGCCACGTACCATTCGAACTTTCATAAAACAAAACCTTACAAAAAGTTAAACAAACCTGGGTGTAGAGGAACAAAATAAGGGAGAAGCCACAACTCTGGTGGCAAAGGATTGTTGCCATCCCATTCATACACCCCGAGTACCTACGGATGTATATATATATATATATGACCCGATGAGCCTCAAACTAACCAACCAACCAACACTTTTGTCAATTAAGAATGGACTTAATTGACATATATGCTGCATACTGCTAGTGTAACTATTATTATTTAAAAAATAAAAAAATCATTTACTCGCGTGGGTGAGTTGATTGTATACATACTTATATTGTCATATAAGTGTCCTGAGTAAGATTTAGAACCCATAATTAACCTCTTGGATCGATATATAGCATGTTAAAGTGATGTAAAATGTAGTAGTAAATAATAAAGTAGAGTAGTAGTACCAACCTATATATATAGATTAATTAGAAATTAATAACTTACAGAAAGCCAGAATTTACCCCATGAGGGTATGTGAGTGACACTGCCATGATCAAGAATCCATTTTCTAGCTTTTGTCATGGCACCATCATCATCATCGTCCATTCTAGTAATAATTTCTCCAAGCAATCTCAAGCTCACATAGTTCAAAGCCGTACAAAACATGGTGCTGTGCCCTTCTATGTGCAAACCCCATCCTCCATCAACATTCTGTTTCGTGCAATATATATATACATATTTATTTAAGGGTGTACGTACGTACCATTAATCATCATTACTTTATACCTTTCAAACCCATATATATATATATCTATA
>CM067170.1:21827688-21858950 GCA_034093135.1 Erigeron breviscapus
AATCCTGTGCGAGGTTATGGTCCGCACCCCATTGTTGAAGGGAAATCCTGTGCGAGGTTATGGTCCGCACCCCATTGTTGAAGGGAAATCCTGTGCGAGGTTATGGTCCGCACCCCATTGTTGAAGGGAAATCCTGTGCGAGGTTATGGTCCGCACCCCATTGTTGAAGGGAAATCCTGTGCGAGGTTATGGTCCGCACCCCATTGTTGAAGGGAAATCCTGTGCGAGGTTATGGTCCGCACCCCATTGTTGAAGGGAAATCCTGTGCGAGGTTATGGTCCGCACCCCATTGTTGAAGGGAAATCCTGTGCGAGGTTATGGTCCGCACCCCATTGTTGAAGGGAAATCCTGTGCGAGGTTATGGTCCGCACCCCATTGTTGAAGGGAAATCCTGTGCGAGGTTATGGTCCGCACCCCATTGTTGAAGGGAAATCCTGTGCGAGGTTATGGTCCGCACCCCATTGTTGAAGGGAAATCCTGTGCGAGGTTATGGTCCGCACCCCATTGTTGAAGGGAAATCCTGTGCGAGGTTATGGTCCGCACCCCATTGTTGAAGGGAAATCCTGTGCGAGGTTATGGTCCGCACCCCATTGTTGAAGGGAAATCCTGTGCGAGGTTATGGTCCGCACCCCATTGTTGAAGGGAAATCCTGTGCGAGGTTATGGTCCGCACCCCATTGTTGAAGGGAAATCCTGTGCGAGGTTATGGTCCGCACCCCATTGTTGAAGGGAAATCCTGTGCGAGGTTATGGTCCGCACCCCATTGTTGAAGGGAAATCCTGTGCGAGGTTATGGTCCGCACCCCATTGTTGAAGGGAAATCCTGTGCGAGGTTATGGTCCGCACCCCATTGTTGAAGGGAAATCCTGTGCGAGGTTATGGTCCGCACCCCATTGTTGAAGGGAAATCCTGTGCGAGGTTATGGTCCGCACCCCATTGTTGAAGGGAAATCCTGTGCGAGGTTATGGTCCGCACCCCATTGTTGAAGGGAAATCCTGTGCGAGGTTATGGTCCGCACCCCATTGTTGAAGGGAAATCCTGTGCGAGGTTATGGTCCGCACCCCATTGTTGAAGGGAAATCCTGTGCGAGGTTATGGTCCGCACCCCATTGTTGAAGGGAAATCCTGTGCGAGGTTATGGTCCGCACCCCATTGTTGAAGGGAAATCCTGTGCGAGGTTATGGTCCGCACCCCATTGTTGAAGGGAAATCCTGTGCGAGGTTATGGTCCGCACCCCATTGTTGAAGGGAAATCCTGTGCGAGGTTATGGTCCGCACCCCATTGTTGAAGGGAAATCCTGTGCGAGGTTATGGTCCGCACCCCATTGTTGAAGGGAAATCCTGTGCGAGGTTATGGTCCGCACCCCATTGTTGAAGGGAAATCCTGTGCGAGGTTATGGTCCGCACCCCATTGTTGAAGGGAAATCCTGTGCGAGGTTATGGTCCGCACCCCATTGTTGAAGGGAAATCCTGTGCGAGGTTATGGTCCGCACCCCATTGTTGAAGGGAAATCCTGTGCGAGGTTATGGTCCGCACCCCATTGTTGAAGGGAAATCCTGTGCGAGGTTATGGTCCGCACCCCATTGTTGAAGGGAAATCCTGTGCGAGGTTATGGTCCGCACCCCATTGTTGAAGGGAAATCCTGTGCGAGGTTATGGTCCGCACCCCATTGTTGAAGGGAAATCCTGTGCGAGGTTATGGTCCGCACCCCATTGTTGAAGGGAAATCCTGTGCGAGGTTATGGTCCGCACCCCATTGTTGAAGGGAAATCCTGTGCGAGGTTATGGTCCGCACCCCATTGTTGAAGGGAAATCCTGTGCGAGGTTATGGTCCGCACCCCATTGTTGAAGGGAAATCCTGTGCGAGGTTATGGTCCGCACCCCATTGTTGAAGGGAAATCCTGTGCGAGGTTATGGTCCGCACCCCATTGTTGAAGGGAAATCCTGTGCGAGGTTATGGTCCGCACCCCATTGTTGAAGGGAAATCCTGTGCGAGGTTATGGTCCGCACCCCATTGTTGAAGGGAAATCCTGTGCGAGGTTATGGTCCGCACCCCATTGTTGAAGGGAAATCCTGTGCGAGGTTATGGTCCGCACCCCATTGTTGAAGGGAAATCCTGTGCGAGGTTATGGTCCGCACCCCATTGTTGAAGGGAAATCCTGTGCGAGGTTATGGTCCGCACCCCATTGTTGAAGGGAAATCCTGTGCGAGGTTATGGTCCGCACCCCATTGTTGAAGGGAAATCCTGTGCGAGGTTATGGTCCGCACCCCATTGTTGAAGGGAAATCCTGTGCGAGGTTATGGTCCGCACCCCATTGTTGAAGGGAAATCCTGTGCGAGGTTATGGTCCGCACCCCATTGTTGAAGGGAAATCCTGTGCGAGGTTATGGTCCGCACCCCATTGTTGAAGGGAAATCCTGTGCGAGGTTATGGTCCGCACCCCATTGTTGAAGGGAAATCCTGTGCGAGGTTATGGTCCGCACCCCATTGTTGAAGGGAAATCCTGTGCGAGGTTATGGTCCGCACCCCATTGTTGAAGGGAAATCCTGTGCGAGGTTATGGTCCGCACCCCATTGTTGAAGGGAAATCCTGTGCGAGGTTATGGTCCGCACCCCATTGTTGAAGGGAAATCCTGTGCGAGGTTATGGTCCGCACCCCATTGTTGAAGGGAAATCCTGTGCGAGGTTATGGTCCGCACCCCATTGTTGAAGGGAAATCCTGTGCGAGGTTATGGTCCGCACCCCATTGTTGAAGGGAAATCCTGTGCGAGGTTATGGTCCGCACCCCATTGTTGAAGGGAAATCCTGTGCGAGGTTATGGTCCGCACCCCATTGTTGAAGGGAAATCCTGTGCGAGGTTATGGTCCGCACCCCATTGTTGAAGGGAAATCCTGTGCGAGGTTATGGTCCGCACCCCATTGTTGAAGGGAAATCCTGTGCGAGGTTATGGTCCGCACCCCATTGTTGAAGGGAAATCCTGTGCGAGGTTATGGTCCGCACCCCATTGTTGAAGGGAAATCCTGTGCGAGGTTATGGTCCGCACCCCATTGTTGAAGGGAAATCCTGTGCGAGGTTATGGTCCGCACCCCATTGTTGAAGGGAAATCCTGTGCGAGGTTATGGTCCGCACCCCATTGTTGAAGGGAAATCCTGTGCGAGGTTATGGTCCGCACCCCATTGTTGAAGGGAAATCCTGTGCGAGGTTATGGTCCGCACCCCATTGTTGAAGGGAAATCCTGTGCGAGGTTATGGTCCGCACCCCATTGTTGAAGGGAAATCCTGTGCGAGGTTATGGTCCGCACCCCATTGTTGAAGGGAAATCCTGTGCGAGGTTATGGTCCGCACCCCATTGTTGAAGGGAAATCCTGTGCGAGGTTATGGTCCGCACCCCATTGTTGAAGGGAAATCCTGTGCGAGGTTATGGTCCGCACCCCATTGTTGAAGGGAAATCCTGTGCGAGGTTATGGTCCGCACCCCATTGTTGAAGGGAAATCCTGTGCGAGGTTATGGTCCGCACCCCATTGTTGAAGGGAAATCCTGTGCGAGGTTATGGTCCGCACCCCATTGTTGAAGGGAAATCCTGTGCGAGGTTATGGTCCGCAATTACTTGTTAACCCTGTATTTCCGCTACAACGGGGTGTGACAAAAATTGGTATCAGAGACAGGTTATAGTGAATACGGAGTTATTCCTCGTGAATAACTCAATCTATAGCCATGGTCGCTTCATATAGGAAATCTAAGTCATTAAGGTTTAGGATACCTATCTCGAGAGTTATGCTATTTGTCAATAATTAGACCTAACCCGATCAACTACGTCCCGATTATGTAAAATAGTATAAGACTCGAAATAAATATCTTAAATTGTGTATATATGTGTTAGTTGAATTATATTCACAGCATGCTGTACATGTGGTGGGAAGGCTGTGGGTGACCCTATACATAAGCATTTAAGGCATGTTAGGAATAGAAACTCGACTCGTATGTGTATGCATAAGGTTTATATACGTGATAGTTTGGATTATATTGACAACATATTTAAATGTGGTGGGAAGGCTGTGGGTGACCCTATATATAAGCATTTTAAATATGTTGGTAATAGAAACCCAAACCGAATGTGTGTAATCTAGACAAGATTTCTTTAAACCTCAATGTTGCGTACTGTCACCTTCAATTGATTCGTGCTGTCTTATCCAGTAGACTTATATGGATTATTTTGACTATCTTTTCAGACTAGTTATGTCGGATGGAGTAAGCTCTAATGCTGTTGTACCTCGTACACCTCCAGTTCCTGTCTTGGAAAACTCCTTTCCATATGTTCCTGACTCTTATGAAGAGGAACCAATGGAGGAATCGGGCAATGAATCACGCCCTATCAACCTTGTTTCATCTTCCAGTGAATCTGGAGGCGAACATGTGTCTATCCAGGTTCAATCTTCTGTAACACCGGTATCTCCATATCAGAGGAGGACTACCGAGGGAGCTCATTTGCCTTATGCTCCTAGAGACCCCTATGCTCCTGGTCCTTCTGCACCAGTTCAGGGCAACAGTGGATTTGGTCTTTCATTCTTTCAGGGAGATCCGTATGCTGCGGGTCCCTCAAGAGTGCCTGTTTACAATCCACATGCTGTTATGCCAGTTGCATCTGCAGCTGATAGGATGGAATATTATCGCCGGCAGCTGTCGAGGATGAACAATTCCCTCATCTGCACCAGAAAGAGTATGGAGAATCAAGCTCAGGAGTTGACTGGAGCTTATCAGCAGGCGGCTGAGGCTATGACTGTGGCTAGGGAAGGGAGAGAAGCTATTGGTAGAATGGTCTGGATACTATCAGTTGTGGTGGTCTTGGTGGTGGCATTGCTTGTTGTAGTCCTTTTCAGGATGTAATTAATAGTCGTAGTAGTAACGTATTGTAAGCCTTAGAACAATTGACAACTCATACATCTGTATTTGAGTTGTAATCTTTTTGGTGGATGTATTTCCCACGTATGTCAGGTAGTAATTATTCTGACTGTGTAATATATCATCGTGGATGTAGTTCCCACATGAATTGTATTGTGGATGTAGTTTTCCCACAAGATTTTGGAAAGTCAGATTATGTAAAAAGTTTTTAGTATAAATGAAATATGATAGTTCTTTGGCTTACTTACTTGTTCAAAACTACGTCACTTGCTCATTTCAATTCTAGAAGTATAGTGTTCTATATTTCTTTTCTTGTTTAGTTCATGAGTTCAAGTAAGTCGATAAATTGCGACTTGTGTTTGGCATCCTCTTATATCTAAAACATCTTGAAAAGCTACAATCTTTGTTATTCCTACGAGGAAAACCTCTAAATGACATTTTTGGTTTATGTATTAGACTTATGGCTCCCAAGAAAAGAAGCAAGGTCCAGAAGAAGGCTGCTCCCAAGAGAGTTACTAGATCAACTCCTCAACCCAATCCAACTGAACAGGAAGAACCTGTGAACCAGCAAGAACCAGAAATTGCTACTGCAAATATGAACACTGGTCTTGGATCTACCCCACGTGCTGACGGGGAAATAATATGGCAGCGTTTGTGACACAACAACTGTTGGCCGCCATGCCTACTTTAGTTGCTCAGATCACGGCAAGCATGAACGCCAATAATAATCATCACACTGATAATAGTAACAATGTTGAACCTACTGCGGAACGAGTTATTCCTAGAGTTCATCTGCACGGGACAGACTACAAGACCTTCACTTATTGTAAACCAAAAGAATTTAATGGTACCGAGGGTCCGGTAGGTCTAATCAACTGGCTGGAAAGCATTGAGGCAGTGCTCCATATCAGTCGTTGTGCCGAAGAGCACAAAGTGGAATATGCTTCCGCTCAATTTCAAAAGCACGCACTGTCATGGTGGAACGAACAGATTAGGACTCGTGGCCGAGAGCCGGCATATAGCATACCTTGGATGAACTTTAAAAGGATGCTAATGGAGAAGTACTATCCTAGGGAGGAAGTACAGAGGATGGAAAACGAATTTTGGAACCATGCTATGGTTGGATTAGATAACGAGAAATACACTACTCGTTTTCATGAGCTGACAAGGCTAGTTCCTCGTATGGTGGATACGGAGGAGAAGTTAGTGGAAAGGTACTGCTATGGATTGTCACCTGACATCCGAAGATTGGTGGCCGCTTTTAACCCCATGACTTTACAGGCGGCAGTTAGTGCGACAAATCGGATGGTGATAGATTTGAAAAGAACCGCTGGTTCTTCTGTTGGAACTGAAGTGGTCAAGAGGAGGAATGATCAGGCCTCCGGTAGTGGATTTGGAAACGGTGGGAATGGCAAGAGGTTTAAAGCTGCCAGGAACTTTGCAGTGGTCCCACAAGATATCAAGAGGTACCCCGGCGCAGACACAAGATGTAACAGATGTGGCACTCGTCACATGGGGAATTGTCCCGCTTGCTACCGTTGTAAGAAGATAGGACATCAGGCAAAATTCTGTAGGGAAAAGGTACCAAATCAGTGCTACGAGTGTGGGAGCGAAACCCATCTGCGACCTGCATGTCCAAGACTTAATCTGAACCCGAACAACAATGCTATAGTTCCAGTAAGGAACAATGCGGGGAACAATCAAGCTAGGAATCAACGAGGACAAGGCAGAGGTCGAGTTTTTGCTTTGGATGCTGCTGATGCGCGACATGATCCCAATGTTGTGATAGGTACATTCATACTCAATGATCATTATGTTTTTATATTATTCGACTCCGGTGCTGATAAAAGTTTCATATCCTTAGAATTTAAGTCTCGTTTTGGTATAGTAGCTACCCCCATGAAAGACACTTATGTTGTCGAATATGCAAACGGTCAAAAGTATATTGCTAGAGATCATTTAGTAGATTGTAGTTTGGTATTAGCCGGTAAAACTTTTAAAATTGACCTAATCCCCATAGAATTAAGTAGTTTTGATGTGATTATTGGTATGGACTGGTTGTCAAAGGTTAGAGCTAATATAAGTTGTTATGAGAAGATTGTTAGAATACCTCTGCAGAATAACGAAACCCTAGAAGTACAAGGAGACAAGGCAGGAAAGAAATTAATCTTAGTATCGGCAATAAAGGCCAATAAATATTTACAAAAAGAACACCCTGCCTTCTTAGCATTTGTAGTAGAAAGGAAACCAGAGGTTAAAGAAATGAAAGATATTCCAGTAGTTAGGGATTTTCCAGAAGTATTTCCTGAAGATTTGACGGGACTTCCACCTCACAGACCAGTAGAGTTTGGAATAGATTTGATTCCTGGAGCTGCACCCGTGGCCAAGGCACCCTATCGTCTTGCGCCATCAGAAATGCAAGAATTGTCCGAACAACTTCAAGAGCTGTTAGCTAAAGGACTAATTCGTCCAAGTTCATCACCTTGGGGAGCTCCAATCCTATTTGTGAAGAAGAAAGACGGCTCTATGCGGATGTGTATTGATTACAGAGAATTGAACAAGTTGACTGTCAAGAACAGGTACCCTTTGCCTCGTATTGACGACTTGTTTGACCAATTGGAAGGTGCATCACACTTTTCCAAGATTGATCTCAGATCTGGGTATCATCAACTCAGAGTCAGAGAGACGGACATTCCTAAAACAGCTTTCAGAACTCGATATGGGCATTATGAGTTTTTGGTTATGCCATTTGGCTTAACCAATGCACCTGCTGTGTTTATGGACCTAATGAATCGAGTATGTCGACCGCATCTTGACAAGTTTGTCATTGTATTTATTGACGACATACTGATATACTCAAGGAATAAAGATGAACATGAAGGTCATCTGAGAACAATTCTGCAACTGCTCAAGGATCAGAAGTTGTACGCGAAATTCTCAAAATGTGAATTATGGATTAGGGAAGTACACTTCTTGGGTCATGTAGTGAACAGGGATGGGATCCACGTAGATCCATCTAAGATAGAGGCGATAAAGAAGTGGGAAGCCCCTAAGACTCCGACAGAAATCCGTCAATTTCTTGGGCTGGCTGGATATTACCGGAGATTTATTGAGAACTTCTCAAAAGTTGCTCAACCGTTGACGTTGTTAACTCAAAAGGCCAAGGAATTTATTTGGCAGG
Organism: Erigeron breviscapus; assembly: GCA_034093135.1. Classification (NCBI taxonomy): domain Eukaryota; kingdom Viridiplantae; phylum Streptophyta; class Magnoliopsida; order Asterales; family Asteraceae; genus Erigeron; species Erigeron breviscapus. The sequence goes on from CM067170.1 coordinate 21,835,762, forward strand.
ATGCCTAGGAAGAAGCATTTCAAACGTTGAAAGACAAGCTCTGTAATGCTCCTATTCTAGCATTACCAAATGGCATTGAAAATTTCGTGGTATACTGTGACGCATCACATCAAGGCATGGGATGTGTGCTTATGCAGGAAGGTAAGGTCATTGCTTACGCCTCTAGACAGCTCAAGATCCACGAAAAGAATTACACAACCCACGATCTTGAACTCGGAGCGGTTGTTTTTGCCTTAAAGATTTGGAGGCACTATTTGTATGGTACAAAGTGTACGGTATTCACAGATCACAAAAGTCTTCAGCATATCTTAGATCAGAAAATGCTGAATATGCGACAAAGAAGATGGGTAGAATTACTCAGTGATTATGATTGTGAACTCAAGTATCATCCCGGTAAAGCAAATGTCGTTGCTGACGCGTTAAGTCGAAAAGATAGAATTTCACTATCTGTCATAACAAGAGCAAGTTCTTACCTTGGCTCATCCTTAAGGGATAGAGTGTTGGATGATCAGAATGAGGCCTTACAACCAGGGAGTATTGAGGAGGAAGCATTGTGGAATGCCGAACGGTTATTTGAATTGGATGGCGATGGGATCAGACATGTCAAGGGCAGAGTGTGGATTCCTAAGTATAATGGACTTAGAGAACTCTTAATGAACGAGAGTCATCGATCTAAGTACTCAATCCATCCTGGTGCTGACAAAATGTACCACGGATTAAAGGATTTTTACTGGTGGCCTGGTATGAAAAGAGATATCGCCACGTATGTTTCAAAGTGTTTAAATTGTTCAATGGTTAAGGCAGAACACCAAAAGCCTTCTGGATTGCTCCAGCAACCCCAAATTCCTGACTGGAAATGGGAACAGATTACTATGGACTTCATTACAAAGTTGCCTCGAACCTTGAAAGGTTACGATACTATTTGGGTCATTGTTGACCGATTGACGAAGTCTGCACACTTCCTTCCCATACGGGAGAATTGGAAAATAAAGAAATTGTCTCAATTATATATTGAGAAGATCGTGTCACTTCATGGCGTTCCTGTGTCTATTATCTCGGATCGTGATGGTCGTTTTACTTCACAATCTTGGAGATATTTTCAAGACGCCTTAGGCACTCAGTTGAATTTGAGTACGGCTTACCATCCACAGACGGACGGGCAAAGTGAACGTACCATTCAGACGTTAGAGGACATGCTTCGGGCATGTGTTATCGATTTCAAAGGTAGTTGGGATACCTTTTTGCCGTTAGCTGAGTTTTCATATAATAACAGCTATCACGCAAGCATTAAATGTGCGCCTTTTGAGGCTTTGTACGGACGAAAATGTAGATCGCCTGTTTGTTGGCTAGATGCTGGTGAGCGTCGTTTGTACAAGTATGGGTTGGTTCAGAAGACTACTGACCAGATTGTTGAAATTAGGGCACGGCTGAAGGCGGCTCAGGATCGCCAAAAGAGCTATGCCGACCGTAGACGGAAACCACTTGAGTTTCAAGTGGGAGACAAAGTCATGTTGAAAGTGTCACCTTGGAAAGGCACTGCACGTTTTGGCGTCCGAGGGAAACTTAGTCCTCGTTATATCGGACCATTCGAAATTGTTCAAAGAATTGGTTCCGTGGCTTACAAGCTCGATTACCTAAGGAGCTAGAACACGTTCATCACACATTTCACATTTCGAATCTTAAGAAATGTTTGACTGATGAAACATTGGTTGTACCTGTGGAAGAGTTGCAAGTAAATGACTCTCTCCAATTTGTAGAGGAGCCTGTTGAAATTTTAGACCAACAGCTCAAACAGCTTAGACGAAGTCGTATCAAGTTGGTCAAAGTTCGTTGGAACTCAAAGCACGGACCAGACTCGACTTGGGAACGTGAGGATTATATGAGGAATAAGTATCCCCATCTTTTTACTAAGCAAGACTTGATTTCGGGACGAAATCCTTAGAAGTCGGGGATGCTGTGACAACTCGTAATTTATTAACAACGGGTTAGTCCAAATCTCGATCATTATTTATAATTTCGTCTAATTTAGAGATTATGACGTGGAAATTATTAGTTAATTGAACATTTGATATGGTTCAATTGGACGTATCCATATGACGTAGACTATTAGCTATTTAGACGAATGCCGAGTCTTAAAATGACGTTAAATAAAGATTTAAATGTTATAATTGAACACAGTAATTAGACTGTCTAAACGAAATATTTCTAAAAGTTTAGTTTATTAAATTTTATTGTCTTGTCTTAAACTAAATTAAGACGAGGGAAAATACCTTACTTTACATTTTGACTTTTAGGTCAAACGGTATTTAATCGTAAGCATTTTACCAAATTGGGGGTAAGAAAAATATCCCATTTGAGGCCACATGGGCCGAATTGGAAATAAGAGGCAGGGAGTGAAACACCCCTCCCCTTTCCCTCCTTTCTTTCCTTTTTGATCAACATCATCACTCACACACACCACACAAACACAACACACACACAAATCACTCCCCAAATCTCTCACTTTCTTATCATCATCAAAATCTAGTTTTGACAAGGAAATAAAAGGAGAAATTCAAAGGAGTAATCATAGTTCAATAATAATTTAGGGTTTTGGCATCAGTATCTTCACCATCTTCATCTTTACCTCAAGAACATCAAATTTTGGTAAGTAAACCATTTCTCAAACTTTTGACTTAATTTAAATTTCATTTCTGTTGGTTGAATTAGTAGGCCTTGAATATGAAAAGAGTTTTAGTATTTGTGGTTAGATGGAACTTTGATTTAGAATTTAGGTCTTGAAATCAAAAGAGATGAAATTGTGAAATGGTTGGTAAAATGGGTTGTTACCAGTTTCTTTGATCATGTATATGGTCTTTTTAATGAAAGGAATTGTGTTGAAAACGTTTTGGTTACAACAAATGGTCAAAAATGCACTTAAGAACTGATCTGGGCACAGGTGCGCCGCACCTCCTCTTTGGTGCGCCGCACCATGAACCTGGACTGGGTTCCCTGATCAATTTGTGCGCCGCACCTCCTCTTTGGTGCGCCGCACCTGGCTTGGTGCGCCGCACCTCCTCTTTGGTGCGCCGCACCATAAACCTGGACTGGGTTCCCTGATCAATTTGTGCGCCGCACCTCCTTGTGCGCCGCACCTCCTCTCTGGTGCGCCGCACCTGGCTTAGTGCGCCGCACCTCCTAATTAGTGCGCCGCACCTTTTCTCCAGTACAACAAAACATGAATTATTTTGAAAGGTCGTAACTTTTGACTTTCCATCCGAATTTAGTAATAAAAGACGAAATTGAGTCATGTATACATTGAACATTAAATCACACTTGGTCGAGGCATTCTAGGATTTGATAGCTAAGTAGTCGTACGTACGATACTTGTCGTCGTGAGATTTGATCCTCACCATTCGTGCTCATATCCTAGGTTTTGGATAGACGTGGAGACTAGACTGCTCATATTCTCGGACTGCTCATACTTTTAGCTCTGTTATCGCTAAGGTGAGTTTATGGCGCCCTTTTTCCTTTTACTTTGGGCCTGAAAAGCATGTACTGTTGTATACACTATTTATTAAATAAATGAGTGTTTTTGCGTATGCCATGTGATATGGATGCTTAAATCATTTGACTTAAATTTGCCATGTTGGGCTGTCGAAAATGTGTATACGTGTCATTTATTAAATGTTGAATGAAATGACGTTGAATTGCCGTGTGATGGCTGATTAAATGGTTTCTTGTGTTTGACAAACGAAAATGTTTCCCCTATTAGTTGTATTGTCGGATCTAGATATCTCGACTGTCTTGGTTATGGTCCGCACCCCATTGTTGAAGGGAAATCCTGTGCGAGGTTATGGTCCGCACCCCATTGTTGAAGGGAAATCCTGTGCGAGGTTATGGTCCGCACCCCATTGTTGAAGGGAAATCCTGTGCGAGGTTATGGTCCGCACCCCATTGTTGAAGGGAAATCCTGTGCGAGGCATATGCTGTCATCAGATCTAGATATACTGATTGACGTGATATAAGATGAGTTCAGATTTAGATATACTGACTATCTTATTATAAATTGTGATATAAAGTGTTGTCAGATTTAGATATACTGACTGTTTGGTCTTTTATAACTATATGTCATTGTGTTGTATCAATGACGAATAAACATTTGGTCAAACATACTGTAAACTCACCAACTATTTCGATAGTTGATCCTCTCAAATTTCATGCTTTTCAGGGAACCAACAGTAAGTATTTGGAAGCGTATATGGCATTTTGAAGCCATCTTTTGAACATTGGACGTGCAATTAGCGTCAGACCTCTGAGGACTATAGCTTTATTAGTCCTAATTGTACTTAGCTGTCCATATGTTATATTTGTATTTAGTGGGCCCATTTCCAATTGAGGATAGTTTGTATCCGTGTATTGGGGTCCACTTCCGAACGATTATACTTGTAATAAACTTGTATTTGGATTAATGGATGTAATCTCTATTTACCTTCTGATTAGTACGCAATTACTTGTTAACCCTGTATTTCCGCTACAACGGGGTGTGACACATACACAGGGTGGGATAAATTGAGTCCAGCTTAATTTGAGTCCAAAAGGGGCCATGTAACTTACACATGTGTAAGTTTTACAACTTACACATGTAACTTATTACACATGTAACTTACACATGTGTAAGTTAACTTACACATGTGTAAGTCGTGGTGGCGGTGGTCGCCATCGCCGGAAAATCATGGTGGTTGTCGGAGATGATGGTGGTGGTGGTAGGAGGTGGTTGGAATTTGAGGAGATGGAAGAAAATCAATGGACTCATTTTATCTTTTTCCAATAGGTAGGTATTTAATTATTTATTATTTACATATATATAAAAGAATCTTTGCTTGTTAGAATTCACGGGGCTAAGTATACATCCCCCTATCCTAGTTAGCTCTTGTGTCCGACTGGATTTCTCATTTACGGATGCAAGCTATGTGCAAAATCAAAAGCCACTAATCGGTCACATTTATAGGTTCTAGTCAAATGCGGTAAAATCGGTCCTTGGCGGTCCAACTCGGTTAACAGATTTGTTTGACTTGAAAAAGGGGTACTTTTACAGTTTTACGTACACCTCCCATATAATTATTAATTCTTACAACTTTCCAATGAAGTGGGTCCTTGGCGGTCAAACTCGGTTTGACTTATATTGTTAAGATATTGGTTTTTTTTAACGGTCTGTTAAGATTTATTTTTTCATTCTTCATTCTTATTTTTCAAAAGAAACTTTTTTAATAGGTAAAAGAAAATTAACATGTTAACTCATAAGTTGCAACTACGTACGTATAGTACGTGTGGCTTAAACAACTCTTCAGTTATGTTTTGATGAGTATATCGGTAGATTTCATGTTTAGTTACCTGATGATTATAGATATAACGACGAATTTCCCTTTGGTGTTCTGCAGACAAAACTACACTTGTCGCCCCCATCACATGCAACCCGATGATCTGCAATACAACACAATTTGAAGTTTCAATTTGCTAGTTAGTACTTGACAACGGAAAAACTACGTACTTTTAAATTATGGTAGAGTACTTTTATATTGACTAGTTGATTCAAATGTCGCGGTCTGAAGGATTTAATAAGTGACTGGAACGAACAAATTAGCCCCTGACAAATTCAAATATTTAAAGAACTTTTTTATATAAATAGAATATATATACAGTAATTTTTAACTTTTTAAGTTAATTTCTGAATTGTTGGTTAATTGTATGAGATATTTAATTCCCCTGAACGTGTTATCTTTCCTACCATCTATAGCTTCATACCATTAGAAAGTAGAAAAAAAACATTTGAATTAATTTGGATATTAGATATTTTGTCATTTTTCGCTATAGTTGAGTAGGATTTAATATAACCAATAAAGAAAAGGGAAAAAGAAGAAAATATAATTAAGTTCATTGATCAAAACCCTTGAAATTAAAAGAAATGAAAATGAACTCCAACATATATCGTTTCGTTGTTGTTAATTACCAGGCCAGGGAGAAGGAACAAAGGACCACCATAGTCAGCAGGCCAGGTCCCATCCTCACCTTGAAGAGATGAGTAAAACCTCAACGCTTTCTTCAACCCCGTCTTCACAACATCATCAACTACTACTTCTTCATCTTTATCTTTTTCTGATTCGTAATGGTTATTCTGATGATCATCACTTGCAAACTATATATATATATATATATAAGGTTAACCAATTAAGAGCGAGCTCAACACCACGTAGCATTATTACGAAAACTTAGTTATCATATATAATTAATTACCTGAAATCTCATGAGAAGATCAGAACTATGCTTCACATTATTCATCATTCTGTTTTTGGTAAATTCTTGTCCCATTTTCTCAATTTGAGATCGTTCCTCAGGAGTCCCTGCATATGGATCGTATTCCCAAAATTGTCTACCAATATGATCATCATCATTTACACTACTACTACTTCTTCTAACACCTCCATCATCGTCCCCTTTTGACAGCTTAAGCTTCCACATTATCGTTTTCTGTTTCTACACTCTATCATCTACCAAAATGTACTTCTATATCTATCTATAAAATCAGCCACAAACTAATTATTTATTGATGGGTAAATACATATAAACCTTTTTAGTTTTTAACCCCAAGTATTATATATAAATAACTTATTCCTAATTAATTAAAACCCAAGTTTTTGGAGGGATCCAAACTTCTTTCCCACCCTATGAATCTTCCGCCACTGTACATATGCACCATGCATGACAAGCAAAAATACACAAAGTATAATTTAACTTACATACCAAATTAACTGAGAGTACTCGTACATGCGCGCACCAGCAGCATGCATGTTAGAAAATTATTCACCGAGAGATAGAGCTGATCGAGGAGGAGTAGTGATAGTTTCGGAAGGGTTGTCAAACTAATATATAGATGGATGGACAATCAAGGGGTTGATAGTTTAATTACAAGGAGAAAGTGAATATTGTATTCTTAGGCACATATTAATTTTTTAATATATTATATAAAATTAAAATATGATTTTTGTTTTTGTTTTAGTACATTAACATGTGATTCATGTGAATGATCCAATTTAACTGTGTTAGACATATTACATAGACTGTAACACCCCAAGCCGGAGCTCGAAATGTCACGGAAATCATACAGCACCCGGTGGAATTACAATAGAACAAACTAAATGCAATTAACGATTTGGTGAATCCAAAACATAGCAAAACAAGTAACAAAATACAACAGGAGCAAATAGCCATCAACGTTAACATAATACATCCAAAGATGGCAAACGATCCTAAGTATAATGTAAAAGGAGGGTCAATGAATCCTTGATCCATGAGGTCCAAGTCCGGGTTAGACAGCAAGCAAGCAACTAAACACCACGTCCGGGAGTACCTGATTACCTGAAAAGTGTACTAAGCATAGTCAACACAAGGTTGGTGAGTTCGTAGTAATGGTTCATAACGAACCAGCATCAATAATCACAATATAAGAATAGAGGCTAGACATGACTTACAGCGAGCCTCTAAGCAACACAATATCGTCCAACAACAAGATTTCACAAAAGAAATGAGAGTGTAATGAGGATGCACAAATGATGTATGTATCAATGCAAGTGCCAAATGCATGAATAAGCCAACATGCCTATCCTATGCGTGAACGCAGTCACCAATGCAACGATACCCTTCTGTCATAACAATGAACAAGGCTGTATCTCAAAAACATCGAGATATATATGTCTATATACTCGGGGTCAGGAACTACATCCCTAACGGGTGCATACATCTATGCACCAGGATGTCGGCAATCCCCTGCCGAGGGCTCATCAACAATGTATGCAATGCTTACAGTCAAATGTAAATGCATGCTCATGAACCAACAATCAATGTACAATGAACCTGTGCCACCAATCAATATGCCTCAAACATAACCCAACAATCCAAATACGACAACCGTAAGCCAACGATCAATAATCAACAAAGTGAACCACTAGTCACAATATAAACCAACTATACGTACATATACTTCAGAGGATTCTACTTTCTTCACGTCCCAGATGCTTATGTATAGGGTCACCCGCAGCCTTCCCACCACATCTAAAACCCAAAGGAAGGCATAACCGACTTCCATGTATGTACGTCTATCCTAATGTATAAGTAATACTTAACGAAAACACAACCCAAGTCAATCAAACGAAAAGATACGTCACATCAATCCAACAATCAAGTCAAACAAACAATACATCAATAAATGCAAGTAAACACGCCAGGTTTACACTTTTCAGCCCGAATCCCAAGCGGGTAGGGAGATACAAAACTCACCTTGATCGGCAAAGAAGTTAGTAAAAGATTACAAACGAGTAATAGGGTCCACACGTCCACAACCTATAATTACACATCATCATACCGTAAAGTCAACTACACAATCTCAACAATTTGAAAAATCGACACACATAAATCACAGTGACTATGCACTGCGCCGCAGTGGGCAAGAACTAAGCCCACTGCGCCGCAGTGGCTAAACTGGACAGGACCAGAAACAATGCACTGCGCCGCAGTGAGCAAGGACCCTGCCCACTGCGCCGCAGTGGTTAAACTGGACCAGGGCCAGTAATATAGCACTGCGCCGCAGTGAGCCAGGGGAGGGCTCACTGCGCCGCAGTGACCACACACTGCAGCCAGCACCTGCAGGTTATGCAGGTGCCACGAACCAAAACCCTAAATTTTTAACCCAAAACAACCCGAATCGATTTGCAAGGACTTTTAACTTGATTCGAAGCATAACAAAGCATCATTGAACATGAATACACATAACCCAACCCACAAATTCGACCAAAACATCAAAATCATCCACAAATTCTTCAAACCCTAACCCTAACCCAAAACTCCATTTTACCATTTTAAAGACTCGAAATCACATCAAATCAACTAGAAACACATGAACAAACATAAATAGAAGTAAATGGGTTGATTTAGACTTACCAAAACTCTTCCTAGTGCTCAAATCCGAAATTAGGTCAAAATGGGTAAAATGTTAGAACTTGGCCTTTGATTCTTCAAAGATGGCGACAATGAGAAGATGATGATTACGATTCTTGTATTATAGCAATTCCAAAACACAATTTAGATGGAAGAAAGTGGAAACTAGATGGGGGTTTCTTTTACTAGAGAGGATAGAAGAGAAAGAGAGAGAGATGAGGGAAATGAGAAAAGGATAAGGGGAATGGGTCTTGGGGAGGGGCTGGTGGGTCATGGACTACCCACGGGCCGACCCGTTTCCCTTCTCAACCACAATACCATTAGTTGCACAATTACATACCGACTACACATACGACGACCCGACTAGCAAGCCACATAGTCATAAAATCATAAATGGGTCCAAATACTTCATTCGATAAGTTTGTTAGTCAAATTACACCAAAGTCAACGGGTCAAAATTCGCGGATGTTACACTGATATGTTGGAAGCGGCGGTGGTGTGGTGACGGAGGCATGCATGGCGGCGATGGGGGCGGTGGCGGTGTGGTGGTGAATGTAAAACTAATTGATGTAAAAGGGATTAGTATATTATTAAGGATTGAAAGATATGTATTGTAAATTATGTCATTAAGAATATTATAGGTAGATTAAGTAAAGATTTTATATTAGTGAATAAAAAAGAGAGATTATATCATCATAAAAGACAGTTTATTTTATATAAGAGAAAAAATATCTAATCACAATAATGGGTAGTATGACTAGTATCTAAAAAGATAAATGTGAACATATTTCGCTTGGCTTATTATCTACAGTATTAGATTAGATAATTATTATAATTACTATCTGATAACGTGTATTGATAATATAATTAATTAATATCATCAATAAGAATCTCATGTAATCACAATTGTTCGGTACTGTTTTTTGGTTTCGGCTTTATTGTTTATCTACAGTATTAGATTAGATAATTATTATAATTACTATCTGATAACGTGTATTGATAATATAAATAATACCATCAATAAGAATCTCATGTAATCACAATTGTTCGGTAGGGTACAAATGAAAAGTTAAATACAATATGAGAACAATTAGAAAGAATAGAAGTAAATAAGATAAACAATAATGATCAACCCAGTACTTCAAATTCAAAAAATATTACAATAACCTCTAATACAATTGAAAGACCAATATTTAAACCTTTTAACATAGATATACCAATTAATTTGAACAAACAAAATGATTTATTAAAAGATATTTCATCAAAATTATCCAAATTAAATATAAATACTATTTCAACAAATATTAATACAATTTCAGGAGACGAAGAAGAAGATTTTCAAGAAATTGAAGAACAATTTAATAATTTTAAAATAGAAGATTCTATAAATAAGCTTAAAGGAAAAAATTATTATAATTTTTCAAAAAATAATTCTTATACTACAAGACCAGAAACAAGAAATTATTATCCAAGACCAACTCCACCCGATTTACAATACGAAGAAAGACATACTTTAGTTCAATCAAAATATGAAGGAAGTTCTTTATATGAATGGAATATTGATGGTCAAACTGAACATCAAATATTAAATCTATTACAAGAAATGATTATGGCTGCTAATGCTTATAAAGCAAATGGTAATAATGAACTCCAAATTTTCCAAATGATAACCTCAGGATTCACTGGAACTCTTAGAGGCTGGTGAGAGAGAGGTTGGTTATTGTAAAACAAGTATTAAAGTAAAACAAATAGCGTAAGATCTTGACGTTTAGATCATGATAAAATTGATGCTGCGCGAAGATTCAAACAGAAGCATATTTGATGCACGATGATTTTCATGATGCACGGTAATTTTCAATGAAGAGAAACATATTTTTTTTATAAGTTTTACTTTAATACTTGTATTATTTTACCTAAAACTATATATATATATTATCTATATATATTTAGGTAAATAAAAGTGAATGATAATATGACATATATATATATTATATATATATATATAATATATATATATAATATATATATATATATATTATATATATATATTATATATATATATAATATATATATATATAATATATATATATAATATATATATATATATTATATATATATATATTATATATATATATAATATATATATATATTATATATATATATATATTATATATATATATTATATATATATATAATATATATATATAATATATATATATATATTATATATATATATTATATATATATATTGACTCGATATACTTTTGACGACTTTTTAAAATTTCGTTTTTTTTCATCACGTTCATCCTACACATGTGTAGGACAAGTAGAAACCACTAAAAGGTTCATCCTACACATGTGTAGGACAAGTGAAAACCACAAAAAGGTTAATCCTACAAATGTGTAGGACAAGTGGAAACCACTAAAAGGTTCATTTAATATATACTTTCGACGACTTTTTAATTCAGATGGCGGATGGATACGGTACGGGCGGTAGCCCTTAGTCGAACGGGCGTTGCCCGTTCAGGGGGGCTTCGCCCTTCTCGGTAGGCTACCTCGAGGCATTTATAAAGGGGTTGGAAGCCGGACACATTTGGGAATGGTTTGGATTTGATGGGCGGCGATCCATGAGATGGTGGTGGTTGGATACGGTACGGGCGGTAGCCCTTAGTCGAACGGGCGTTGCCCGTTCAGGGGGGCTTCGCCCTTCTCGGTAGGCTACCTCGAGGCATTTATAAAGGGGTTGGAAGCCGGACGCATTTGGGAATGGTTTGGATTTGATGGGCGGCGATCCATGAGATGGTGGTGGTTGGATACGGTACGGGCGAAGCCCTTAGCCGTACGGGCTCCGCCCGTGTAGGACAAGTGGAAACCACTAAAAGGTTCATCTTACACATGCGTAAGACAAGTGGAAACCACTAAAAGGTTCATCTTACACATGCGTAAGACAAGTGGAAACCACTAAAAGGTTCAATCTACACATGTGTAGGACAAGTGAAAACCACTAAAAGGTTCATCCTACACATGTGTAGGACATCAAAGAATAATAACTTACACATGTGTAAGATGAACGTGATGAAAAAAAAAACAAAATTTAAAAAGTCGTCAAAAGTATATCGAATCGCATCTCTAATGAAAGAGGACGAAATTCTAAGACTACCCATGCTTTTCTTTTCGTTTAACGATTTACGGTTTGTGAGATAAAAGTTTTTTAGTGAATTAGATAAAATTCTATTAATTTAATAAAGTAAGAGAGAGAAAAAAAGAAGGAGCTGACGAAAATACCCCTCTAGTGTTGAGAGGGGTTTTTTATTTTTAATCTGATCCATCCATTTTTCTTGATCTAAGGGTGAAGAGGAGTTCTTGAGTTCTTTTTTTTAGGGGTTCTCAAATAACCCTCCCCTATATATATAGATATTATAATATTTAATTATTTTATTTTTAAAAAGTCACATGTATCGCTTTATCTTCACTACAAACTCAAAGATGTATGATAAAGGCGCATTAATTCGCAGACTCGCGCAAAATCTGTTATACATGAAAACATAGTTAAGTACTCTTATTAGGTTGATTAATCATTTTCCATATGAGAAGAGTAATGATATATCAACCTAACAAATCAACCTAAAGTATTTATCCCATGATATGTGTAATTCACTCATTCTCCTACTTTGATTAAGCCAAGTGTCGTCATCATATTGTTAGGTTGCTTATTAGGTTGATTTTTAGGTTGATTAAAAAGTCAAAGATTGTGAATGAATGAATTCAATGTACTGGATGGCTCATGGCTGGAGATTCGAAGCATTTGTTCATGTTTCTGGGGACTTGTATATGATACATTGAGCTGAATGTAGATGGCTGTGAAACTCCAGAGGAGAATGTAGCTTGATTTGAATTTTGTTTGGTTGAAATTAAGTTTGGTTATTAATATACTCACTTTTCACCTTTTGAGGTGAAAAAAATCTATTTATATTCACTAATTTCGAGTAGTAACGTTGGCAATACTACTTTCAAACCAAAAATGAAATTTAATCATTTTGACACAAAAAAAAAGGAAAAAAACCTTTTCTAACTTTAGAAAAGGCAATTCTGTTTAGTTTACTATAACAATGAACAAATGTAATGTATGGATAGACATTGGACCAAGTTGGTTTATATCCAAAGAACCCATTGTAAGCCATGAGCCCATTCCCATGATCATTGCCTTTTCAAGAATTCAAAGTATAAACGCTGAATTCAAAGTAAACAACGTTTGAAGGTTTTGGACAACCATCAAGAATCGTTTTCAAAAAAGTTTTGGTTCGCTTATAATTGACTTTATGTTTCCATTTGATCTATAATTAATTATATTCATCTTTGCAACTTTTTGTATGTAATAATATTTAATTTTTGTTTTGTGAACCCATATGAAGATCTATAGATAATTTTCATGCTAAGTTCTACAGTTCTTTATGTTGTTTAATATTTTCGAGTAGTCATTGAGAAATAGTCGTATAACCTAGTTTAAAATACTTATTGAGTGTGACATTTCAAGATTTGCAAGTATCTATAGTTTAATCTTATATAAATCCATACTTCAACTTTTTATGTTTCATGCATGATCATGATCGATGATCAAAATGACCAATAGAGATGATGCCTTCTAGTTTTTCATGAACTTAGTTTAGTAAGATTATCTATCTAAAGTATTTTCCATGATATGTTAATTATATTCTCACTTTGATTAAGCCAAGTGTCGTCATCATATTGTTAGGTTGCTTATTAGGTTGATTAATCATTTTCCATATGAGAAGAGTAATGATATATCAACCTAACAAATCAACCTAAAGTATTTATCCCATGATATGTGTAATTCACTCATTCTCCTACTTTGATTAAGCCAAGTGTCGTCATCATATTGTTAGGTTGCTTATTAGGTTGATTAATCATTTTCCATATGAGAAGAGTAATGATATATCAACCTAACAAATCAACCTAAAGTATTTATCCCATGATATGTGTAATTCACTCATTCTCCTACTTTGATTAAGCCAAGTGTCGTCATCATATTGTTAGGTTGCTTATTAGGTTGATTAATCATTTTCCATATGAGAAGAGTAATGATATATCAACCTAACAAATCAACCTAAAGTATTTATCCCATGATATGTGTAATTCACTCATTCTCCTACTTTGATTAAGCCAAGTGTCGTCATCATATTGTTAGGTTGCTTATTAGGTTGATTAATCATTTTCCATATGAGAAGAGTAATGATATATCAACCTAACAAATCAACCTAAAGTATTTATCCCATGATATGTGTAATTCACTCATTCTCCTACTTTGATTAAGCCAAGTGTCGTCATCATATTGTTAGGTTGCTTATTAGGTTGATTAATCATTTTCCATATGAGAAGAGTAATGATATATCAACCTAACAAATCAACCTAAAGTATTTATCCCATGATATGTGTAATTCACTCATTCTCCTACTTTGATTAAGCCAAGTGTCGTCATCATATTGTTAGGTTGCTTATTAGGTTGATTAATCATTTTCCATATGAGAAGAGTAATGATATATCAACCTAACAAATCAACCTAAAGTATTTATCCCATGATATGTGTAATTCACTCATTCTCCTACTTTGATTAAGCCAAGTGTCGTCATCATATTGTTAGGTTGCTTATTAGGTTGATTAATCATTTTCCATATGAGAAGAGTAATGATATATCAACCTAACAAATCAACCTAAAGTATTTATCCCATGATATGTGTAATTCACTCATTCTCCTACTTTGATTAAGCCAAGTGTCGTCATCATATTGTTAGGTTGCTTATTAGGTTGATTTTTAGGTTGATTAAAAAGTCAAAGATTGTGAATGAATGAATTCAATGTACTGGATGGCTCATGGCTGGAGATTCGAAGCATTTGTTCATGTTTCTGGGGACTTGTATATGATACATTGAGCTGAATGTAGATGGCTGTGAAACTCCAGAGGAGAATGTAGCTTGATTTGAATTTTGTTTGGTTGAAATTAAGTTTGGTTATTAATATACTCACTTTTCACCTTTTGAGGTGAAAAAAATCTATTTATATTCACTAATTTCGAGTAGTAACGTTGGCAATACTACTTTCAAACCAAAAATGAAATTTAATCATTTTGACACAAAAAAAAAGGAAAAAAACCTTTTCTAACTTTAGAAAAGGCAATTCTGTTTAGTTTACTATAACAATGAACAAATGTAATGTATGGATAGACATTGGACCAAGTTGGTTTATATCCAAAGAACCCATTGTAAGCCATGAGCCCATTCCCATGATCATTGCCTTTTCAAGAATTCAAAGTATAAACGCTGAATTCAAAGTAAACAACGTTTGAAGGTTTTGGACAACCATCAAGAATCGTTTTAAAATACTTATTGAGTGTGACATTTCAAGATTTGCAAGTATCTATAGTTTAATCTTATATAAATCCATACTTCAACTTTTTATGTTTCATGCATGATCATGATCGATGATCAAAATGACCAATAGAGATGATGCCTTCTAGTTTTTCATGAACTTAGTTTAGTAAGATTATCTATCTAAAGTATTTTATAAGATTTAGTTCCAATTATAGTTAATAAATTCGTTTACCAATCTTTTCGTCCAAATAAATGGCCATGACAGTCTATGAAGATTGTAGCATGTTTTTGGAAAATTTGATTTTTTTAATAGAAGTAAATAAATTTGTTTACACTAATATTTATCTATCCTCCTTAATAAAAGAAGAGTCTGTCCGCCTCTTTCTCGAAAAAAGCCATCCGATATGATTAAATTATCCATCTTATTTATTCACTAATTTAAATTTCTCAACGTAACATACCTTTAAAAAAACTACAATACTCACTTTAACATCATTTATTTTTACACAGGATGTAAGTGTGTATATATTTTTTCATCTAGTCATTCATGATCTTTAATGAATAATTATCAATCGTGATCACATTTAAACTGATGTGATTCTATGATGTTCACATGGGTCGACTTTAATATATTTTTGAGATATACATATGTGGACTTCTAATTTATACATGTAAACATATCAAGTTTTTATCTAAAAATGAGTTGTGGACATGTAAATAGTTATTTTTCACATGGTTCTAAAAAGAAAAAACTCAAGCTTTGTTGTTTTTTTAATAAAAAGAAAATACTAAAGTTAATTATTAATTTATCACATGACATAGAGTTAATTATTTAACGCTTATACAACTATAGAAAATTGATAAAAAAAAACAAAAGTACAAAAATAAAGTGAATGTCAAACTGATTTGATAAAATAATACATGTATGTATTTAACAAAAACAATTTACGAGAGCACTAGCAACAGAATTCAAAGTGTAATAGTAATTTGGATCATTTACGTTTTTATAAATTCTAAACGGTTATACAAATTGAGAGATTTATGGAATCTAATCATTTTTAATTTAACAAAGAATGGATTTATCAATTTTTAATTGAGAGATTTTAGTTACAGATCTATATCCTTTGAACTCTTAAAAGGTATGATTTTCTTAACATAATATTTATTGTTTACTGATTTGTTTCTATTTTTCCATTTTTAAAAAGAGATAAAGTTTAGTTATTTGTGATTTTTGGAGTGTGTTTTTGTTTAAAAGAGGTTGTGATTGTTAGAATTCGTGAGTTAAACCTCCATATTTGTGATTTAGGTGATTACTAATATAAAAAAACTAAACTTTTGGTGATGCATATAAAGTGTTCGATGAAATGTCTAAAAGAAATTTGGAGTTGTTTATATGTATTTAGTTTTATTGTGTGGTGAGTAACGAGGTAATTTTGTGTTTTATCTTTACATACTTTGTTTGCAAAGGTGAGTAAAAAAGGAAATTTTGGGTTCTACTATTATATACTTTGTTATTTAGATGATTTTCAAACTATTTAAAGTGGTGATTTTCTTTACTTCTTTAGGTCCTTTGCTGCTCTTGGAGTTCAACATGATTAGTGTTTTCGGTTTATTCTTCGTATGAGAAAAATTGCAATTTGATTGGAACCTTTGTTGCCGGTTGAAATTGGTCACAATTTATGATTGATTCCTTGGTGACAAATGGATCCGATTACGTTTTCTTGCTCCTTGAACACTTGCTATTTGATGATAATTGATTAGGTGTTCTAAATTTTTCTCATAGACCGAAACAAAACCCACAGATGACAGTTCTCCCTTTTTATTGGCTTTGATGATGTGTATATATTCAAAGAAACTTGAGTTTATGTGTTCCTTGGCGTGACATTTGAGGTGTAAATGTGATTCTTGTCACATGACAACTTTCTTTGATGCAGCCATGTTGAATCATTACTCTTGCTTGAGCATGTCTGAGCCAAATGAATATATGATGAATTATACGGTCCTATAAAAACATTGGGTTCATTAGATCAAAAGGGCCTGTTATGATCGTGAATAGTCTTGGTGAATGGGTGATGGGTTAGAATGGATAAAGGGCAATTGAGATATGAGTTTTCATCCTGAGGTATTTTTTTTTGTCGTTGGCATATATAAGTTTTATTTTATATCTTTCAATCTTATTTGCCAAGCTTTTGATATTATGATTTAGGGTTGTTTATATCTGAAAAATGCTATGATGTTCTGTTAAATGGCTTACCATTTTGATTAAAAAGTGGTCAATGTGAATTTAGGTTAAAAAGTGGTTAATACACACATTTGATTATCAAAAAAAGCATTATTATTTGTTATTGGCTTTTGCTCTTTTTTTTTTTTGATAATAATGGCTGTTAATTTATGTATTTTATACATTTTATTGTAGGCCTTTGCTGGATAATTGAAACAGGCCATGGAGGTTGGATATGTTGGAAAGGGTTATGATCAGGGTGTGAAGAACATAATTCATTTTCTGTTTCTTTTAAATCATGATGGGGTGCTGTGGTTTATACGGATGTTTAGATACATGGCGGTTATAGAGGTGGCAATCAAAAGTGGTCAAGTGGGTTGGGTATTGGATCAAAAAAGGAGTAAGTGTGTGTCAGAACCAGGAGGGCTGGGTTGACCGGATGAAGATTTCGCAAGATTTATTTTATGCTTTTCATTTTGTATCATATATCTGAATGACTATATTGTAAGACTGTAAGTTAGCATCTTAATTTTGGGTTTTTAAGGATATAAGGATCATACCACACATATAATTTGCAGGTAACGGCTGTAGGATACAACATAGTGGGAGTCATTTTGCTCCCGAAGTTGCCTCACTTATCTCATCTTGGTGCAGGGCCTGACAAGTAAGTCTATGATCTTTTTTTTGCTCTTCTATTCTTGCCATTATATTTATTATTCTGGTTTTGATTTATCATTATCTATAATAATATAGGAAAAAGTGTCTTTTGTGACATGTGAGGATGATGAGAAAGTTCAAAGTATCAAAAAACTCGAGGGAAAATATGTGAGGTCAGTCTTTATAGACATGATTCAAGTAGATTTTCTTCACAAGTTCACAATGCTTTATGTTATACATAATTAAAGACTTTCATTTGGATACGGAAGTTGTTTGCTTGCTTTAAACAGTCTTACATGTTTCTGAAGTGACTTTTGAGGTATAAGTTTGATTTTCAACAGTCTTACATGTTTGCTTGCTTGATATATAAATAGTCTTACATGTCTACAGGCTTTCCCATGTTTTGATATTTTAGTCGTAGCGGCATTAAGCTTCTGCCAGTTTGTTGGGTATGGGCTGATTTTGTTGTTGAACAAGGTTTGTCTTCAACAAACAACGGTTTTAAAATCTGACAAGTAGTGTTTTCGTACCCAAGTTACATATACCAAAACTCCCAATGTCTTTCGGTTGGCTCTGAAGATGAGCAGGTGATATTTAGTCTATATATCTCATAACTATAAACATATACCCCATTACATTTTAATTTTTTCAAAAATTGTAAATTATGTTTTATCTTATCAATTAAATCAGTATGTAGGCTTGGATCTGTAAAGTTTTTAACCATTTTCTATGCTTAATTGGTTTTGCAGGGTGGAAAGATACAAGCTAGATGAAGAGTTTGTTGGTGTTTGTGATTTTTTTGAGTTGAGAGATCTTTGGGTAGTTGGATTCATTGTGTTCAATGTAAGTTGTTACATAATATTTTTTGAGTGTAATGTATGAACGTGAAAGTTTGTAATAGTGTTGGTAATGTTGATAATGGTATTGGTGATTTAAAGCCAGAAAGAGAGGCACAATGTTGATAATTTATTATTTTGAAATTATATATGCAGGTTAATAGGAGATAGACTTGGTATATGGTGGTGAAGTGTTGGTTTAATGGGTTGATAACTTAAAGAGTTTTTAATGGGTGCACAGGGGTTTTGACTGGTGGGTGACTGCAGCCTTGGCTGGGACTTAACCTGGTGGATGAACCGGGGCTTAAACAGAGGGGTGTAGCGGGGCCTACTGGTGTATGAATTGGAGCCTTAACTGGTGGGTCAATTGGAGACATGTATAAAATTATATCACAAGACTACAATTAGATGTTAAATGAGAATTCAATGATTTATGAAGTTTTGGGCATTTATGGTTCGCTGATTGCCTGATTCATATTAGTTTGATGTATATTCACACAATGGTCACGAGGAATTTGCTGTTTGTGAGGACATAGGTCAGGTACGCTTTATAACTATTGGAGACAATGATTATGTTTTTTTGTTCATGTTGTTCTCAATATATAACTGAATTATAAATTGGTCTCATGCTACATCTTTTATATGAATATATGCAAAATTTATGGTCCATGAAAGGTTTATATGATAATCAAAGAGTGGTGTTAATTTGGCGTTCAAGTAAGGTAGCTTCTTCACAACAGTAAGTGGGTTAATTGGGGGGTTCAACTAAGGTGGAAGAAATAATTTTAAATTTGTTTAAAACAATGTACAAACATATTATTTATAAATTGGTTATAAAAATAAATACACTTGATTTAGATGTTAACTATTTCACCTTCAATATACTATAAGTAAAAACGAATTAATTCAATATACTGAATATGTTCAGGATTGTCTAACGGTTCTTGATATTAGCTTTAGATGGCCTTTATCAATGCATGGATGCACATTTGGTAACCTTTTGAAAAAATCTGTGTGTAAATGTATATTATGCTAAATGAATTGGTGGATTTTGGAACATGGCAGATGATTGTGGAACCTGAACAACAAGTGGCCAACTTTTTAAAGGCTGGAGCGACATAGTGTCCATTTTAGCAACATTTCACCATCCATATAGACCGCTTAATCAAGTAAGAACTTATACATCTAATTGAAATTTGCTTCTTTCATCATGTGACAAGAGAATTTGGCCTTTTTGTGTTTCTTTTTTCTGATTTTCTAAGTCGTATTGGTTGGATACTCAGATGTTTGAGTGTCAATATTTTTGATTATGTAACAAGTTAAAATGACCAAAATTCTCATATATTCAAGAAAAAGTAGACACGGTTTGTAGAGTCGTGATAAAAAGTCTCAAATTGCGAGACATTTATAAAAAAACATCATATATATTAAGTGACATTTTTGTGTTGTTAGTTACCCATTTAAGGTGGACTATATTCTTGGAGAGAAATGAAAAACAACAAGTTGTGAACCGTGGTTCTTCCATTGGCATTGTGTCGGTTAAGGTTAACCTGGAGAGCTGGTTATGCAACATGGTTTAGCCAAAAAGCAAGTGACCCAAACCTATTTATTTGAACCATGGAACCAGATTCATTTGCTTCTGATAATGATTCCGAACCATCCGAATTAGGTAGTTTACACTCAAATGTGACCCAAAGGCATGTGCATCACTTGAACCAAATTATCGGTAGTTTGTGGTTTTTGCAGGTGTTTGGTTCCGGTTTGTTGCTGGTGTAAAGGTCACACTGGTATTGCTATGACTGGGGATGTGCCCTTCATGCTTGAGTGATTGGAATATAATATGCAGATGGAGCAGGTTTATGTTCTCACACATAAGTTGCAATAATGGTTTTATACAATGGAATTTCGGAATGAAATGCAGTAGTTATAGATTGGGCTGTTGGCAAGAGGTATTTTGGTGTGAGGTCTGGTCGACCTATTAATGCAAAATGCAGCTCTTTCTGTTGACACAAAGAGCAGGCCTGAATTGCAATAGTCATGGTGTACAAGTAGCATTGAGAGGACTACAACAACCCTATCACTCTTGGGTACTAAAGTTTTCTTGAAGATTTATCTTGGCTGCCGAATTGGATGATCTTGGTTCCATGACTCAACTTGTGTTTCATGACTTTAATTAGTTTGGTACATTCATTGTAAGTTGTTCTTAATTGACTATTAATTATGTCATTATGATGCAGGTTTGATCTCTTTGGATTTATAATGTGTAGATTACCCCCACACTCGAAAAGATGGTACGTAACATTATTTTTGTATAGCACGCTCTATTGTACTTAGAACTTTAACAACATTATTTTGTATCTTTGTGCACACAGTTACTCAAACCAAGGAGAACTGTGTGAACAAACAGTCTCAACAATACGAGGAAATAGATAAAGAAGACGTAATATTAGTTTTATAATTTTATCTTATTTTATCTTTGTAATGTCTACTGTGGCCCATCTTTTTAACATAGTTTTGCATGTTTCGCATTAGAATGGTAGTTTTAGGGCAATGTATGGTTCAAGACGGATTGGGTTGTCAAGACTACTTTGTTTACTTTTTGGTTATAAAAATCTGCTGGATTGAAAGCCAGCTTGGTTTGGACCAAGTCATATTGAGGACTACAACTATATGTGTCTTGGTTTGCAGGTATATGCTTTTGTTTTGTACTATAATGGATGGTGCTCTGGTTTAAGTTTGGTTTGATAATACACAAGGAATGAGTTGGGTATGGGCTATATTTTTTGGTGTATTTGCTAAAGATATAGGACAAGTAGTGATAATGATTTTTGGGAAATAAGATTTTTTTGGAAAAGTTGAAGGTAGTCACTTGTGTAAATTTAGGTCTGTGCAAATGTGGTAGTTTTTTTATCACACTGAAGTTATTTTTCGTGTTCAGATTTTTGCTTGCATCTTTATGAGTCGATATCATTAAGACTTTGAATTCGTTTGTGTGAAGTATTGTTGGTTTAGTTTTGGATTAAATGATTTTAGGCTACTGTAAAAAAGGGTCTGAAGTTTTGGTTGAAGTTTGTATTTAGAATTCGAAAGTGGCAGGTGTTTTTTTTGAAGGTGGGGTTGGTTGTCGATATATTTATGGATATCATTTAGTACAGAACATGATTTGGAAGGGTAAAAAGCTATGGAAATTTGAGAAATATAGTTGGATAAAGTTTGGGTAAAATATGGATAGAAATGTTTTGCACTATTGTTTTTTTTTCCAGAAATGATGATAAGAAATGTGTTTTGAGATTTGAACAAGGATTAATTAGGAAATAAGACATGATTGCATTTGTATTGCCAAGAGTTGGAAGTGTGCAGGTTTGACTTTTTTAGTCAATGGAAAGGAAGTGTGCAGGTTTGACTTTTTTAGTCAATGGCAAGGATTTGTTCTTTTGGTAATAAAAAGATATACTGCAATGGGAAGAACTTGTTCTTTGTTCCTTTTTAATGTATTTCAATTTACTTTAATTACACAAGATTAATCGCATACCAAACGAGTAAAACACGGTTATGTCTTCTAAAGAAGTGTGTAATCAAAAAATTATTTAAAATTAAAATATAAATAAAATAACTAACTAAATGGATTTAGCATTATTTCAATTTACTTTAATTAGACAAAATCATCGCATACAAAACAAATAAAACATGGTTATTTTTTCTATACAAGTGTGTAAAAAAAACAAATTCAAATTTTTTCTTTATTCCACCCGTGTTTAACACGGGATTTAAATCTAGTAATATATATAAGCAAACATCAACAGGGGATTTATCTTCAATTATACGATTGAGGTATTCTCCAAGAGCCCAAATTGGAAATATGTTTCTGTAAGACGAGTAACTTATCATACAGTTCTTGTTAAACACCCCTATAATCACTGAATCTATCAAATGAAACTATGACTAGCAATCTAATTAACAAGAATGTAAACAAAGCTAGTCTAATAGCACCCTTCATGAACTGGGCAGTCTCTTCTTTAATTATAAGTTAATTCTTCTATAATATATGTATTACACATTACACATCACAGATTATGCATAATATATTCAATAAAATGCAATATTGCCCAAAAAGAATAA
>CM067170.1:21859950-21943832 GCA_034093135.1 Erigeron breviscapus
AATGGTGTTACTTCTAGCATCATCAAAACAATAAAAGTAAATCCAAGCTTTGGCACCCACATAAATGCCGATCATTACAAATCTGAAACATAAACAAAATAGCCAAACATAAGGCTAAAGGAAGTCTAAGCGTTTAATGTCTTTGCTAAGCTTCTTTATTCATTCTACCCAACTCTCACCAAGCAAATCCTCGCCTAGCTCAAACTTGATTATCCTGAAGGCACAACATTTTCAAAGAACAAGTGTTAGCTAATAAAATTAGCTAAGTAAGATAACATAGATTTGAAAACGTTTGCCAATTACATATAGTAACAAAATCTGCATTTTAAGTTAATATCACACACATACATAACATCACAAGATACACATTAGGTTCATCATGTCCTAAAGTGTGCCTATACTTTCTTTCTTCATCTTTCTTTCTTTATTTCTTTGCCAAGATGTAGGCTAAGTGACTTATGCCACTTACATAGGGATGTGGGTTGTGTGTAGGCGGTCATAGACCATTAGGAGTCCTCACACCCGACATGATGGGTAAACCATAAGGTGGTCCATCGGCGTCGTTAAGGAATGACAAAGTCAATCCAACTGAATAAACCGTTTATGCCTTTACACATTGGTGGTTAGTTACTCCACCCGGAAACTCAAACGTAACTATGCCACAAGGAGCAACTCAAGTGACCACGTACGCACCAGCCCGAAGAGCTAGCACGGGTTAAGCTTAACACAAGACTTTACATAATGCTCGAGACTTTAATCGCTTAATTAGTTTAGGCTACTCTTTCACCTAAGCTAATCACATATCCTCTTTTACTTTAGGGCCCTTAACGTGCACGTGAACATGGCAATCCTAATCAAGGACTAGTGACTAAGTGATCAAGCCACACATGCAAGCATATATCATATCATTTCATCATTTCATACATACATAATCATTTCATCATTTCTTGCATTTATAATCATTTCATCATCTCATCCTGCATATGAATGTTAATCATCATAAACGGTAAGTAATATATCCCTTTGCAACCTCCCATAGTCACCCATGAACATAAAATGTACAAACATATTCAATTGGAAGGTTTAACTTATGAAAACGTGTTTTGTTGTACCAATAGGTGACAAAAGATGTTATCTTACCTCGATACAGCTTACCAACAAGTCAAAAGTATCTTATAGTGCTTGCTAAATGCTCCCGACAACCTAGAACGAGTATAAGATCGAAATATAAGCTAAACGAAATACTTTGTGCAACCTGGCATCAGGTGCGTCGCACTTACATGTGGTGCGTCGCACAAATTCATCAGAAAATTCTGAATAGATGCAGGTGCGCCGCACCTACCCATTGGTGCGTCGCATATCGGGCTTTTGGCTGAAATCCATTTTTTCAATTTGGGTTGTGGTGCGTCGCACCACCCTCTTGGTGCGTCGCACCTGGAGTGTCGACCAGAAACCTAATTTTGTTCTTTGATCAAACGAATTCCATACGAACACATACCCCAAATCCAACCTGGGGACTTAAAATTAATCCTTTTAATTGCACTTTCATCAACTTTAATCATCCTATTAATCCTTTAATCCTTTACATCATAACTCAATCATTAACACACCCGAATAACATGAATTCGATAAACGTTTGATCAAATAACCCAACCCAAACCCTATGGCCTGGATTATAAACTCATCTATGACTCATAAGATCAGAATTCAAAGATAATATTACCTATATTACCTGTAGATGACTTAGAGGATTCAAGATCTAATCAAAACTTGATCAATACGGCACGAATCGATTGAATCTTGAGGAAACTTGTCTTGGGGATTGAGGGAATCGGCTGAGGGGTTTCACACACACAAGAGCAGGTGTTTTGTGACAATTAGGGTTGCCTAATTACCCCTTAACCCCTGGCCATCAACTCTAAAACTTACACTTAAGACCCCTCAACTCTAAAACTTAACTTTCTTAGCTTAACTTTCTACCGGGAGTCTTAACATACTAATAAGACACTTTATAACTTAACTTTACTTTCATTAATCAACATATTTGTCATTTCATATTAAACGGCTAAGCATTTAATCACATAATCCCATATAGGGCACATAAACATAATAGACCTAACGTTAACTAACGGAAAGTCAAATAGTCAAACATAAAACGTTTGGGATGTTACAATAATGCATATTTTTTGCAGTAAACATGTGTTACGTCAATATAGCTTGCATTTCACTTTTTAAAATTGCATGTTTGCACTCTTCACCTGAACTGTCGCCATCATGACTTCTTGGGCTGTCTAGGAGTCACAATTTAACCCAATTAAATTAACATCAATTCTATTTGGGTTAAAGTTTGGACACCTAAAACCCAACCGAACTCAATAACCCGAAACCTGGTTAACTCGGCCAAATAAGACCCCAAATTGAAAGGGTGTTTGGCCAGCTTATTTTTAAAGCTTATTAGTCTATTTGTGTGTGGCTTATTGTTGATAAGCTAACATTTTTGACTTATAATTAAGCCTATTTTTCATGTTTAAGTTATGATAAACTTATAATCTTGAAAAAGTCATACAAATTAATCTTATCACAAATAAGCTACATACGGATAAACTATAAAAGCTTCAAAAATAAGCTAGCTAGGCCAAACACCCCTCAAGTCTTATTGGCGTTTAAAGGCTCATTTGTAATTAATTTAAAGTTTGTAGATAGGATATAATTGTAAAAAAAAAAAAGGGTAATGGAGGGGACCCTAGCCCCAGTACCACAATTGGATACCCATCGACTCACCCGTATGAGCCATATGATGCCGGTACAATACCTCCATCCTAATCCCCACATGATCTGGGCACCCCGAAGGATCGAACCCGCGTATTTAAACTTCACATGTGGGTCTAGGCTTCATTGGTAACGGGTACCTTAAAGGAATTATTTTTTGTGCCAAGCGGGGATCGAACCTGAGACCTTAAGGTCATCAAGTGTTTTCCTTACCACTAAGCTAACTCCTTCAAACAATGGATCGGTGGGTGAAGCAAGATGTCGATTCAAACACTACTACAGATTACCTATTTCCAACAAGTTGCGGCCATCATATCGTTAAAAGTTTTTGAGGATATTTAGTTGGAAATTTGTGGAAAAAAATGAAGATAACTTGATTTTTAAATCTAACTTCAATATGTGGGTAATCCGTGGGAACTTTTCCCACAGATTAGATTTATTGTCGTTGGAAAATTCATAGATATATACATATTTTCTAGTAGTGAGATAGACACTCACAAGTGAATCAAGTTTAGAATTGCCGAATAGTTTTCATGTACTAACATAAGAAGGGTAAAATTAAGTGTTTGAGATTTTAACCTTTTTAAGTGTAAATTTTATTGGATAGCCAATTTCCTTTATTAAACTGAACGAGAGAAAAGTACCCGCGCGTTGCGGCGGTGATGGAGGTGGCGGCGGCGGTGGTGGTGATGTAATGGCGACGGCGGCTGTGGTGGCGGTGACGGGTGGTGGTGGCGAGCGGTGGAAGCGGCGGTGGAGATTGGTGGTGGTGGCGGTGGCGCCGGGGAGTAGTGGAAGTTATTGGTGTAATGTGGCTAAGATGTATGGTACATCATGCATTAGAATGTGTACATTAACTTAAAATCAATATTGAAATTTTAAGTTCAATGTTAAAAATCAAAAGTAGATTTGCTTTATAATATAGTATAGATAATTTCATAAATATAGTAATAGAAATAAGAAGTTTAATAGACATTGTAGCCTTGTGGAGTTGTGGGGTTGTCATTTACACCACATAGCTATGTCACTAAAAATAACTTAAGGCTTTATTTGTACCTGTTTCGTATAACCATCACTCACAGATGTATGAATATTAAATAGATTCCCGTTGTAGACTTCTTTGAATGAAATGGAACCACATTTCTTGATAAGTTTTTATGTTCAATTAATTCGAATGTGGTTGTAGATAACTGTTCCCAACAGTGGTGACCTAGCGGTAAATCTTTGGTGTCTATGGGTTAAATAACTGGAGATTCAAAGTTCGAATCCTAAGAAAAAAATATACAAGGTTCACTTGGACGACGTATCCAGGCTACCAGTAAAGCAGGTAGTCACCTTGGGTTAGCTGAAGATAAGTGGGCTCGCAAAGCGGGTTGGATATTTAAAAAAGAAAGAATAAAAAAAGGTATGGACGTTAAACAACACTATAAAAGTGCTAGCTAGCTTGCACATTGATCCCTTCATAATTTATTTGAGCTTAATTATCCCATTAGCAAACAAATTAATTAAAAGGTCATGTGGAAGTTGAAGATTGCAGAAGGGAAGGATCCTTACTTGTTTAGCACCAACAACTTTGTTGGTCGCCAAACTTGGGAGTTTGATCCTAATGCTGGTACTCCTGAAGAAAAACAAGAAGTCGCAAATGCTCGTAGATACTTCTTGGATAGGCAGAAGGCTGAAGGTTATCAAGCATGTAGTGATTTGCTCATGAGGATACAAGTAATATACATATATATAGCCATATATATAGCCACGTCTTATATTCTTGCATTTAATTAGGAAATATTTGTTACAAATAATTCTGTGACAGGCTCTCGGTGATGATCAATCTTTGTATTGTAGCCTGTGGGTTCTTAAATTAACTACAATGTGGTTTAATTACTATATAAATCACTTTCTAAGAAGTACTATTTGAAGGTGTACCACTGCATATAGTATGATATTATACCATGTCACATTAAGTCAAACTGATACATGTACTAGTAGAAAATTACTATATAAATCACTTTCTAAGAATGTTTTCATCGTGTATTATTCAACAGCTAATCAAAAGACGACCCTGTTTTTTTTTGTTTTTTTATAAAACATGTACCTTTGATGTTAACTACTATAAGCGTACGTTGTGCATGCACACAGTTGATGAAAGAAAATGGAATTGATCTACTGAGCATGCCACCAGCAAAGCTGAAAGAGGAAGATGAAGTGAATTATGAAGCAGTGACAACAGCAGTGAAAAAAGCGGTCCGACTGAATCGTGCGATACAAGCAAAAGATGGTCATTGGCCTGCTGAACATTCTGGTCCTTTGTTCTTGACTGCACCTCTTGTAAGTTACTACTCGTAGTAATTAACTAGTTATCTCAATACTAGCTTATCAACACGCGCGATAATTATTAATTAATTATCAAGCAGTCAATCCTAATTAAAGGCATGATCATTAATTAATTAGTCAAGCAGTCAATCCTAATTAAAGGCATGATCATTAATTAATTATCAAGCAGTCAATCCTAATTAAAGGCATGATCATTAATTAATTATCAAGCAGTCAATCCTAATTAAAGGCATGATCATTAATTAATTATCAAGCAGTCAATCCTAATTAAAGGCATGATCATTAATTAATTATCAAGCAGTCAATCCTAATTAAAGGCATGATCATTAATTAATTAGTCAAGCAGTCAATCCTAATTAAAGGCATGATCATTAATTAATTATCAAGCAGTCAATCCTAATTAAAGGCATGATCATTAATTAATTATCAAGCAGTCAATCCTAATTAAAGGCATGATCATTAATTAATTATCAAGCAGTCAATCCTAATTAAAGGCATGATCATTAATTAATTATCAAGCAGTCAATCCTAATTAAAGGCATGATCATTAATTAATTAGTCAAGCAGTCAATCCTAATTAAAGGCATGATCATTAATTAATTATCAAGCAGTCAATCCTAATTAAAGGCATGATCATTAATTAATTATCAAGCAGTCAATCCTAATTAAAGGCATGATCATTAATTAATTATCAAGCAGTCAATCCTAATTAAAGGCATGATCATTAATTAATTATCAAGCAGTCAATCCTAATTAAAGGCATGATCATTAATTAATTAGTCAAGCAGTCAATCCTAATTAAAGGCATGATCATTAATTAATTATCAAGCAGTCAATCCTAATTAAAGGCATGATCATTAATTAATTATCAAGCAGTCAATCCTAATTAAAGGCATGATCATTAATTAATTATCAAGCAGTCAATCCTAATTAAAGGCATGATCATTAATTAATTATCAAGCAGTCAATCCTAATTAAAGGCATGATCATTAATTAATTAGTCAAGCAGTCAATCCTAATTAAAGGCATGATCATTAATTAATTATCAAGCAGTCAATCCTAATTAAAGGCATGATCATTAATTAATTATCAAGCAGTCAATCCTAATTAAAGGCATGATCATTAATTAATTATCAAGCAGTCAATCCTAATTAAAGGCATGATCATTAATTAATTATCAAGCAGTCAATCCTAATTAAAGGCATGATCATTAATTAATTAGTCAAGCAGTCAATCCTAATTAAAGGCATGATCATTAATTAATTATCAAGCAGTCAATCCTAATTAAAGGCATGATCATTAATTAATTATCAAGCAGTCAATCCTAATTAAAGGCATGATCATTAATTAATTATCAAGCAGTCAATCCTAATTAAAGGCATGATCATTAATTAATTATCAAGCAGTCAATCCTAATTAAAGGCATGATCATTAATTAATTAGTCAAGCAGTCAATCCTAATTAAAGGCATGATCATTAATTAATTATCAAGCAGTCAATCCTAATTAAAGGCATGATCATTAATTAATTATCAAGCAGTCAATCCTAATTAAAGGCATGATCATTAATTAATTATCAAGCAGTCAATCCTAATTAAAGGCATGATCATTAATTAATTATCAAGCAGTCAATCCTAATTAAAGGCATGATCATTAATTAATTAGTCAAGCAGTCAATCCTAATTAAAGGCATGATCATTAATTAATTATCAAGCAGTCAATCCTAATTAAAGGCATGATCATTAATTAATTATCAAGCAGTCAATCCTAATTAAAGGCATGATCATTAATTAATTATCAAGCAGTCAATCCTAATTAAAGGCATGATCATTAATTAATTAGTCAAGCAGTCAATCCTAATTAAAGGCATGATATTAATTAATTATCAAGCAGTCAATCCTAATTAAAGGCATGATCATTAATTAATTAGTTTACACGTAACCAATCAGAAATGATTGATTTAAACTTTACAAATAAATTTACCATGCATGTGCAGATTATTGTGTTACACATCAGTGGGACTATGGATACATGCTTAACAAAAGAACACAAAAAAGAGTTGCTGCGTTACATCTACAACCACCAAGCAAGAATCAATCATCTACTGATAATATTGCATATTTACAATTACCCTTTCCACTTTGGGGTAAATACTTTGTTCATTTTTATTTCAATTCGGTTTAACTACTCTCAATCAAATATACGTACTAAAAAGAAAATTAGTTAATGATCAGTTTTATACTTGTTGTGTTAGAATGAAGACGGAGGGTGGGGATTTCATTGAACTACATATCGCTACGGTTGTTAGGAGAAGGACCGGATGACGAAGAAGCAGGTGCACTAAGTCGAGGAAGGAAGTGGATACTTGATCATGGTGGTGCAACCTCCATTCCATCTTGGGGCAAAATCTATCTATCGGTAAAAATAATTAAATGTTTCAGCAAATTCCATTAATTACTCTGTTGGATATAATTCTCATTCCTTGTTACTTGATTTCTTCCCACTTCTAATCCTATTTTAGTAATTTCAATTTGATGATACTACTTAATTATTGTATAATTTTTTTTATTTTTATATTTAAATGGTTTAGGCATTTATTATCCCTTTGTTCAAATACCGTGTTAAACATGAATACGGATCAATGTCATTTCATGATTTAACGATTTTGTTTCTCATTTCATAACTAATTAATGATTACCAAATATAATCGAGAACCATCTGGATTTATTTGGGCACGGCCATGCAAACATCTTAATTAGTCCTAATGAGGGCGCCAATGGTATCATACTTCAACTTTTAAGTTGAAGGAACAAATCCTATATTGACTACACGTGTCAGTCATCATACTTCACTACACTTTCTGAAAATAGCCCTTTATGTACTCCCTTATTCAGGAGAGTTAGAACTATATCAAGTAAGTGCAATCCATACATGCTGACCTGCTTGTATCTCAAGTCAAAGGATCAATAAAAGTAACCATTTACGAATTTCACTTAATGACGCTGATCCATAAAGTGATAAATTCGTTAGTGGGGTAGTCCGATATGCATCAACTATGGATATCATCTGAGTTTGGTGGGAACCATCCATTATATATTCCAAGAATATAACCAATCACTCAGATATGTCTTAGTTTAATTATACTCCCATATAATTAATCGACAATGGACAATTTAGAATATCAATAAAATATTCAAGGATTAAACATGCAAATATAGGACACAATTTAATATTGAATGAAATCAAACATATCAAGTACTTTATTTCATTATGGAAATATAAATTGTTTAACATCCCTTATCCAAATACCGAAACAACAGATTACATGAAATAACTAGCTAATTTAAGTCCTATGCCATCGGCATGCCTTTCAAGCTTGGGCCTAGACAAAGCTTTTGTGAAAGGATCAGCTAAGTTAAAATCTGTGTGAACTTTGAGTAATTTGATCTCCCCTTGTTCGATCTGCTCTCGAACATAGTGATATCGTCTAGCATAATGTCTGGCACCTTTCTGAACTCCGGGTTCGTTGGCAATGATTAATGCACCAGTATTATCACAGTACATATCAATAGGTAAGTTACTTGAGGGGATCACGTCAAGCCCGCTAATAAACTTCCTTATCCAGACTGCTTCCATTGCAGCTTCTGAGGCGGCAATGTACTCAGATTCTGTTGCAGACATGGCAATCGTTTTCTGTTTACTGCTTTTCCAATCAACAGCACCTCCATTAAGAACGAAGACGAATCCTGTCTGAGATTTCGTGTTATCTCTATCAGTTTGAAATCCAGCATCACAGTATCCGGTCACTTTGAGCTCTAAATCTGGATTTCCTCCATACACCAAAAACATATCTTTAGTAGCCCGTAGGTACTTTAGAATGTTCTTAACAGCAGTCCAGTGACTTTCACCTGGATTCTGTTGAAATCGGCTAACCATGTTTTGTGCGAACGCCACATCTGGTCTAGTGCATCTAACCGCATACATAATAGATCCCACAGCCGAAGCATAAGGGACTCTTTGCATGCGCTCCACCTCTTTAGGTGTAGTAGCACCTTGTTTGACAGATAAACTAAGTCCTTCTTGCATAGGTACAATCCCACGCTTAGAATCTTCCATCTTGAATCGCTTCAAGATCTTATCAATATAAGCACTTTGACTTAGTCCAATTAATCGCTTTGATCTATCTCGGTAGATCTTGATTCCAAGAATAAATGCCGCTTCTCCTAAATCTTTCATGGCAAAACACTTTCCAAGATGGGATTTAACATCTTGCAACATTGGAATGTGTTTTCCTATGATCAATATGTCATCAACATACAAGACAAGGAAAGTAACATTACTCCCACTAGCTTTGCGATATACACATGGCTCATCGGGATTTTGAACGAAACCAAACTTTTTGATTTCTTCATCAAACCGCTTGTTCCAACTTCTTGATGCTTGCTTTAGTCCATAAATGGACCTTTGAAGCTTGCATACTTTGTTGGGATGTTCTGGATCAATAAAACCTTCAGGTTGATCCATATAGACTTCTTCATCCAAGTAACCATTTAAGAAGGCAGTCTTAACATCCATTTGCCATATCTCAAAGTCATAGTACGCAGCTATGGCTAAGAGAATCCTAATAGCTCTAATGTCCGCAACTGGAGAAAAGGTCTCATCATAGTCAACACCGAAACGTTGAGTATAACCTTTCGCCACGAGACGAGCTTTATAGGTGTGTACATTTCCATCCATGTCCGTCTTCTTTTTGAAGATCCACTTACACCCAACAGTTTGAGCATTTTGTGGAAGATCAACCAAGCTCCAGACTTGATTGTCTTTCATGGATTTCATTTCCACCTTCGTAGCTTCAAGCCATTTGTCAGATTCCAGATCTGATAATGCAGCTTTGAAATTCGGAGGCTCATCGAGATCTCCTAAAACGTCTTCTTCTACCATTAGACATAGTCTTTCAGTAGGACGTCTTGTCCTTTCGGACCTACGAAGTGGAATCGCTTCATCATCATCAACTTGAGGTTCATCACTTTGAACATTTTCCCCCCAAGTTGATGATTGCTAGGAGCTTCAGAAGGTGACACATCTTCCTCTTGAATCTGATCAAGTTCTACAATCCTCCCACTGTTCTCTTGAACTAATTTCTTTTCAAAGAATTCAGCATATCGAGCAACGCGAACAGTATTTGTGACAGAATTATAGAAGTCGTAACCCATCGTTTCCTTAGGGTATCCGACAAAGATGCACTTAGTAGTTCTGGGTTCAAGTTTGTCAGGCGTATCACGCTTCACAAGTGCCTCACATCCCCAGACTCTTAAGTAAGACAGATTAGGGACATTTCCATGCCATAATTCATATGGTGTCTTGTCAACCTTCTTGGTTGGAACCATATTGAGAATGCGTACAGCAGTCTCAAGAGCATAATCCCAAAATGAAAATGGGAGAGTTGTACGGGTCATCATTGATCTTACCATGTCTAGCAAGGTTCGATTTCTCCTTTCAGACACTCCATTATGTTGAGGAGTGTATGGAGGAGTAAGCTGTTGGACAATTCCACACGCTTTCAGATAATCCTTAAACTCTTGGCTTAAGTATTCACCACCTCGATCCGAACGAAGAATCTTGATGGTCTTTCCGAGTTGATTTTCTACTTCATTTTTAAACTCTTTGAATGTTTCAAACACTTCATGTTTATGTTTAAGCAAGTAAACATAACCATAACGACTGAAATCATCCGTGAAAGTTATGAAGTAGCTAGCTCCTTTTCTTGACACATGTCTAAATGGGCCGCAAACATCGGTATGAATGAGTCCAAGAAGATCTTTAGCCCTTTCCGGTTTATGCGAAAAAGGTTTTCTTGTCATCTTGCCAGAAATACATGACTCGCATTTATCAAATGATTCATCATTTAATTGTAAGATCCCTTCACGTTGAAGTCTTTCAATGCGATTTTTGCCAATGTGTGCAAGACGACAGTGCCACAGATAGGAAGAGTCCAAGTCAGTCTTGGCTCTTTTGCTAACATTATATATTGAATTATTTGAATCACAACCACGCATATCAATTTCATAAATACCATCATAAGCAATAGCATTAAAATAATGAACATTATTTTTAGAAACTGAAATACCAATATCATTAAAAACATTAATGAATCCGTTGTCTCTCAACAATGAAACTGAAACAACACCACTAGTAATAGAAGGTGCATAATGACAATTGTCTAAAACAATAATTAAACCGGAAGGAAGAACTAAATGATATTCTCCAATAGCTTCAACAGGTGCTGGTAGACCATTGCCTACGACCAACTGCAAAGCTCCGTGCTTCAGTTTCCTCCTTTTCCTAAGCCCCTGTAATTCATTACAGATATGAGTTCCACAGCCAGTGTCATAAACCCATCGTTTACGCTTAGTTAAGGAAAATAATTCAATAGTGAAGATACCTGAAGTACTAGCAACGCTTGCTTGCTTCTTCTTCACATTCAACTCGGCAAGATACTTGGGACAGTTCCTCTTCCAGTGCCCGACTTCATTACAATGATGACAGCTCTGGTCTTTAGCCGGATGCTCTTTCTTAGCCGGAGGGGTTTTCTTTGGTTTAGGAGCATAAGCAACTTGCTTACCCTTGCCTTTACCATCAAACTTCCCTTTAGCTTGTTGCGATTTCTTAGCTTTCTGGATCCGACCCCCTTTGATCATAAGAACATTTGGGTCATTGGCCTTCCTTGGAATCGTTTTCTCATATTCAATGAGCATAGCATGGAGTTCATTGATGCTCTTTTTCATAGAGTGCATGTTATAATTTTGCACAAAACCCTCAAATTCCTTAGGAAGGGATTTGAGAATCATGCCAACTTTAACATCCTTATGATAAGCATAATCCATCGAGTCCATTTTGTCAAAAATGCTCTTCATCTTGAGCACATGACTACTTACCGGCTTACTAGATTCAAGTTTCATGTCATGGAGTTCCACAACAAGGTCGAATAGTTCCACTCCAGCTTGTTTTTCATACAAGGATTTTAGCTCTCTGATCATATCATATGGAGTGTAAAGTTCGAATTGTTTCTGGAGCTCGGGAGACATGCTCGCAAGCATTAAACAACAAACTTCATTGAATCTAGTGTACTGAATCCTATATTCAGCTTTTTCAGCTTGTGAAGCTGTATCAGCCGGTTCGTTTGGCCATTGCCTTTCAATGACATCAGTACGTTCTTCAACTCGCAGAACAATTCGTAGTTGACGATACCAGTCATTGAAATTCGATCCATTAAGCTTTTCTCTTTCAAACATTTGCCGAAAAGCATTGGTGTTTGTGGAAGGATTCATTGCCATCTACAAAACAGATTAAGTTCAAAAATCAGTATTTTCGATAATAAATCCTTAAGAAATTAATTACCCAATGTTTATAAAATAAACAATTAATTTCGTTAAGGCTAGGATCCAATTGACATACAACCATTTCATCAGTTGATCTGCTAGAAATGATTGCACTCAAAAGGTAAGTGACGAGCAATAATTGCATTACTAGTGCAATTCCTAGTGAGTATGGGACCTACATTTTAATGCGATTCATCGCTTATGATTCCAACTTGATTCATCAAGGGATCATTATGTAGTCATGTTTTGTCCCATCTTTTGCCACGGGTCAAGGTCTCACCGCTTAACTCGCTTTAAGTCGTCCAACTAAGAACGCACAAAATTGACCACCACTGTGTACCAGTGAATGGGTTTCGCCATGGAGACCGCCATTTCACCACTGTGTACCAGTGAGTAAAACAACAGCCCCATGTGTTCTTGACAAATTGGATGGCAAATGACTTAAGTTTATTGGGTCAATCAATTTGATGTGTGATCAAAAAGTTATGTTTGAAGATTCATGCATATCTTCTAAACATAATATGTTTATAAAACTCATTTTTATTGCCTTTAAATACAAAAGAGCTCGGTAGCTCCATTCGAACGCACAAAGAAGCGCAAGGGCAAAGGTATGCGATAAACGCGATTTAAAAACCCGCCCTTTTAGGAGGCTAGCGCACTCCGACTTATACCTCTCTTAGAGTTTGTTCAAATGGGTGAGCCGGTGTATCTTTTGATTTTAGGGCACCAATTTTATAAACAAAATCATTATTTCGATAATTATTAGTCAAGTTTATTTTTCCAAAACAATTTTGCACACAATTTTCATAAAAGGCAAAATTAAACTTACTAAAACAACTTAACTTTTAAGCATGCAATAAGTTATGGTGAGCCACCTAAACATGTTACTATGGTTTGATTATGTTCAAATCGGCTCCCCCTTCAAAGAAAAGGACCACATACATCAAGTTGCCTTGATTGCGTAAGCCTTGAACATATATTAAACAAACAATTATCATATAAGCACATAGTTGCTGTCTGGAAATTTCCAGCAGCTTCACGACATGTTTAGACATGTTTCTGGTCCGATTCAGACTTCGACCAGAACTACAAAGTTTTAGCCCTATGTGTTGAGCATCTACAGTTCAAAGCACGACCTCTAACTCATTACGGTTGATTTGTTATGATTTTTTAAGTGAACAGGTGTCAAACAGAAACTTTCACAAATCATAATCACATTGTCACACAATTAAATCTTCAATTATCTAGTATAATTAACCCTAATGATCAAGATTACATATCAATATATCTAAGTAATAATCATGAATGATTTGCATGAAAAATTCATGATTTTTACTTCTTTTTAACAATTAAAACATTTAAGATACACATATACGCATGCAATTATCACATAATCATACTTAAAGATCAAAACTTGGAATTAGGTTAAAAAAAAATTTTTTTTTTTTTATTTATATCAGATCTGATTTCGAGAAAATAAAATAAAATAAAATTATATATATATTTTTTCATTATTTTATTACAATTAATCAAATTAATTAATAAAATAATCAATAAGAATTACATAAAATTCTAAAAAAAATATAAAACCCTAACCCCCCTCAAATTTTGATCTTTTTGGTAATTAATAATCACATAGTAGGCTCGTGATACCACTGTTGGGTTATATAACAATTTATCGAATTAAATCACAAAGCACGCAACGGAAGACAAGATCTATGTAATTTAATTAATCAACCAAGATATAGAAAGTGTACCTTAAATTGGAGAGATTAAAGCAAGGAAAAGGTTTAAATTAACCTCTCTACGATTGCACACACAACGTTGGAATGTATGTATGCTAGTACTTGATCACGAACCGAACAACCCTTGTTAATTCCCTTTTGATCGAACCAAACAAAAAACCCGAAACCCTTTTCTTTGGTAGAATCGGTCGAAACCAATAGAGAGGGAGGAGGAGAGATTTTTAGGGTTTTAGAAAACCTTATGAATTGTGTGTAAAAAACAATTGACTTAGGCCTCTATTTATAGGATTAGGTTTACTTGATGACCAAGTTTAGGGTTTGTGAAACCCCCTCCTACTCCCATTAGGCCGGCCCCCTTCTAGATTATTCTAGAGGGTTTCCTAATTGTTTTCTAATTACAACTCTCCTTCGTTAAGTCCGTTAGTTAAGTACCGTTAACTATTAACTCCTTTAACGGACCATCGTTAGTTTTTCGTGATCAATTTAATTAATAAATTACATTTAATCTATTAATCAATTATAATTACATTCACGTTGAGGTGTGACCCCGTAGGCTTAAATCATTTCTGAACATACGTTCATTTTTACGTGATCATACACTAACAGATTTCATGGTCCGATCGTTGATCTAGTTCTTCATCTCAGACAAGAGATTTATTGTATTCCGTATGACAAGATAAATTGGAATAAACAGCGCCATAATTGTTGCAAGGTCTTTGTTAAAGTTTAATTTCTTCTATATACATGTATGTATACATTATTTAAGATAGAGGCTCATGTGTATATATGCAATGTTTAGGTAAATGTAGAGGCTCATATATATACTTATATATACATCTTTGTAGCACAGGAAGATCTCTTTTACCCTCATTCAACAATTCAAGATATGTTGTGGGATGGTCTTCACTATATTAGCGAACCACTCTTCAAGTATTGGCCTTTCACCAAATTTAGAGAAAGAGCCCTGAGAAAAACAATAGAGTTGATTCGTTATAGCGCTCAAGAGAGTAGATATATCACCATGGCATGTGTTGAAAAGGTAAATTTATACTACAGTACTTTTTTTTTAATATAATCTCATCATATATAATTAAGTTTTGTTAGTGATCTATTAACCAAAAGTCAAAGTACTAGACTATACTATAATGGCGTAATGAGTATATATGACTAGTCTTTGGTTTCAAATGTAGTATTTGCAAATGATGTGTTGGTGGGCAGAAAACCCAGACGGGGATGAGTTTAAGCATCACCTGGCTAGAGTTCCTGATTATTTGTGGTTAGCAGAAGATGGAATGAAGGTGCAAACATATGCTAGTCAATTATGGGATTGCGCATTTGCAACTCAAGCTATAATCTCAAGTAATATGCCTGAAGAATACGGGGATTCCCTTAAAAAGGCGAATTTCTATATCCAAGAGTCCCAAATCAAGAACAATCCGAGTGGAGATTTCAGTAAAATGTGGCGGCAAATTAGTAAAGGGACATGGACGTTTACTGACCAAGATCAGGGTTGGCCTGTGTCAGATTGTACAGCTGAAGCGCTCAAAGTGATACCATAACCATATTTTACTTTTATAACGTTTTGTGAAACTAATTGTTTCTTATTACAAATCCATCTCAACATTACTTGCAGTGCCTTCTCTTGCTATCTCAAATGCCAGACAAGATTACAGGAGAAAAAGCAAATGAAGAGTGGTTATATGAAGTTATCGGTTTCTTTTTTCATGTACAGTCTACTACCAGTGGAGGTTTCGCTACTTGGGAAAAACCGATCCCACAACCATATTTACAGGTACATATATGCATCAATGTACCGCTAATTAAGATATCGATAAAAAAAAAAAATGCTTAACATTTAAATTTGCTTTGCAGAAACTAAACCCTTCAGAAGTTTTTGCGGATATTGTTGTTGAAAGAGAGTAAAGTCTCTTGCGAATCTGTTATATTTTTGTGATCTCTCATAGACAAATAGATGCTAATTAAAATACATTTATGATTTTTGGATGAACTAATTAGGCACACTGAGAACACATCATCGATAATCCAAGCTCTCGTTGTCTTCAAAGGTTTGTACCCAAGACATAGGAAGACAGAAATAGAAGTTTCTGTGGCAAAAGGAGTGCGCTATCTTGAGGAAAGACAACTGCCTGATGGTTCATGGTACCACTACTTTCATCAGCAAATGATATAAAACTAATTAGTTGATCTAAAAAGTTTATGAAACTCAATAGGTACGGCTATTGGGGAATATGTTTTATATATGGCGCTAGGAGGCTTAAATGCTGCTGGGAAAACATATAACAACTCTGAAGCAGTTCGTAAAGGGGTCAAGTTTCTACTTTCGATACAAAATGAGGAGGACGGGTGGGGAGAGAGCTACAAGTCTTGCACTAGTGAAGTGTACACACCATTGGATGGAAATCGAACAAACTTAGTTCAAACTTCATGGGCAATGCTCGGGCTTATGTCAGGGGGGCAGGCCGAGAGAGACCCAACTCCCTTACATAAAGGAGCAAAGCTATTGATTAATGCCCAAATGGATAAACGGAGATTTCCCTCAGCAGGTAACTTTTTTTGGTTTCATAAATTCGCATGCGAAACAAATATACATAAAAGGTAAAAATGACAAAGAACCCATACTGCACTTTACAGAATTTTACTGGAGCGTCATTGAGGAACTGTATGCTGCATTTTTCACGGTACAGAAGTGCTTTCACATTAAGGGCGCTCGCAGAATATCGAAATCGTCTTTGGACCATAAAGTGAACTTGCAAAATCAGAAAAGTTAAATGCGGCCCGTTGGAATGAAGCTCAGCTTGGCGTGATGATTTATGTTGCTTTGGTGTGTGTGTGTACTATACTTTATGTATCTTCTACTGCAAATAAACGGGACCACTATTATATATGTGGTTACCAATTAAGTCCTATCAACATTACAATTGTGTTTAGCATTTGATTGTTTTTGCTTGTTATTAAGATATGTTCGAGTATGTAATATCAGCCAGTACATGGTTTTCATTAATAACATTACCGAAAATCTATCATGTTAAGATCGAGCCCTCCCTTCGACCGAACTTTAGCTTATCTTAAAGTAGTTTAGTTGAGCTAGAGCCTTATCTAACTCAAGCCTGACAATCTTGTTTACATTTTTAGTAGGGGATTAAATCCATAGAGCTTCTCCTAGTTTGACTCAATCCAAGCCTAAACTAGCTTGAACGTCATACATGGTGCTCGATTAGGCCTAAACAAGCATGTTATTAGTAGACGAATAATCATGCACATACAATATAGTATACATGATTACCCAACATATGCTGTTATATCTGCAATAAAGAAGTCGAGCTCAAGTCAAGCTCGAGTTTACACCATCTATCATTAGTAGACCAAACTCAACCTTTACACCATTAGATTATTATTAACGAGTTGACTAGTTGAGCTCTAGCTCACAAGTCGCATCTTCATAAGTTAAGATGTCAGGTAGTAGTTTGTGCTCTGTTATATTAGAGGCCTTTGCTTAAACTTATTTTTAATTGATCTTATTTTAATATATACTATATGACAACTGATAAAACCACTTATTAGTTAATCTATCTTACTAGTTAGTTATAAACACTTCAATGACCTATTCTTGTAAATAAATAAGTTAATTAAGTCATAATCTTATTTAATAAGCCTACCAAACCACTACTAACATGCTTTGATGGACAAGAGTAGGCATGTGCATGGGTCAAAACCCAGTCCGACACGTGCAAACCCGTGACCCGGCAAAGCAACAAAATCAAACTCGTGACCCAGCCCGTTACCCCTTGGGGCGAGTCGGTTTGAGTCGGGTTTAAGCGGGTTCGGTTCGGTTCTCGGGTTTAAGGGGTTTGTTGTTCTTCACTTGTCAAAACCCGGACGACCCAGCCCGGTCCAAAATCCGGCGGAGCAACAAAATCAAACCCGTGACCTGGCCCATTACTCCTTCGGGAGGGTCGGTTCGGGTCGGGGGCGGGTCGCAGGTTTTTGGGTCATGTGTACAGTGCCAGCTTAAGTTTTTACGGCCTTAAGCGAGATCAAATTTAGGGGCCTAGTTAACTAGCATGTAAGAAACTAAAGTAAGGAAAGAAAGAAAAAAAAAGGTACCTAACTACTGTGAAAGTCATACGCATGTGTTGTTGCCTTCTATTGGTTTGCTGCAATCTGCTGATGTGCTGCATTCTGGTGGTTTGTTGTGTAATAGATATAGAGTTTTTATCCCATGGAATGTTTGTTGTGTAATAGATATAGAGTTTTTATCCCATGGAATGTTACCTGCTAACAACTGTGAAGGATAT
Source organism: Erigeron breviscapus (assembly GCA_034093135.1). Lineage (NCBI taxonomy): Eukaryota > Viridiplantae > Streptophyta > Magnoliopsida > Asterales > Asteraceae > Erigeron > Erigeron breviscapus. Next base: position 21,878,490 of record CM067170.1, read on the forward strand.
GTTACATCCACATATCCACTTATGTGCTATATGAATAATAAAAAATAAAAAGATAACTCTTATAAGCCGTAGAGATTCTTTAAAATTCTGAAAGATTAATGAAACTTAGTTTTCAAGTAAAGTGATGATGGTTTTTGTTAGTTACTTTTAGCCTTTTAGAAAGAAATCTAATTATAAAATATTAACCTTTAAAGAAAATCATTATACTCTTAGGCTCCTAACTTGGATGTCTTATAATTAACTGAATCAACTCAATTACCAGTATACTGAAGGTAAGATCTATTCAATATCTTATAATTTATGGGGCCTTAATAGTTGATGGACCTTAGGCTTGTGCTTAACCCAATACCAATACTACTATTGGGTCGACTCTGCATATGTGCATCTGTAGTTAAGAGACCTAGTGTTTTCACAAAAAAAGACTTAAATTGAAATTCCACCAAGTAATATCTCGAGATAGCTAAGAAAATGGATCGACAACATATATGGAATGCTCTTTTTAGACGGTATATTTCTAATTTTAAGTACTCCGTATTTGTTTCGTCAAATAACTAAAGGGAAAATAAAAGATGCAGCAAACTGCAGCCATTATATATGCAGCTAGGAAAAATTTTAACTTTATTTTACAAATTTACCCTTTTACTTTATAAACATACACAAAACCCCTTATTTTTACCTTGCTGCAGCACAAAGCTATGTTAAGCCCAATAACTAAAAGAAAGAAAAATACGGAGTACCAAAAAAAAAAAACAAACTCATACTCTATGTTATTACAAATTTACAATTGATATTTATAACCCTTCATTTTTATTGTACATACGATATTAGCCCTCGCTCATTTTTTGTGGTGCCACTGAAATCCACCGGCGGCCCTCTTTGTTACGCGCCGCGCTTTCTAATTAAAATTCGTATTTCAAGTTTTATTATACACAGAAAATTAGGTCATTTCTTTTCAAATTTATTTATTCCTCATAGCCATTTTAGCTCCGGTTACAAGGTAACATTTTTCTTTCTATTTTGTTGCTCTGTTTTTTTTTATATATATATTTACTTGAAAAAAAATATTATGCACTAGATACAGTAATTAGGGTTTACTAGGTAACATGTTGCTATATGCGTACAAATATATACACACACACGGATGTATCATGTATATATGTATATTTTTACATGTATATAGATTGGTAGAAAATAGGGTATGCTGAGTAACAATGCCAACGAAAATATGAATAAAGTTAAACACTTTATTTTTGGTGTGTATTTTTTGTGGTCATATATTGTTGAAAATTGTAAATATATGGGACAAAAGAAGTAAACAGTCTTGTTATAGGGCTTCTTGCTTAATCTGTTTTGACCCTTTTTTTTAGAACTCAATAAAAGTATGTTTCATTTCTGCAAAATACACGTAACCGTACGTTCAGTATTGAATTGCCACATAATGCCGGAAAGGTTTAATTGGTGTTTTTTTTTAAAGGCTCCTGGCCCGAAAGTTACTAAGTTCCCCCAATTTGGACAATTGGAAAAATATGCTGTTATTCTATGCAAAAGTTTTTATCTGTAATTTTTGCTACATTTACTTTGTTTGTTAAAGTTTGTGTACGTATATGTATATATCTCTATTAGTAAACATCAAGGATGCTGAATTTGTTTTACCTGGAACAGTTAAGCAATAGATGGAGAATCTTACTGCAAATGCTGAAAAAAGGAAGCAACCAGAGGAAAGTTCAGAGACAGTTGATACTGAAGTCAAGAACCAAGAATTGGCATCAAAGAAGCAACGAGTTGTGGCACGGACATGTGTACACGAGGTAGCAGTTCCAAGTGGGTATGCTTCCACTAAAGACGAAACGATTCATGGGACTTTATCGGATCCAGCTTATAATGGGAAGATGGCTAAAACCTACCCATTTGTTCTTGACCCGTTTCAGCAAATATCTGTATCATGTTTGGAGCGGAAAGAATCAGTTCTTGTATCAGCTCATACATCTGCTGGAAAAACTGCTGTTGCTGAGTATGCAATAGCTATGGCTTTTAGAGACAAACAAAGGGTTATCTATACTTCTCCATTGAAAGCTTTGAGCAATCAGAAATACAGAGAATTGAGTCAGGAGTTTTCTGATGTTGGACTGATGACAGGTGATGTCACATTGTCTCCAAATGCCAGTTGCCTAGTCATGACTACCGAGATTCTTAGGGGAATGCTTTACAGAGGATCTGAGGTTTTAAAAGAAGTTGCATGGGTTATATTTGATGAGATTCACTATATGAAGGATCGTGAACGAGGGGTAGTTTGGGAAGAAAGTATCATATTTTTGCCCCCAGCTATTAAAATGGTTTTTCTTTCGGCAACTATGTCAAATGCTACTGAGTTTGCAGAATGGATTTGCAACATACATAAACAGCCATGCCATGTAGTCTACACTGATTTTAGACCCACTCCTCTGCAGCATTATGTGTTCCCTATTGGTGGCTCAGGGTTGTATCTTGTAGTGGACGAGAATGAGCAGTTCAGAGAGGACAATTTCTTGAAGCTGCAAGACACTTTTGTCAAGCAAAATGTTGCTGCAACTAGTAAATCAAGTGGGAGAATTGCTAAAGGAGGAAATGCTTCTGGCGGATCTGATATATACAAAATCGTCAAGGTGTTTCTTGTGTTCTCTGTTAATTACTTTGATAAGGAACTCGTGATATCATTGATCTGATGTAGCATTTCTGGCATGGTGGGTGGGCTACGTAGTGGTACAGGTTGTAACTACTCATTTCTAGTGTAGCCGTGTAGGTCAAAATTGGCTGGGTTGGATTGCACCGCTAACATATTCTTTCACTATGAAAAGAAGTTAGGAATTAACGGTATAACTGTTATCTTATTAATAAAATACAGCTCTGTTACAGAAATAATCGTAATGTTTGAATGAGATGATTCTGCAGGAGGCTGTAAGGTCAGTTAAAACATAGACTTTGGGTCTTTACTACCCCCTTCACCCATTACCCTCTCTAAGATTTGACCCCTTTGACCTGTTTAAGATAAAACAGAACCCAATTTGACAAATTGATAAGGTAAGCGGTCGTTATATTACTTATTATAAAAAAAACATAGACTTTGTAAACAATGTTCTTATAACTGTGTAGTTTTCTGCTATCTTTTTTGTTCTTTTCTTTCTTTGTTCCTTATATTATCTGTAGACAGTTTGTTACTTATCAAGAAGTGATTTGTTACTTCCCAGATGATCATGGAAAGAAAATTTCAACCGGTTATAATCTTCAGCTTTAGCAGAAGAGAGTGTGAGCAACATGCAATGGCAATGACCAAACTTGATTTCAATAGCCAGGAAGAGAAAGATGTGGTCGAGCAAGTCTTTAAAAATGCAATACAATGCCTTAGTGAGGAAGATAGAAACCTCCCAGCAATTGAGTTGATGTTGCCTTTGCTACAACGAGGCATTGCTGTTCATCATTCTGGCCTTCTTCCTATTATCAAGGAACTGGTAGAACTCTTGTTCCAAGAAGGCCTTGTGAAAGCACTTTTTGCCACAGAGACAGTAAGATTTCGTTATTTTTTGAAGCTTTTATTTTTTTACAAATTCATTTCAAAGTTTAGGTTAGAGGTTACAAATTGCAGGTTGGGTAATGGGTCAAAGTGAGTATCTCTGGTATGGGTCCGGTTTGGCCGAAGTGAGACACCTCTTGTCCATTTTTAGACTTTTTTATAACTAATGTTCCGAATGTGAGTACTATAAGTAAATTATAACAATATTAATCTTTTTTTTCTTCATTTTTTGCATCAGTAATCTACTAATCTAGTTTGTTGGATGAAAGGAAAAACACTTTTTCTGACTTTGACCCGTTCGAGATAATTTTTGTTTTACCCAGATCCATATTTGTAAGTAAGTGGGTTGAAATTGCCACTGTCCTCGTAGATCACATTAATACGTTTCACTTGGCTTAAATGTGCAACAGTTTGCAATGGGGCTGAACATGCCTGCAAAAACAGTTGTTTTTACCAGTGTTAGAAAATGGGATGGTGACAGCCATCGGTATGTAGGATCTGGTGAGTATATTCAGGTGAGTATCACAACATTTCAATAGAATAATATGCTCACTTTGACTTGCACAAGTTTTCTTATTGTGTTTTGGGTTTTTTACTTGTAGATGAGTGGAAGAGCTGGACGTCGGGGCAAAGATGAACGTGGTATATGTATCATAATGATTGATGAACAGGTATTAGTCTCCGCTTCTAATGCTTTGTGTTGCTGTGTTGATTTATTAGTTATTACTAGGGGAGTCAATTGTATTCACTCAGTAAAGTGATTATGTTGACGCTAAAGTTCATTATATTCTTCGTTGTATAAAGTACCTCATCAGATCCCTTGAACAAGGCCTTTTAACTGTGTCTTGATTTAGTAATTTCGACTTTAGAGACTGATAGGTAATATTCCAAGTGTTGATTAGGAAGTGTCCCCATATTAGAATAAGAACATATTAATGTATTGCGATAACAAATTTAATTAGAAGGCTAGAATTCAGCTTGTGTTTGTCACACAAGCATAGTGAAAGCAATACAATAACTTCGAAAACTAATAATTGAGGGTCTGAAAATCAGGAAGTAAAGTATTGATATTGATAAGTTCATAACACCTATTGATTTTCAGATGGAGATGAATACTCTTAAGGACATGGTCCTTGGGAAACCTGCTCCATTGGTCAGTACTTTCAGGTTGAGCTACTACTCGATATTGAACTTAATGAGACGAGCCGAGGGCCAATTTACTGCGGAACATGTTATCAAAAATTCCTTTCACCAATTTCAGTATGAAAAGGTTTTTCTGACTAAACTATTACCACCAATTTACATTTCTTTTACATAAAAACAATAGCTTCTAACATATGGGGTTTCATCCTTTTTTTAGACGTTACCTGATATTGGGAAAAAGGTTGCCAAGTTAGAAGAGGAAGTAACTAAGCTTGACGCATCTGGAGAGGTGAGGCAATAAGGGTAAATTTTATTGAAAGTAGTCTTTTGATCTTTTAATGCATAATGAGATTGTATACCTATTGTGTTTCTTTTCAGGCGGATGTTGCTGAATATCATAAACTTAAACTTGAAATCTCTGAACTTGAGAAGAAGATGATGGCAGAAATAACTAGGCCCGAGAGAGCTCTATATTTTCTTCTACCTGGTAGGCTGGTATGTGATGAGATCGATGATTAGTTTTTCATTTTTTTGATGCTAATAAGTAATCTACAATCCGTTGATTGATGGGTCACACCCAATACTGCTAGGTCAAAGGCCCTTTTGGTTCTAAGTTTTCTATCTAACTGACTGTTTATTTTGACCGGTCACACCTCCTCGTCTAAAGCTCTTATATCTGGAAAAACACACATTGGATTTCAGGATTTGTCTATGGTTATTATTGGCTCTTTTGTTCCTTACTCTGTTTAACCTTACGCATTGCAGGTTAAGGTTCAAGAAGCTGGAACAGACTGGGGCTGGGGAGTGGTTGTGAATGTTGTGAAAAAACCCGCCCCACCACTAGGCTCTTTGCCTCCTCCTTCGCGTGGTAGTAGTTATATAGTTGACACTTTGCTTCATTGTTCTATTGGTTCGAGCGAAAGTGGTTCTCGTCCGAAGCCATGTCCTCCACGTTCTGGGCAGAAGGGTGAAATGCATGTGGTGAGTTATGACCCAAAGGAGTTCTTTTTGGTATGGGTGTGGCGGGACTGGGTCAGTTTAGGTTGACTTAAAACTCTTCTGTCCAGTGTTTTGTAGTTATTAAATAATTAGTGTCAGTCTGTCAGATATGGTTACAAATCTATAGTATCATTAGTAATCTGATATTTAATGGAATGGAGGTTTTATGTTTCCAAAATACACCATGATTGTCATTTGATTGTTCTACTGGGCAGTTGTACCGTCATAGTCCAATAAAAACTTTTATTTTTATATAAGTTCAAAACTGGGATTGTTATAGATTGCAAGAGTTAAATATGTGATTGCAAGAGTTAAATATGTGATGTAAAGTTGTAAACCATTATTGTATTTCAGGTTCCTGTGCAATTGCCCTTGATTTCAGCATTGAGTAAGCTTAGAATATCAATTCCTTCTGATCTCCGTCCTATTGAGGCACGACAAAATGTACTATTGGCAGTAGAGGAGCTTGAAAAACGCTTTCCTCAAGGCCTTCCAAGACTTAACCCTGTCAAGGTATATATGAGCTTCTTTTCATTGAGTTCTCAATGTGGATTGGAAAGTATAATAATAATCCTTTACTCTTTGCTTTTATTTTTTTATTGGTATCATCAATCTTGATTAACGTGAATTATGTTGGCAGGACATGGGCATAGAAGAACCTGAGTTTGTCGACTTGGTGAATCAGATTGAAAAACTTGGCCAAGAATTGCTTTCTCATCCATTGCACAAGGTCTAGGCTATATGTCAGCTTCTTATTCATTTGTTTATATATCAAATATTATAATTCTGTTCACCATTTGAGGGAGCAGTAAACTCTTAACCGCATTTTACTATCTAAAATTGTAGCTCGCAAAGTCAAGTTTCACTTATCATTGCTAAATATGTTTTGTAATTTCAGTCTCAAGATGAAAATCAAATCCAATGTTTCAAGAGAAAAGCAGAAGTGAATCATGAAATTCAACAGTTGAAAACAAAAATGCGTGATTCACAGGTAATCAACTATATTTCTGTCAGAATATGTTGGTCGATATTGTGCTTTTGTATTTCGTGTTAATTATTTCCTTCAGAATTTCTCAGTCAATATGGTGCTTTTGTATTTTGCATGTGGTATTTCCTTACCCTTTAATGTTCATCTTTCCTTGGAGTAAACTTGAGTATTACATGTTACATATTCTTGGTTTACATCTTAATAAACCATCTCATAAACATGAATATGGCTTCTTCATGCAGCTTCAAAAGTTCCGAGACGAACTTAAAAACCGATCACGGGTTTTGAAAAAACTGGGGCATATCGATGCTGAAGGAATAGTTCAAGTGAAGGGACGTGCAGCATGTTTGATTGACACAGGGGATGAACTCTTAGTCACTGAATTGATGTTTAATGGTAATAAAATAAGTCAGTTTGATATATACTATATGGTGTTTAAAAGATTTTGATCATATGTCTATATTTTAAATGGATTAGGTACGTTCAATGATCTGGATCATCATCAAGTTGCTGCACTGGCAAGTTGCTTTATTCAAGGAGACAAATCTAGTGAACAAATACAATTAAGAACAGAACTTGCCAAACCATTACAACAGCTTCAAGATAGTGCACGTAGAATAGCAGAGGTGAATTTTATTATTGCACTCTTACCTTCAGAGTTGTTCATTAAAGACTTCAAAATCTAACATGTTAAATGTGCAGATACAACATGAATGCAAATTGGAAGTCAACGTGGATGAATATGTGGAGGCAGTTGTTAGACCATACTTGATGGATGTAATATATTGTTGGTCAAAAGTAAGATAGTTCCAGCCCATCCAATAAAGAGTTTGATATACGAATGTCATATTGTAAATTTCGGGTTTTCTTTCAGGGATCATCTTTTTCTGAAGTTATACAAATGACTGATATCTTCGAGGGGAGTATTATTAGACTTGCTAGAAGACTCGACGAGTTTTTGAATCAGGCAAGTTTATCTATGTTTAAATAAGTTTGATATTCTAGTTAAAACTGTTATGGAAACTTTAGTTCCTCATCTAAACTGGAGAAGAAAGGTTTCCAAATAAATCTTTCTTTTATTGGTTTTCGTTTTGCACATGTTGGGTTTAATCTTACTATGATGAACAAAATCACAGGTAATATATGAATATACTTTCTATTATATTGTAACTTGCAATATTTGTTCACACCAATTTACAGACGCTTTGACCATATATATAGATATCGAAGAGACACTATGAAACAGTGTGTTGTTTCATGAAGCGGTGCCTATTCTAATAACCGACTCCAATTTGACAATAACCGACTAATAACTGACACTAACTACCTATCCTTTCCTATCGGTTGTGTCTCTTGCCAAGAGTCACGTACCCATCTATATATTTACATAATACATACTAGACTTTCTAACTTGACATATATAAACCAAAGTTTTGGTTAACAATCAACACTCCCCCTTAAACTAAACTTTGGTTTAAGGTAGGTCTTCAACTTGCTTTCCATCTTGCTTTTCACAGCAAGGATGGATCATCATCTGAGCAATAAGCGAGGTGCGATACTTCATTCTTGTCTTTCTCCTTCCATTTGGTACATTCGTAAGCAAGGTGACCAAATTCACCACAATTATAGCATCTCATTTTATTCTTGCCTTGTTCTCCTTGCCTTGTATCTCTTCCTCGTCCTTTTCCTACTTTGTTAAAGTTTCTCCCTCTTCCTTGATTGCTTGAACTTGCCATCAAAAGTTTGTCTTGATAATTTTCTTCATGTTCGTCTTGACTTTTGAGTCGTTCTTCAAAAGCAATTAGTCTTCCAACGGCTTCTTCAAACAACATTTTGTCTAAATCTTGACATTGTTCAATAGACGCCACGATAGGTAGAAACCTTTTTGGAACAGAGTTAAGTAGTTTCCTTACGAGCACCTTATCTTTCAAAGTTTCACCAAGGCCCTTAAACTTGGCCTTTATACTACTTAACTTTCCTCCATAGTCGCTTACTTTTTCGTTTGTCTTCATCCTTAGCGTCTCTAGTTCGCTCCTCAAGGTTTGTAGTCGTGCCTTTTGAACTAGATCCGCACCCAGATACTTGACTTTGATCGAATCCCATACTTCCTTTGCACTTTCGTATTGCGCAACTTGCATTAAGACATCTTGTGGCAATGTTTGAAAGATCATTGCCTTTGTTGTATTTTCTTTCTTCTCATCCACATTATCTTCGGTACTGATTATTTCAAACAAACCATGAGCCTTTAAGATTGTTTCCATCATGATTGCCCATGTTGTGTAGTTTGTTTCAGTCATTTTCGGACATTGAAGTGCTATGTTTTGCTCTCGAGTTGGTATAGATTGATTAAAGTAGAAAGACCGAATCTTTTGAGATTCATAGCAAGTTGAACGAATTTTAAATAATTCGTTCAAAGAAGTAAGACCGAACCTTCGTGATTCACAAAGTAAGACCGAACCCTTGTGGTTCACAAAGTAAGAAGAAACCTATCGTTTTTACGAAACCTAGTGTTTAATGAAACCATGGCGTTTCAAAGTAAGTAAGAAAAACTCTAGTGTTTCCAAAGTAAGTAAGTAAGAAAAACGTTAGTGTTTCAAAGTAAGTATGTGCAAATTCTAGTGTTTTTCAAAGTACGTCAGAAAAACGCTAGTGTTGCAAAGTAAGTAAGAAAGATCATTTTTGGTCAAAGAGACACTTTTGGTATTTCGTAGTACGTAAGAAAAACCAACCTTGATCAAAGTAAGAGAAACATTTTGTTTCAAGTAAGAAGTCCTTCGTGGCGAATAAGACCTTTGTGGCAAGTAAGACCTTCGTGGCAAATAAGACCTTAGTGGCAAAGCAAGAAAGAAAGACCTTCGTGGCAAAGCAAGAAAGAAAGACGACTTGTGTCGTACAAGAATTTTAACATGTGTGGCACAAGCAAGAAAGGCAAGTAAGCAACGGGCATGACAACAAGGGAATGTTCAAAGTGGAAAGACAAGAAAAAAGACAAGCAAGATGAGTCTAGTCTCATTTATGGCGATGAAGAATCAACCTTGTTGTAACGAGCAAGACAAAGCAAGTTGAAGACCTGCCTTAAACCAAAGTTTAGTTTAAGGGGGAGTGTTGATTATTAACCTAAACTTTGGGTTAAATATGTCAAGTCCGAAAGTACGTTAGAGTCTAGTATGTATTATTGATAAGTAAAGGGTTGTGAAGTGAAAATTAGGCAGTTTGGCAGTTGGGTAACTGTCAACAAAGGCGGTAGCCCTTCACAACAGTCACCATGGTTCAAAAGCACCGTTGGAAAACTATATATATGTATGTCGTGTGTCAGTTTAGTGTGTGTGTGTCTGGACGATCAAAGGGTATAACATACCCAATGATAAGTCCGTAAGATTGTATGAACAATATTGCAAGTATCAATCGAATAGCAAGATTATATTCATACATACCTGTGATTTTATTCATATTGCAAGATTAATTCCAACAGCACAAACTTCCCATCTTTACAAATCCAACATATTATTGTTTCATATGGATGGAGTTACCTAAGGCCAAATTGTTTTACATGTCATGTCTTGGAGAAAATTGCATTGCCTATCTTAGAACAAACTGTTAGAAATAAACCATGGCTGTTTTCCATTGACATGTATCCTTAGAACAAACTTTTTAAGAACTATGAAACTAACGTCAAGAACTTTTATCTGAATATAACAGTTGCGTGCTGCTGCTCATGCTGTCGGAGAAGCAGGTTTAGAGGACAAGTTTGCTGCCGCCAGTGACAGCCTTCGTAGGGGGATTATGTTTGCCAATTCTCTATATTTGTGAGTTAAGTGTTGCATGATATTCTTAGATTTGCAAATGCTAGTTTACATGATAGAGACACCGCACTAAGTGGTGTGGTGTAGGAATTCTTAGGGTTCCCTTTTACTACGTTGGCTCTCTGTATTTCTGTTTGGGTCGACCCTGTTGGGGTGATGTTGTACTTGTGTAAATTGGCAGTTTTTTTCTCAAAATTACGTGGAAAGAATCGACTCAGGTTTGAATCATTGATGACTATTTGTTTTAATATTGGAAGAATCTTTTAATATTGGATCCTATGTGCACACAGTCGTGAACAAAAAATCCGAAATCAGACCGTCCCAAACCAGTTTGTATAGGTTTGGGTTTTCAATCCGCCAAAAACCGAAACCAGGTTTGGCCATAATACCGAACATGTACACCTCTGTGCACATGGCCTGAATGTGCATAAGCGCCAGAGGGATATTCACAACAGGTTTACTGACACTAAACAATGAAAAGAATCTGCCCAATTGAACCTAAAAAGGTTTGATTGTTAGCTTTCTGTTCGTATTTTATGCCTGACATTGTGAGAGGATACTATAGCTAAGGGGAGCCAATAAAGACAGACACAGGCATGTAAGCCCACGAGCTGAATATGTAACCAAAAATCGGCTCCATTTGAAATTCATTGAATATGTAACCAGAAGTAGAACCCCATTTGAATGTTGTTTTGTAACTAGATGTTACATGTTTTCTAATGTAAATTCCAAAAGATATTAAAACTTGTACTTTGAAATAAGCTGATCAGAGTTTACTTATACTTCGTTTATCTCTTAACCATGATTTAGCTCTGTATTTACTGATGTCGCCTTTGTAGTCTCGACATCGAGTAGTACTCTGATCATCTCTCAACCCAATTTCGCGTCTCCATCACTGATGTCACCCTTACTTTTTTTTTTTTTAGAACGGCAATAGATGTCACCCTTACTTAGTCTCAACTTTCGATACTCTTGTATCCATATTATATGGACTTTGAACACTTGAATCAACTTTCGATACTCTTGTATCCATATTATACGGACTTTGAACACTTGAATCTTGCAGGGTTTGGTTTTCTTACTATTTATACCTTAAAAGTTAAAATGTAAATAGTTTTTGCCAAACAAAGTGAATACATAATCTACGATATATTTGTCTATTAAAAGACTTAGTACTACCGAGTGTTTCTTTTGTTTTCAACAAGATTTTTTCTCTGCTAAATGTACCTTGATACTTAAGGGTAGCAGTTATACAAACTTTAAAATGTTACATTTATAGCATAAGTTAAAAAAACCCTTCCTATAAATACATAATTAATGCAACCACATTACCACAACGTAGTGTAGCAATATATTAGGCCGGCTTTTTTATTGACTTAAACGAGCATACTTTGTTTTGGTATTTACTTGTAAAAGCGTCTGCTTTGAAGGCTACAAACCTAGCATTATATAACTCAAATTAGGACTTAGGAGGAAATAGATACATTTGGAAGTCAATAAAATATGTAGCACGTGGTAAAGAGTATAATTGTACTGTATATGGAATTTAGCTGATAACTATAGAATTTTTCTTAGACCATCTCCAATGGGGCTGTTTTTTGGTGCCCTTAGTTGTCCATAGATATTCTTTGCCATTGAAGCTTGTCCAAAACTAAAGATTTTTTGATGTAAGGGCATGCCCTTAGGCTATCTCCAATACTAAATGTTTTTTTTTGTATATAGATGTAAGGATGTTTGTATGGTTGGATGTAAAACTAAATGATTTTAAGGATATGTAAGGATTTTAAGGATTTGTAAGGATATGATATGACAGCTCAAGGACGTCCTTAGCATTGGAGATAGCCTTAGTATGGATATTGTTGGTATAGGTTTTTTTTTTTTTTTATATGTCCATGGACCAAGAATATGGATGTATTTTTTTGGTATTAATAAAAAATAATTTTTAGTGAAAAAAAAAACAAAAATTGGTTCAAGTTAAAAAATTAAAAAAAGAAAAGAAAAAAAAAGAGTATAATTGTACAAACGGTTGACTAAGTTTTTCATTACCGAATAGCTCCTCTTTTGTGAGAATTTCACATTGAAACATTAGTTAACTGTTGAGATACTCAAGAAAACTTAATATTTGCAACAGCTATGTTTTAGACTAGCTTTTAACCATTTAATCAGTTCTTAAATAACTAGGATTTATATGTTCATATTTGCGACTCATTTCAAAATTCAACAATTGCAAAGTCCAACTATACAGCCGTTGACTAATTTCTCATAATTGACTAGCTTCTATTTCACGAAAAATGAGCATATCTAACTTTTAAAATTGGGACTAATTTTAATATCTGAAAGTATCAAGTTAAGTATAAATTTGGAAAAAAGATAAAAATAAATGAGATTATTTATATTCAGATTATTCAAAGATATTAAAATGGAAAATGAACTACGAGTACTAAACATTAATTAACTTTTACTTTAATTATAACCCTTGGCCCTGGGTTACATATATAATTAATAACGGCGTAGGCCCAAAATTCCGAAATTTTTCATCAAAATACATTCATAATCTCCAGTGAATGACCACAAATGTGTCCATCAATACAACTTCCCATTGTGATGCATGATCATCGACAAAAACAAGCTGCTACACAACTTAAGTTTGCAACAAGTGACAATAACTCATGCATCAAAAGATTGTACATCATGCATGACTGGTTGTATCCGACACATCAAAATCTTGAAACATTCATTACAATCTATGAACAACCAGATGACAAAACTGCAAAGCTAAAAACAAGTACTAACCCCTAAAGCCCCTCTTTCACCCACATTACCAGTCTTCATTGTTTTCTTTGCCGCCGAAACATTATATATAAACTTATTCTGGGTTCATTTTTTGAACCAAAATTTCCATTATTTATATCTATGTATACTATATATAATATATGTATATATATATACTATATAAATATATAAGATACGTGAGTATAGATATGTAGTGAAAAACTTCATGCTACAGCCATCCCGGCAGGAAACTGCATAGGACTGGAGCATAGAGGCTCGACATACTCGGGCTGTTTCCTCACCCCTGATGCATATTTTTCTTTGTGTTCATCAGCGGAGATCTGCTTGTACCGGCATTCTTCACTACAAAATGCTTTCTCACCTCTAAAAGTAACAACAAATAAAAAACAAACAAATAATCAGCCAAATAGATATAATCTGGTATAATACGTTTTCTTGATACTGTTTAATAGAAATTTAACAAACTAATATGTAAAGAGACTCAAACTCACAACCTATTACATACATAATGTCTAGTGCCATTTGATGATGTCAAGTGTTCAACAAGATATAAAATCTCGAGTCTACACAGCTGATCTATGACGCTTCATATGTAAGAAAGCCAAGATTTATGTATTTTCATATATATTTTCAAGCAGGATATTCACTACCATAACAGCTTCTTCTTTTCTTTTTTTACTTCTTTACACTATACAAAGTTTTTCCAAGCTATGCATGTTATGCCTTTGATTTCCATGTACATCTGCCCATTGAATTTAGATCGAGGGAAAATGACATAAACAGGTTGTAACCTACATATGTAAACAATTGTTCTCTTATCTTCCTTGATCATGAGAGTATCCTAAAAAAGGATATTGACTAGGACAACGGTATATCAAACAGCCTGGAAGTACAAGATCTTGATTGCATCATAAGTTATTGACAAAAGGGAAGCCAAGATCTTACTCAATTCAGAAACATGAATAATTTATAGCTTAATAATAACTCAACAAAAGCCATTTACAAGGCCAACCCTGCAATTTCTAGCTAATTTTTGTGCATAGTATTCCGGTTATATTGAAATAAATAACAATAAATTGGTAGAAGCTTCATAAGTCTTTTCTATTGGATATTGCACTTATGTTCGTTTAGAAAGTAACTAATTGTCCAAGTGATCAAATGATCATAGTATATAGGTACATAATAATTTGGATCCTACTTTGAGTATGTGTCCAATGAATCGTTACGGGGCAACATCTCAATCAACTGCATACAAGCATCTCACCATAGACATACAGTGTCCTAGTCTTTTAAGTTTTAACAATGATATTTGTTTGATATCAAACTACAATTAGTTCAAGATGGATCCTTTTTAATTAAGAACAATCTCATTACTTCAGAGTGTCATCTAATACAAATACCCAATACAAAAAAGCTTCCTATAATCATCTACTTTTCAATCAAATCAAACACAACAACAAAATAATCAGGTTACTCCATACACACTCCAGACAGCATATATTAAATTTCAAATTCAACTCCAAAACCATAAAGTTTGCAACTTGCAAAAAACATCAACAAAAACGATACCCAATCCTGTCATGGGAGGGGTATCCAGGAGGTAGAAAGACTGGTTCCAAAACAAGAACAAACTCATATCCTAAAATCATCAAATAGCTCAAAGTTCACAACCTTACCAAATTCTTCACACACACAAAAATAAAGATTAAAATATAAAAGAGAATTGTTTTTTCCATACCTGTACATGAAAATATCCAATCCAAGAAGCTTTTTCTTGCAGAGGTAACAACAACTCAAGAAATCCACATCATCAAACACCATCCCAACACTACTAACCATTGGTGGAGATGGTCCACAAAACAAACCACCACCACCACCACTATTATGATTATTATTTTTGTTATTATTATAAGTACTACTAACCCAATAACTAGCACCACTTTTCTTCTTAAGCCCATCATCAAAATATTCTCTTTTTTTAATCAAATTATTCCCAGCATGTGATATAACACATGTATACTCTTCCAACAACTCAATTTCAACATCATTTTTAACAATTGGCCTTTTAGTACTGAATATTGGGATTGGATTGGATCTTGGTGAAACTGAAAAAACAGGATTTTGAGCACTATTATTATTAGTACTATTATGAGCATGTTGTGATTCTTGATTCAAAGCCACCACAATTCCCAGTCCAACAACACCATTTTGATCTCCAAATAGTCTTTTTTGTGACTTGTTTTGAAGGTCATTTGAATTTGATGAAGATAAGAAAAAAGGTAGTGTTAATCTTGGCTTGTTAGTATTCTTTCCTTTGAAATTTGTCATTTTTAAGACAAGATTTTATATGGGTGTTTGTCAAAATTCAATCTTTTTGTTTACAAAATTACAAATCATCAAAAACAAAATTGGGTTTTGAAGAAAACTGGAAACTTGTATCGAATATACTGATGATGGTATAGGATTATAGATATACATATACATAAATATGTATATGTGTTGGAGGTGGTTTAGAAGGAAGAAAGGGAGGGGGAGAGAGATGGCTTTAAGAGAGAGAAGGCCACCTGCTCTCTTCCTCTGCTTCTTCTTCATCAATGAAATAGGCTCCTCAAGTAATTTAAAGAGAGAGAAAAAGATTAAAGAAGCCACAATGGCAATCAAGTAAATATATGATAATTGAAGGGCTAAGTATTTATCAATTTTCATTTATTCTATTTCTTATGTATTGCTTTTTCCTTTTACTCCCTTTGTGTTGTGTGTCCATGTATTTTTCTCCCTTAATTTTTTTATTGATAGTAAAGAAAGTTGTTTTCGATTAAACTGAATATAGTAAGTAATTAAACACCCAATGTCATTTTTTACAGGTTTTGGGTTCTAATATCTTGATGGTGTATGTGGGAGGTTGTGATGTAGACAGTCTTATCTCTATTAAGGTAGAAAGATTGCTTCTAAGTTCTATCTAAATGATAGAAAAAGACTTCCAAAATTTGCATGGAGTAATATTTGTTTATTGTTTAGTATTATTGATGCAGTTTCACACGCAATCAAATGGCTCAAGAACAAATGATTAAATCAAAGACCGGAATCATTGACAAAACGTCAATTCTTTTATAATTCAATAATAATCAACTCCACCTTACAATAACCAAAGACCCCTATTTATATTAACCCTAACATTATTAAACTAGGAAACAAATCAATCTATAATTATCTAATAAAATAAAGAGATAACTTATAAAAATAAAAGATAACAATATAACTTAAATTCAACCCAATAAGAGGTTGGGTCGGGTTACCGGTCTCCTGCATCAATTATAGTGTGATATATTCTGATATTTCTGTAATTGTTATCATAAATGTAGAATTAATGATTTGCTATGTTCATGACTCAGTAATATTGTCATACTGATAGTGGTGATCTAGACGTTAAAAAAAAAAAGAGGTCGGGGCTTTTGATTCACTAAGTTTTTTATAGTTTTTGTTTGTATGACCGTTCGAATAAGATATTTATATGCCCAAAAGAGCTCTAACGAAACACATAATATTGAGCAAAGCATTCCAATGCCAGAGTATCATGTACCTACTAGGATCATGATTATTGTGTCATGTTAAAGTATTAGTTCCTTATATTTGATGAGTTTTGTTAAAAGTGATTATACAATGTTACTTGTCATCCATATGCACGTACATTACAAGTTTTATCTTTGGGTTTCTATATGGTCAATTGTTCATGCTAATAGTAGTTAAGTTGGCTTCAACCATACTTGTACGATAAAGTAATATACATATGTGTATATATTTATCCGTGTATTAGTTCCACAATGATTTCATCATGTAAACTCCTTTTTGTGTACGTAGCAAAGGTTTTTATTTGGTAATGCCCAACAACCTTTCAAATATTCCTATACAAAATAAGGAAATATAAATTGTAGTTACCTGAGTTTTTGTCATCATAACAAACTCTCATAATGATTGAACAAAATTATTCACTATTTGCCAAACAAACCTAATGGGTTGCCGAACAATATCAATGTGACATCGCTTGTAAATATATAGACATCCAATAAAAATATGGTTTTTTCTCTATATATGAATGAAATTGACAATTTCGATATTGTTATGAATTTCTTAATAAGTTATTTTACAAAAATCTAATATTGATTTATAAGAAAGCATGCCATGTTTATATCTTCTCATACAACGTATTTGGTAGTCAAAATAAAATAAAGCGACATTTTTATTTGTGAAGGTTACCAAATAGTGTAAAATCTTGTGGATTGATCCGTTAATTTAAAAAGTAGTGTGATTGTTTCACACACTATCAATAACCTCAGGGTGTATTTTCTCCTTGTTTTCTTCTCCATATTTCGTGTTTTTTTTTTTTATTTCCAACTTTGTTTTAAGAATATAATATAATATATAATATAATATAATAATTTCTGCCAATCATACCTAGAAAGATTCTTTTCGATTTATTATTTAATGCCAAATGTAGACATTTTATTTAACTGAATATATTTATGTGATTTGCAAAATACTTCTCCTCTTTATTTTCGATACTTTATCAGTTTATTGAGATATTTTTTATTTTTTATTTTAACCTACTATATAACTTAAAAAATATATGTATTATTCTGTTTTTTTCTGTTTCATTATATTTTCTTATGATGCATACAAAAGAAAAAAAAAAAAAAAAAAAAAAAAAAAAAAAAAAAAAAAAAAAAAAAAAAAAAAAAAAAAAAAAAAAAAAAAAAAAAAAAAAAAAAAAAAAAAAAAAAAAAAAAAAAAAAAAAAAAAAAAAAAAAAAAAAAAAAAAAAAAAAAAAAAAAAAAAAAAAAAAAAAAAAAAAAAAAAAAAAAAAAAAAAAAAAAAAAAAAAAAAAAAAAAAAAAAAAAAAAAAAAAAAAAAAAAAAAAAAAAAAAAAAAAAAAAAAAAAAAAAAAAAAAAAAAAAAAAAAAAAAAAAAAAAAAAAAAAAAAAAAAAAAAAAAAAAAAAAAAAAAAAAAAAAAAAAAAAAAAAAAAAAAAAAAAAAAAAAAAAAAAAAAAAAAAAAAAAAAAAAAAAAAAAAAAAAAAAAAAAAAAAAAAAAAAAAAAAAAAAAAAAAAAAAAAAAAAAAAAAAAAAAAAAAAAAAAAAAAAAAAAAAAAAAAAAAAAAAAAAAAAAAAAAAAAAAAAAAAAAAAAAAAAAAAAAAAAAAAAAAAAAAAAAAATAGTGGTGATCTAGACGTTAAAAAAAAAAAGAGGTCGGGGCTTTTGATTCACTAAGTTTTTTATAGTTTTTGTTTGTATGACCGTTCGAATAAGATATTTATATGCCCAAAAGAGCTCTAACGAAACACATAATATTGAGCAAAGCATTCCAATGCCAGAGTATCATGTACCTACTAGGATCATGATTATTGTGTCATGTTAAAGTATTAGTTCCTTATATTTGATGAGTTTTGTTAAAAGTGATTATACAATGTTACTTGTCATCCATATGCACGTACATTACAAGTTTTATCTTTGGGTTTCTATATGGTCAATTGTTCATGCTAATAGTAGTTAAGTTGGCTTCAACCATACTTGTACGATAAAGTAATATACATATGTGTATATATTTATCCGTGTATTAGTTCCACAATGATTTCATCATGTAAACTCCTTTTTGTGTACGTAGCAAAGGTTTTTATTTGGTAATGCCCAACAACCTTTCAAATATTCCTATACAAAATAAGGAAATATAAATTGTAGTTACCTGAGTTTTTGTCATCATAACAAACTCTCATAATGATTGAACAAAATTATTCACTATTTGCCAAACAAACCTAATGGGTTGCCGAACAATATCAATGTGACATCGCTTGTAAATATATAGACATCCAATAAAAATATGGTTTTTTCTCTATATATGAATGAAATTGACAATTTCGATATTGTTATGAATTTCTTAATAAGTTATTTTACAAAAATCTAATATTGATTTATAAGAAAGCATGCCATGTTTATATCTTCTCATACAACGTATTTGGTAGTCAAAATAAAATAAAGCGACATTTTTATTTGTGAAGGTTACCAAATAGTGTAAAATCTTGTGGATTGATCCGTTAATTTAAAAAGTAGTGTGATTGTTTCACACACTATCAATAACCTCAGGGTGTATTTTCTCCTTGTTTTCTTCTCCATATTTCGTGTTTTTTTTTTTTATTTCCAACTTTGTTTAATAATATAATATAATATAAATATAATATATAATTAATATAATATATAATATAATATAATATAATATAATATATAATATAATATAATATATAATATAATATAATATATAATATAATATATAATATAATATAATATAATATAATATATAATATAATATAATATATATATATATATATATATAATATAATATAATATATTAATATATAATATAATATAATATAGTAGAGATATATATATATATATATACGTGGATATGAATTACTATTCACATGCTATTAATTATATATATATATAATATAATATAATATAATATAATATAATATATAATATAATATAATATAATATATAATATAATAATTTCTGCCAATCATACCTAGAAAGATTCTTTTCGATTTATTATTTAATGCCAAATGTAGACATTTTATTTAACTGAATATATTTATGTGATTTGCAAAATACTTCTCCTCTTTATTTTCGATACTTTATCAGTTTATTGAGATATTTTTTATTTTTTATTTTAACCTACTATATAACTTAAAAAATATATGTATTATTCTGTTTTTTTCTGTTTCATTATATTTTCTTATGATGCATACAAAAGAATTCGGGTATGTGTTACCTTTTTTTTAATCGCAATAGTTTTTTTTCCTTCTAAATAATAAAGAGTTATATTACTAACAATTAATTGAGAAAATTTCATTACATACCCTTGTGGTATACCATATTATCAAGTTTCACCCCTCTCGTTTTTTCTTATCATTAGATACCCATATGGTGACTTTTTGTTTCATTACATACCCGTCCTCCTAACGGACGTTTATTGCCCTCCGTTAACCCCCTCATGTGCAGCGCACATGAGGGTATTTTAGTCCTTTTCACCTCTAAAACACTTTCTCCTCCTTTCTCATTCACTTTTTCAGATCAAAACTCATTTTTTTTCTAAATCTAAACATACAATAACAATAACAACAAAATCTAAAAAATTTCATAAACAAAACCCAAATTAACAACCCAAACACCAACAAGATCTTCT
The DNA here is from genome assembly GCA_034093135.1 of Erigeron breviscapus. Lineage (NCBI taxonomy): Eukaryota > Viridiplantae > Streptophyta > Magnoliopsida > Asterales > Asteraceae > Erigeron > Erigeron breviscapus. The sequence continues at coordinate 21,898,996 of CM067170.1, forward strand.
CACAACCTTAAATCTAATCACAAAAAATCTGTCTTCACTTACAGAATATATATACATATATATAAATCCACTTGATAACTCGTATATACTAATAGGTTCCTCAATATATATATACACATATATATATACACACACACTCACACATATAGATACCAGAAATCAATACCAAACAGAAATCATCAAATAATACTACAAATCAATAGATACCAGAAATCGGATTGTGAGATTCAGGCGATGGAACTACCAATAGATACCAGAAATCATCAAATAATACTACAAATCAATACCAAACAGAAATAGGTTTCAATTTACACAAATATATATATATATTATATATATATATATATATTGTAACATCCGTGAATTTTGACCCGTTGACTTTTCGTGTAATATGACTAACAATTTAAGTTAATGAATTAATTGGGTCGTTTCGTGATTTATGACTATGTGGTATATTAGTCGGGTCGTCGTAGGTGTAGTCGGTACTTAATTGTGCAACTAATGGTATAGCGGTTGAGAAGGGAAACGGGTCGGCCCGTGGGTAGTCCATGACCCACCAAGCCCCCAAGACCCATCTTCCCCCCTTATCCTTTTCCTCCCTCTCATTTCTCATTACCATCTCTTTCTCTCTTTCTCTCAAAAGCAAAAGAACCATTTTAATCTCTTCACCATTTCTTGCATCAAATTAGTAGTGGGTCGATTATAACACAAGAATCTTAGCCATCTTAACCTCGTTTGCTTCATATCGAAGAATCAAAGTCAAGTTCTTACCATTTTATCCATTTGACCTAAATTCGGGTTCTAGCTCAAGGAGACGTTTTGGTAAGTCAAATTCATCCCATTTACTTCTATTTATACTTGTTCAAATGTTTCTAGTCATTTTTATGGGATTTCAAGACATGTTTATGGTAAAAATGGAAATTAGGTTTAGGGTTAGGATTTGAACGATTCATGAGGGATTTTGATGTTTTGGTCGAAATGGTGGGTTGGGTTATGTGTATTTATGGTCATTGATGTTTAGTTATGCTTCAAAATGGGTTACAAATCGTTTTGGTGTGGTTTGGGTTGAATTTGGGGGTTTTGGGTTCGTTTTTCTGCACTTGGTTGCTGCTGGTGTAGTTGCTGCCCAGTATGGGGCGTAACCTACGCCCCTTGGGGCCGTAGGTTACGCCAGTTGTATTTCCTTAGGCGTAGGCTACGCCCATTTGGGCCGTAGCTTACGCTTATCCCCATCTTTAAAATTGAATCTGGAGATTTCATCTGGAGCTTGAATCTGGAGCTGCCCAGGTTGGGCGTAACTTACGCCCCACCCAAGCGTAGGTTACGCCAGGCCATTTTTCTTGGGCGTAGGTTACGCCCATAGGGGCCGTAGCTTACGCCTATCCCTAACTTCAATTTTGACCTTACGCCAAAATGTTTCTGTTTACGCCAACTTTTACGCCAAAAAGCCCTTTTCTAGAGGGCCGTAGCTTACGCCACTTTGGGCCGTAAGTTACGCCTGCTGTAATTTGACCGACCGTAGGTTACGGTGGTTGTCACCGTAGCTTACGGCCATTGTAATTCGGATTATTCCTGGTTTGACCTAATTTGACCTTCTGAGCCTTTTGCGCGCCGAGTCTCAATCTAATTCACTTATTATCTTATAACCTTGATTTAGAGTCGTAGAAGTCATTTAACGTCGGAAAGCATTTTAGAAACCTAATTAGGGTTTTGTCGAGAAATTGTTAAGTTACGTATATGTGTTCATGCGTGTTAATGTGTATGTATATGATCAATATTTAGGTGTTGGACGCGAGGTGAACTTCGTACGAAGATAACTTAACTTTATATCGATCTTATCTTTCATAACCAATCAAGGTGAGTTTCGTATCTCCCTACCCGCTTGGGATTCGGGCTGAAAAGTGTAAACCTGGCGTGTTTACTTGTATTTATTGATGTATTGATTGTTTGACATGATTGTTGGTTTGATGTGACGTGTCATTTCGTTGTTTGACTTGGATTGTGTTTTCGTTAAGTGTTACTTATACATTAGGATAGGCGTACATACATGGAAGTCGGTTATGCCTTTGTTGGGTTTCAGATGTGGTGGGAAGGCTGCGGGTGACCCTATACATAAGCATTTGGGACTCGAAGGAAGTAAAATCCTCCGAAGTGTATGTACGCGTGGTTTAGAGTGATTGATGGATATTGGGCATGTGTTGGAATGTTCATATACGCTTTGTTATACTTGACTTGTGCGGTGCACACTCAAACATACTTTTATTGTTGCATTGATGACGTTATGGATACGCATTTGATATATACATCATGGTCTTACATACGTACGGCTCATGATCCGACGTTAATAATTCGCGTACTCATTTATTACACGATGTTGCTTTACCCTATATGATCTTGTAGTGATTTGATATTGTGATTAGGATAGTGTGCATACAGGGAAGACGACGATACCTTTAATGGATTATGGATGTGGTGGGAAGGCTGCGGGTGACCCTATATATAAGCATCTATGATTCCTTAAAAGTAAAGTCGTATGAAATGTATGTGCAATGTAATTATGGTTGATTCTAATAAAGGATTGATATATATATATTATTGTGACTATTATTACTATTTAGGATGGACGTGCATACATGGAAGTCGGTTACGCCTTCAACGAGTTCTAGATGTGGTGGGAAGGCTGCGGGTGACCCTATATATAAGCATCTAGAACTTGATGAAAGCAGAATCCTCCTAAGTGTACGTGCGTGTAGTTTATTTTGAGTTAATTATCGATGGTTGACGATTGTTGAATTGTGGTTGGTGTTTATTCGCGGTTCACACGCAAGCATATATATTTATACGCGCTTTACACGCAAGCATAATATATATATATATATATTCATACGCGGTTCACACGCACGCGGTTCACACGCAAGTATGGCCTGTTTATATATGCGGTTCACACGCATGCGGTTCACACGCAAGTATACTTTGTTTGGTGTATGTTGTGGCAGGGTTGATACGAATTCGATATGTATCACAATAGGCGTTATGATTGTTTATGCTTTTTGGCGTTTGTGTTGATATTTACATCATTTGTGCACTCTTATTTCACGCTTACTCGTTTTGTGTGATCTTGTTGTTGGACGTTACTGTGTTACTTAGAGGCTCACTGTAAGTCAGGTTTCGCCTCTATTGGTATGTTATGATTTGGTGGATGGTTTCCTTGTGGACCATTACTACGAACTCACCAACCTTGTGTTGACTATGCTTAGTACACTTTTCAGGTAACCAGGTTATCCAGGGCGTGGAGTTTGATTGTTTGCTTGCTGTTGAACCCGGACGGGACTTATATGGATCAAGGATCCATTTGCCTTATGTTGCATTGTACTTAGGATTGATAGTACTCTTTCGATGTCGTGTTGTAAACCTTGACGATTACTTGCTTCTGTTACATTTTGATACTTGTTTCTTTTATTGTATGGATTCACTGAATCCTTTATTCGCATTTAGTTCATGTTCTACATTAATCCCACCTTGCGCTATATGATTTCCGTGATATTCTGAGCCTTGGCTTGGGGTGTTACATATATATATATATATATATATATATATATACACACACACCACCACCAGCCGCCATGAAGGAAAAAAACCCTAAAAGGGCTGTCGCCGGAAATATATATATACACACACACACAACCACCACCTGCTGAGAAGCATGATTCGTGTTGGGAGGATATTTGTCATGCCATTTCAGAGGCTAATCATATGATTTATATTGTTGGCTGGTCAATTTCTCATAAGATTAAATTGATCCGAGAACTGGTATAGCTTTATCTTTTCAGAACCGGATTATATGATAACATATCATGGTGATGATGAATCCGGCGGCGGTTGGAAATAAAAGAAACACATAAATCCGTCGAGGTGGTAACCGGCGGCAGAAGATCAAGAAATAATTGTAAAAGAAACACTCGTTCACCTATGTCGATAAAGATCTGGGTCCGAGAATTGACCCGATCCATTGATGAAGACGATGAAGCTGGTGGTTGGGTTCTCATCGGGTTATGGATCGGGTGGAACGAGATCTGTATCGAAATAGGTGAATAGGTGGATCCAGATGCCCCCTATTTTCTTGCGGGTGATCGGAAAGGTGGGTGGTGGTGTCCGGAAAAGCTGCTTCATTCTTCAGTTTTTGTTCAATTAAAATCAAAGGTCTTCACTCTTCTTTCCTTCAATTTAATTAATAATTCATTTTCTTTAAGTTTGTAAGTGTGTTCAATATTCATGAACGAGATGATTATGATGATGGAAATCATGTAGATATGGAATTGATAGGATGTGATGTACAGATCTGAGTGTATGTATGTATATATATTGATATATAGATCAGGGGTATAGGTATAAATAGATACATAGATCAGGGATGATGATGATGATGTAGATTTATGGATCCTTTTTATTTTTATAGATGCGTGTGGACATAAATACCCTCACGTGGAACACACGTGAGGGGGTTGACGGCTGGGTACAAACGGACGTTTGAGGCAGGGGTATGTAATGACACATAATGATAAGAAAAAACAAGAGGGGTGAAACTTGATAATATGGCAAACCACAGGGGGATGTAATGAAATTTTCTCCAATTAATTAAAGAATTCCTAATGTAGAATGGGAAATAAATAAAAAAAAAAAAAGATATAAACTCATACGGTGTTTGTAATAGTAGTATAGTACTAGTCTGTATAAACCAAATCACGTGATGATGATCTTATGTAGTATCATGGTCATATGAAAACACTCCATTTAATCCAGAGATAAATATAGAACACGTATATGTTACACAAAACAATGTTTGTTCTATTTGGGATAACCAAGAGCTGATCGAGGTCGTGAGTTAATGACTGTTTGTTTGTAGTTTTATATAGTCTCTCATATATACAACTATATTTTGTTTGTTTGTTCGTGGTTTTACCTGAAATATATAAATAGTACGTAGTACGTACTAAGATGTAACACGCTTTATATATGTATAAAAAGTCTGTAAACTCAATCGAAATGCATTTCTAAATGTATGTATATAATTATGTATGTCTACCAAAGCAATGAGAAATTCAGGATTTTTGAAGATAGGAGACTTGAAAACATTTTACTTTAAATTGGGTTAAAGCGTAATACTTTCTTTTAGAACCTAGTTTGAAAAACATAAAAACTTATAAAGAAAAACTTAGGTTGAGATGGGATGGTGACCAACCTCTTAGCACTCTCCACCCACCAATGACTGGATGAAGGTAAGGATTAAATTATTTTTTATGTATATAAAGTACGATTGACCCATTAGATTTCCTTTGATATTCAATCAAGAGTACATATTAATGATTGATTATAACTACCCATAGCTAATGTTTTCATTAACTTCTTAATTAACACTTTCATAAATAACGATTGAGTTAAGGTATCCAGTAACTTTAATAATGATGAGTTTATGGGTTTAATTAAGTTACACGTGTGACAAAAATTTATCAACACTAGCCATATCCTGAGTTTCCCTTGCTTCTTACAGTTAATTCATTACCCGACTTTAAGAAGCTAGCTAGCTAGTTTTTTAATTTCTTTCAAGAAATTCACGATTCCAAGCAAAAATTTTGTGAACTACATGACTTTCTTATGTGTGGTGTAAAATTTGTTAAGTAATACTCTCCGTATATATATTTTATTTTTTAACATGCAGGTTTAAACTAAAAATGAATCATCTCTAAATGTTTTGTGAACCTGAATGGTGTTTGATATAGAGTCCGTCATGTGAACATGATATATATTTGGTCATGGGTTCGACACTTTCATCCTCGACTCCTCAAGTTTCAATTTTCAACTTCATTGTCTCTAACTTCATTCCTTCACACACTCTACTATAAAATCATCACCTTTCACTTCTAAAACCACCACATGACAATACACTAACAAAATTCATGATTTAATGAAACAACGACATGACAATTTGTCTTTCGGCACACGTTATATATATATATATATATGGTGTCGAGTGTTTTACAAAATATAAAAAGGTTCGTGCGTTAAGATTATACTTATGGTAACCATTTGGAATTGGAATTCAATGACAAATTAGCTAGCTAGTGATGTGAAATCACAAGTACGTCTTGTTGCCACTTTCTCATCCAACTTAATTTTTGTATAAAGTATGAATTATATACTTTTAACTAAAATAAGTTACTCGTACTTTAGTTTAGCCCATTTTATTCTTCATTTTCTAATATGTTTGGTGGTCTATGAAAAAACAAGACGTATGAAGTGTTTACCCCACCTTTGTTTGTTGGTTGGTTGAACTACTACTGATAAAACAAAATTGTATTAAATGGTACGTTAAGAAGAGCAGCAATATATTTTATTAACTAAAAAAGTACGAGTATATATATTTTCAAGCTTGTTTAATTATGACAAACCCAATAGTATTCTTTTTATGTGTTTTACGATTTTTATAAACATAGCCATTAATTAAAAATAAAGTAACTATCAATTATAGACGTAATTAACTGATTGTTAAACAATAGAAGAATCTTGATTTAATCAATCCTAGCTAATAATTAATTTAGTAGTGAGTGACACCTTGGGGAACACTTTATGATTGAATAAACAATATGTATACATGCCTCAAAAATCAAAAGTTGTTCGCCCCAAAATCAAGACCCAAAATTTGTGTTGGCTTTGTGAAACACACTACTACTACTGTTATTATATTTTATTACGATGGGCATTTACTAAGGAAGTTTATACCGAGTAATAGTTTTGATATAAAGTTATTATTATTTATATATATACCAACCAAAACAATAATTCCGAGGTGCAAAAAGTTTCTCGCTAAAAAAGTTTATTCGATTTCTACCATTTATTTTTCTTCTAACCTTTTTATTTATTTATTACTCATGATTGCGTCCCGATCAAAGGTAATATCTTATCGTTTCTTATTATGAATTAACGACAACGTACCAATTAGTCAGGTCATGAACTTACCTAGCTAGACAAGGATCAGTTAATTATCCCAATGAATGCTTTACATCTGTATGTGATGCGATAATATAAGTTAATAACCAATGAGAGTTGCAAACGTACGGTTGAATGTCGTGGACACAACACAGCGTCTAATTTGGTTCTTTTTTTTTTCTTGAATTTTACATTCACGATCTTGCTAGATAGTTGTTTTTCTTATCATTAATAACCATTTTTCTATTTCTTATATATCTATACTCCTTTATAAAACAAACTCCCTCCTCCCTCCTTAATTTTAAAAACCTGAAATGACACATTTACCCTTCATCTTAATACATCTTTATTTCTATTATATAAACTGTGACTAAAATGCCCTTAAAAAAATTCAACATCTATCTCTCCCTCACGCAGAAACACATAACAAAAACCCTAACTCAAAATTCGTCCCCCTCCTCCCCCCTTTCATATCCCACGCAACAATTCATCACATCTCCGACCGCAATGAAATTACTTTTACGTTAATAACCACACCATCACCGTCGCCGTTACCGCCGCTGCATTGCGCGGGCACCAATCTAGTATATATATATACAGTCATAATTTGTTTTATATATATATAAGTGTATACTTGTTTTATAAATTTCTGTGACCAAAATACGTGAAATACCATACTGATTGAAAAATACGAGCATAGTACCTCCGCAATGCGGCGGCGGTGGTGGGGAAGATAGTGGAACTAAAAAAGTTCACACGTTAGTGTGGACAAATGAGGTGTTACAAATTAATTATGAAAGTCCACACTAAAAAGTGTGAACTTTTTGGAAAAACACAATTTTTAGTGTGGATAAATTTCTACACACTTTTAGTTCTACATATTTTTACACACATAAAAGCGTGACAAAATTTTTAATTTGTTCACGCTAACTAAAAGTGTGAACAAATACAGAATGACGGCCTAGCTATCAAACAAGATAGTATAACTTCCACGGGATGGTTATCAAAAGTTATTATAATCCATCGACCATAGATCTTCCATCAGAAGGCAAACTTTAAGTTAGCAACTAAGCATAACACCACGTTATAAATGTTATGCACCTTATCATTTGTTGCACTACTAAATGTATCCTACATATTACTTATCAACTTTACTTCAAGCAAGATATCCTTTATATCCCATTTATTTTATTGGGAGGGCTCAAGTTAGGGTAATCTTGGTCATTTGATGAAAATTAAGGGTCAAGATTCAAAGATGATCTTTGAATCTTGGCCATTGATTTTCATTCAACAGTCAAGATCTCCTCAACTTGACTCAAGTTGGGGGATCAACTTGAGAGAATCCTCTCCCTATTTTATTAACTTTATCACTATTATGTGACTGTGTCTCACTTGATGTTGAATTATTTCTTGAGTAAATAACTAAATATGTTTCTTTTCATGTCACAAATCTTGTGACCTAATGACAAAAATACCCTCTAAAAAAGCATGTGGTATATAGAGAGTGATATATGCTAAACCTCCACTACCAATGTGGCCATGTCCACACAAATAGAAACACTTATTGGATGTGAAAAAGAAATAAAACATATTATTCTTGAAAAATATGCCCATTTGGAATTTGGGACCATTTGAAAGAGTTTAAAGTGTGATCCCTCCAAGACAAACAACAAGAATGGTTTTTTATTCAATAAAAAGAAGATTTGTTCATTTTAAAAGCTTGAAGATATTTATTTTAAATTTCTAATATATATTATGAACCATCCAAATGAAATTTTTGCAAAATTTCACTTTAATAATTGAACATAGAAAAATATGCTTCTAATTATGTATATCCCTAGTCAAGTTTTATTCCACGTCATGTCAAAAGTACGTAGACATGAAAATGTGTCTAGCATCTTATTTTTGTCTTATGAGTTTCAAAAAGCATAGTATTCAGTATTCACATTGTAAAAGTTTATTTAAGACTTTATAAATATTTGGGAATATCATATCACATGATATAACAAACATACTTTACAAATTTTAATAACATCTATATTTATATAAGGATTAATATCTTAAAATGTAAATAACTTTACATGAATTGTCATAATGTATATGAAACTTTAATCATGTGTATTGTATGTAATTAACTTTCAAATTCTGTGCATTGTATATATCCATGTTTATGTGACAACCATATAAATTGTCACTTGTAAGTTTTTAGTTGGTCGGATACATACAATGCACAGGTTTTGAAAGTTCATTACATACAATGCGCATGATTGAAGTTCAATACACACTATGACAATTTGTGTAAAGTTATTCACATTTTGAAGTACTAATCCCATATTTATACTCTAAAAATTTATTTAGAAATTTATATTTATATCTATGTTTAATTATACGAGAGAAAGGTACCCGCGCGTTGCGGCGGTGATGGAGGTGGCGGCGGTGGTGGTGATGTAATGGCGGCGGCGGTGGTGGCGGTGACGGGTGGTGGTGGCGAGCGGCGGTAGCGGTGGTGGTGGCGGCGGAGATTGGTGGTGGTGGCGGTGGCGCCGGTGAGTAGTGGAAGTTATTGATGTAATGTGGCTATGATGTATGGTACATCATGCATTAGAATGTGTACATTGTTGAAACTCAATATTAAAATTTTAAGTTCAATGTTGAAAATCAAAAGTAAATTTGCTTTATAATATAGTATAGATTACAAATTTCACGCTTTGAAACTGCTCAAGTATCAATAGTGTCTATAATATTAGGCTTATGTTTCATTTTAGTACAGAAATGATAAATTGGTCTTTATTTATAAGTCTAAATTATGGGTAGTTAATTGAGTGACCACTGTATTACATTTTTTTTCTTTCATCATCATTTATTCATGTTTATTGATCTTACTTTAACTTCTCTATCATCATATATATTTTTAGATATATCTTATGACTCATCACTTGGGCCTATTTAGCATTCCATTTTTTTAACATATAATGTTTTCATTTGAATGGTTATATATAACCACAAATTTGGGATATTATACTGTTGTTACGATCTTATACTGATATTCTTAAAAATTAATACACATGTGGAAGGAAGTATACATACATGTAGATATTGTAGTTTGTAAAACACATGCATGTGGAAGAAAGTTAAATTACATTGATTCGTGCATGCTATATAGCACATGTGGTAATGTATAGACGTTCAACTACAATGTTTTCTTATCAACCATAACAACCATAGTCAACCCCGTTATGAGTTCATTATTGACTACTACTCCATAAGACATTTATTGATGGAGAATATTGTATGTTCATTATATTATTGGTTACGCCACCCTATGGAGTGATCAAGCTCGGATTCGAACTAGACGTATTGGTAACTTATTCATAACTTACAATTGTTCATTGCATATTGTTGGTAAAAATATCAAAATTTATGGTATACTTACCAATCCCCGAACTTTCGCAAAAATATTTCATATTGGCCCCATAAGACATTAGTGATGGTGAATGTATATTATGTGCTACTTTTATAGATAAGAAGAGTATGAACCCCACAAATTGCAGTAACTCTTATGAACTTTTTTTAAATTAAAATTATTTACAGTACTATATAATTGCTTACACATGTTCATATGATTATCTATATACATTTGATCACCAACTATCTCATGATATATTTATTTACAAAACACTTACATACATATACTCTTAACACTATTCATGCACATATGCTTATAGAATCTATTTCTCTACATGATTGTATAACGGATGAAGAATTATGTCTCCACATAATTGTAAAATCTAAAATTGTACCTAAATAACATAAAACAATCACCATGTAAAAATTTATCAATAGTAGAGAATGATTTAAAAAGTTCCTAAAGGTTTCTATAATTTTTGAGATTTTTAACTTTTTTTATACATAACACACAAAACATAACGAATAGAGATCCTCTAAAGTTGCTTCAACTTTATAGGTAAAGTTGAAACAACTTAAATAATTGGATTAAAATCAATGGTTGAGATTAAAAATTCAAGTTTGAATCTTGACCATTGATTTTAATCCAATGGTTCAAGTTGCTCCAACTTTACCTATAAAGTTGAAGCAACTTTAGAGGATTCTTATCCAAACGTAACATATTGATATTGATAAACCATAATCAAACAAATAATAATAGTAGCTCATAATTTAATTAAAAAAGTTAAAGTGAAGTATTTCTCCATTTGATATGCTGTTTAAAAGTAGGAGTAATTACACTTTTCGTCCCTAAAGTTGCACGTTTTTCACTTTTGATCCCTAAACTTTAAAAATTACAATTTTGACCTTAAAGTTGGCCAATTTTTTCAATAATCGTCCTTTGGCCATACGGCGTTAAAAAATGGCCGTTAACGTGCGCACGTGCGAGACACGTGAGGGCACTAATGTAATTTCACCTTACACCGAGGGACGAAAAGTGAAAAAATAGCTACTTGAGGGACGAAAAATGAAAATCATGCAAAAAATATATTAACGTTTTTCAATCATGTCTCCACACTTCCCTGTTTTCAACTATCCTTTCCCCACACACATGCTCATGCTCCATAACAAAGAATAATTTTGCTATATCACTGCCTTCTTCTAAAATAAAATAAAAAATAAGAGTTGTTGATCGGTTACTTCGGCAATGGCAAGATTGGTCAAGTCGGCAAATGGCTTATTTTTGCAGAAAAAGCGATGAACAGTTATGGTGTCTGGAAAATGATGAATTTCAGAAGAACAACCCGTCGGAAACTGCAAAACCCCGTCGGAAAAGAATAGAATGTCACCGAAAAACTTTAAATCACGATTATTCTCTCGATCCTCCGAATTACGACTCGAAACCGGTTGCAACCAACTCTACATTCAATCGCGAACAATCCCTGACCAAAAAATTTCAGATTCAAAGCTCGCCGGAAAACATGTCAGGTCGCCGGAAAAATTAAATCTCCAATAACTTTGTTGTTTCTTCGAATTACCACTTGAAATCACCACCAATCTTCTCAAAACTTGATCCCGCACAAACCCTGGGCAACAATTGATTCGATCTATACTCTCCGAAAAATTCAATTTCTCACCGGAAAATTCAACCGCCGTCCAAACTCACCCAATCCGAAATATGAAACTATCAAAATGATCAGAATAAAGATCGGTGGCTGCTTTTGTTGTTGACTTTTTTGATTTCCATGATCTTCGCGTTTCACTAACAAATATATATATATATATATATATATATATATTTATTTCACTAACAATATATATATATATATATATACACACACAGAGATATAGATATAAATTTATTTTTCGTTTTTCGCATGATTTTCATTTTTCGTCCCTCAAGTAGCTATTTTTTCACTTTTCGTCCCTCAAGTAGCTATTTTTTCACTTTTCGTCCCTCAAGTAGCAATTTTTTCACTTTTCGTCCCTCGGTGTAAGGTGAAATTACATTAGTGCCCTCACGTGTCTCGCACGTGCGCACGTTAACGGCCATTTTTTAACGCCATATGACAAAGGACGATTATTGAAAAAATTGGCCAACTTTAAGGTCAAAATTGTAATTTTTAAAGTTTAGGGATCAAAAGTGAAAAACGTGTCAACTTTAGGGACGAAAAGTGTAATTTACTCTAAAAGTAGAGACGTAGAATGGCATCGAGGAACCATTGCATTTCTTTGCCTTTGATGTGACATTTGGACATGAGTTAATGAGGGTTGTCATTTTTGTGCAAAATGGGCCTACTTTAGAATTGATGGTCCATATTATTTTCTTTCAACATTATAATTATTAAAATAAAACTATTATTATATTATATATATATATATAGGGGAAGGGAATATGTGGATATCACGTACCTAAGCTTGGGTATAGAATCCTTCACATAACATTTTTAAACCATAAAATTCATAGGTAAGAGACGGGAATGTAAATAGAAAACATCCCCTGGGAAAGCCTCACGGCTTGGTGGTCGGCGTAACAATAATGACATTTGTCGAGGCCATGTGATTTATTTATTTTCCAACAAATATTAAAAAATTGATATATGAGGGGATATATACCTAAGCTTGGGTATATGATAACCACATATTTATTTTCCCTATATATAAAGAAAAATGTTAAATACAACACGTAGTTAACGTGCATAAAAAAAAAATTGTATCTTCATATCAAAAGTCCACCCTGAATTTTATGTAATACAATTATTTTATATACCTTAACTACAACTTATAGAACTATATTTAACAAGACCTATAAATAAATTATTTCTTTTCCATTTGAATTTATATTTACTGTAGTTTTAATAATCTATACTTCTATAGTATATTATAAAAAAATAGCCCCATGTTGAAAGTTTCATGGGGAAAAATGTCTAAAATACCTTTAATAATTATATTACACTATCATTCCTTTATCTTTTATATTAAGATAGTATTAGTTTCTATATTATTAGTTTCCATGTATTTGGTTAATAGACTCTATAAATAAAACCTATTGTAATCCTCATAATTATAATTCAATACAATAGCCCATAAGGTTTTTCATGGTATCAGAGCCATACAATCCGGACACAAATTCCGGCCACAAAATTCCGACCAACAACCCTAAAAAAACATAAAATCCGGCCAACTTCAATTAAACTTTTATATCTTCGAGTTAAACGACACCTCCACTACCAATATACTGGAAATCAAATTCCAAAAAAACCCCAAAAATTTCGAGACCCCCAGAGCTCTCACGCGCCGCCACGCGTCGACGTCTCTCTCGCCGGAAAAATCAAAATCCGGCCAATTAACTCGTTTTTCTAGAGCGTTACTGTACACCGCCACCACCGTTGTCATCCTCGACCAATTCCGGTCAAAACCCACCACTTTGATTTTATTTTCGCCGCCGCCGCCGTTGACCGCTGTCGGAACCCTAATTTTTTTGAAAATAGAAAATTTAACTTACTTTTCTAATGGCAATGCTTGCTTCTATCTTTACACAAGACAAAACAATTCACAACTCCCACAAATTTGCCTTCAAACTATCTCCAACTAATTATGGATATTGGAAATCCATGCTTGAGGCTTTCTTCACCACACATGGTTTATTTGGGTACATAAATGGCACAATTCCATGTCCGTCTCCAACAATACAAGAAAAAGACAAAGATAAAGATGATGCATCCACTTCACAACCAAACCCGAATCATCTGATTTGGTTATCTAATGATGCCCATGTACGCATGCTCATTATGTCTACTGTGTCTGAAGCATCATTCCAACATGTACACGGAAGTACTTTACGTGAACTGTGGTTATCCCTTGCTCGCGCATATGCCCCACAAACCTCGTATCGGGAATATACCCTTAAATCTCAACTCCTTCGACTTCAGATGAAGGAAGGTGAATCAACGTCTACTTATCTTACTCGAGCACAAGAGTATGCTGATGCCTTTGCAAATATTGGCGAACCAGTGAAAGACAAAGATCTTGTGATGCATGTTATTACAGGTCTTCCTGATGATTACAACAACTTGAAATCAACAATACTTGGCCGACCGACACCCTTGGCATTCTCTGAACTGCACGGGCTTCTCTTGGATCTTGACTACATGGTCAAGAAACCTGTGGCCGATTTAACCCCTGCTCAAACTTTCTCAACTGCTTCATTGCCACAGTCTTCGAGCCCTGGTGTAAATTCATCTTCGCTTCCCAGTGATACTATGGAAGCCCTTCAACAACTGGTTGCCCGTCTTGGTTTTCAACTTCAGCCATCATCCAACCAATCGCCACAAGCTTTGTATACAAATAGGTCGAACAATAACCGAGGCAACAATTAAAACAACCGTAGAGGTCGCGAAAATTATCAGAATTCCCAAAATCGCGGTGAAGGTAATCGAAATCAATTTTCTTGGGCAACTAATCAAAACACTATATATGGTACTTGTAGCAAGTGTGGAATTAGTCATCTCCCGTCACAATGCCCAAATCGGGACCCCTCCACAATGCGTAATAGGCAGCCGTCTGCTAACTTTGCTCAGACCAACTATGCTGCTAACTCTCGCTCTCCTGCATCAACTTCATGGCTTCCTGACTCAGGTTCTAATTTCCATGTTACTCCTAATCTTTCTAGTTTTGACACGTTTCAGCCGTACTTTGGCGAAGACAATGTTCATGTTGGCAATGGTAAGGGTCTTCCTATTTTACATATTAGCTTTTCAACTTTTTATTCACCCAATAAAAGACTTTCTTTACGAGATATCCTTCATGTCCCTGAAATTAAACAAAATCTTCTTTCCGTTCAAAAGTTTTGCTTAGACAACAATGTGTTTGATGTGACCAATTTATATAGATCGCCCACTTCATTATTGGCCTTTTTCGTATGTGTTTTGAGTCGATATTGTATGCATTTGGCGCGTTTATGGTGTTTGTTAGTGCTTTCAGGTTCTTAGCAGGTTGTGCGTCATTTGGTACATTTTCTGACGATTTTAGGCCAAGATGTTGATCCGAGTGTTCGAGTGATGTTGATAAAGAAAATCAAAGATTTCAGCAAGATTTGACTGCGCCGCAGTGGGAGGAATGTTGCCCCACTGCGCCGCAGTCACTGGAGTGAAGAAGCCACATGGATTCCAGCAAGTTTGAGCTGCGCCGCAGTGGGAGTATTCACACCCCACTGCGCCGCAGTCAAGGTGTGCCAAAAGCCAAAGCTGTCCAGAGGTTTTACACTGCACCGCAGTGGGAGGAATGTTGCCCCACTGCGCCGCAGTCACCCTAGTTCAAGATTCCAGGGGTTTTCCACTGCGCCGCAGTGGGAGCGCACCAAGCCCACTGCGGCGCAGTGAGTGCACGGGGAGACCAGGGCTACAGCCCCTTTGCACCAGATTGGGGGGAGATATAAAAAGAAAAAAACCCTATTTTCATATTATCCAAGTTTTTCTTTCTAGGAGCTGTTCTACCAAGAGTCTTTGACGGATCATCGCAGATTTCATAATTTGATTCATTGAAGATTCAAGAACATCCATCTAGATCGTATCTAATCTTCTGTCTTGCAATTTATATTCAACGATTATTGGTACAATATGTTTTCTTTCAATTTCTTTATTGCAATTCAATTTAGTATGATTGGCTAGATTTCTAATCATCCACTTTGATGAAACTTGACGAATGATATGATTGCAATATTTTAATTCAAGAGTTGATTCAATTATCGTTGTGTCGTGATCTTTATCAATTAATTCCTTGCGATTTATTCTTTTGATGTTGATGGTTTATGTGTTCATCGTTAGTGGTACTAGGTGAATACGTTTATCGTTTTAATTCGATTGTCTATGGTCGTTTGTCACCGGTTCATGGTATGACGGTGAATGTCAAATCTATAATAGGAGTTAATTGGTAACGTGTTTAGAAACGGTTGGTGGTACCACGTTTTCATTCACATAGGCATAATTGGTAATTGGATAATCAAGCAAACTAATTGTTGGGGAGATTTTCTAGGCATTGGTGGTACCGGCTTGGGTAATTTAACTAGCAACTTAGGTGTTTGGGTTACTTGTGAGCGGTTGGTGGTACCACGCGAGCATTTTATCCTTTCACGATTATCTTGTCAACTCTAAATAATCTGAACTTTATCGTGTGCAATCATTACTGAAGTCAAGTGGATTCGAAGTGGGTGATATTTATTCATATTGATTGAACTTTCTTTATTTTTCAATTGTCTTGTCATTTCAATTTCTTTAATTTCATATTGTCAAGGTGAGGTAGCAATTCGGCTACGGTTCCATCCTTATCCCAAAATCACTCTATCTGACAACTATTTCAAAACCATTCCCGTGTTCGATCCTGGACTTACCTTCTAGCTATACTATATACGAACGGGTCCACTGCCCGCAAGTGTGTAGTAGTCAGTTTTAGGGTATTTCTTGTTTTAATTTTTAAACTCGATTTCACACATCAAGTTTTTCTCCCGTCACAATGCCCAAATCGGGACCCCTCCACAATGCGTAATAGGCAGCCGTCTGCTAACTTTGCTCAGACCAACTATGCTGCTAACTCTCGCTCTCCTGCATCAACTTCATGGCTTCCTGACTCAGGTTCTAATTTCCATGTTACTCCTAATCTTTCTAGTTTTGACACGTTTCAGCCGTACTTTGGCGAAGACAATGTTCATGTTGGCAATGGTAAGGGTCTTCCTATTTTACATATTAGCTTTTCAACTTTTTATTCACCCAATAAAAGACTTTCTTTACGAGATATCCTTCATGTCCCTGAAATTAAACAAAATCTTCTTTCCGTTCAAAAGTTTTGCTTAGACAACAATGTGTTTGATGTGACCAATTTATATAGATCGCCCACTTCATTATTGGCCTTTTTCGTATGTGTTTTGAGTCGATATTGTATGCATTTGGCGCGTTTATGGTGTTTGTTAGTGCTTTCAGGTTCTTAGCAGGTTGTGCGTCATTTGGTACATTTTCTGACGATTTTAGGCCAAGATGTTGATCCGAGTGTTCGAGTGATGTTGATAAAGAAAATCAAAGATTTCAGCAAGATTTGACTGCGCCGCAGTGGGAGGAATGTTGCCCCACTGCGCCGCAGTCACTGGAGTGAAGAAGCCACATGGATTCCAGCAAGTTTGAGCTGCGCCGCAGTGGGAGTATTCACACCCCACTGCGCCGCAGTCAAGGTGTGCCAAAGCCAAAGCTGTCCAGAGGTTTTACACTGCGCCGCAGTGGGAGGAATGTTGCCCCACTGCGCCGCAGTGGGAGTATTCACACCCCACTGCGCCGCAGTGGGAGTATTCACACCCCACTGCGCCGCAGTGGGAGTATTCCACCCACTGCGCCGCAGTGGGAGCGCACCAAGCCCACTGCGGCGCAGTGAGTGCACGGGGAGACCAGGGCTACAGCCCCTTTGCACCAGATTGGGGGGAGATATAAAAAGAAAAAAAACCCTATTTTCATATTATCCAAGTTTTTCTTTCTAGGAGCTGTTCTACCAAGAGTCTTTGACGGATCATCGCAGATTTCATAATTTGATTCATTGAAGATTCAAGAACATCCATCTAGATCGTATCTAATCTTCTGTCTTGCAATTTATATTCAACGATTATTGGTACAATATGTTTTCTTTCAATTTCTTTATTGCAATTCAATTTAGTATGATTGGCTAGATTTCTAATCATCCACTTTGATGAAACTTGACGAATGATATGATTGCAATATTTTAATTCAAGAGTTGATTCAATTATCGTTGTGTCGTGATCTTTATCAATTAATTCCTTGCGATTTATTCTTTTGATGTTGATGGTTTATGTGTTCATCGTTAGTGGTACTAGGTGAATACGTTTATCGTTTCAATTCGATTGTCTATGGTCGTTTGTCACCGGTTCATGGTATGACGGTGAATGTCAAATCTATAATAGGAGTTAATTGGTAAACGTGTCTAGAAACGGTTGGTGGTACCACGTTTTCATTCACATAGGCATAATTGGTAATTGGATAATCAAGCAAACTAATTGTTGGGGAGATTTTCTAGGCATTGGTGGTACCGGCTTGGGTAATTTAACTAGCAACTTAGGTGTTTGGGTTACTTGTGAGCGGTTGGTGGTACCACGCGAGCATTTTATCCTTTCACGATTATCTTGTCAACTCTAAATAATCTGAACTTTATCGTGTGCAATCATTACTGAAGTCAAGTGGATTCGAAGTGGGTGATATTTATTCATATTGATTGAACTTTCTTTATTTTTCAATTGTCTTGTCATTTCAATTTCTTTAATTTCATATTGTCAAGGTGAGGTAGCAATTCGGCTACGGTTCCATCCTTATCCCAAAATCACTCTATCTGACAACTATTTCAAAACCATTCCCCGTGTTCGATCCTGGACTTACCTTCTAGCTATACTATATACGAACGGGTCCACTGCCCGCAAGTGTGTAGTAGTCAGTTTTAGGGTATTTCTTGTTTTAATTTTTAAACTCGATTTCACACATCAAGTTTTTGGCGCCGCTGCCGGGGAATGTGTGCCAATTTAGTTGTTAATTTAGTGGTTTGATCCTTTCTCACGCGTGAGAAAGTTACTTGTTTATTAGTTTAGTTTTCTTTTCTTATCACAGGTGCATTTGACGTGTTTGTGTTAGTTGTGTGTTTGCAGGAATTGTGTTAGTTGATGAACTTGCGTTCTTCGGGTCTCCCTTTGAATAGTCCTTTGTCCACTCCAAGAAGACCAAGAGGGCGTAGGTTTAACTTCGCTGAACCCACAACACCAATACCGACACCATTTTCACCTATAGCCAAACCCACTCCTGATTCGGACGAGGAAGGGTTCTTTTTGGACGAGTTTTTCAATTTTGAAGTAAAGCAAGAGGAAATGGGGGACGAACAACCAAGGGATCCGAATGACACTCGCTATGGCGAGAGGGTCCGAACTATCCCAACGGGACGTGGTTCCGCCATTAGACCTCCAACCATTGATCACACTTTCGCTTTAAAAGGAAACCATCTAAAAAGCATAGAAGAGCATCAATTTGATGGTAAACGGAAATGGGATCCTTACCAACACTTGGATAGGTTCAAAAAGTTGGCTCGGCTATATCAATATGGGCAAAACCAAATGAATGCCGTGAAACTTGAAACATTTCCCATGTCAATCACAGGAGAAGCACTTGATTGGTTCAATGATCTTCCAGAAAATTCTGTTACTACTTGGAACCAACTCAAGGAGGCTTTCATTGGTGAGTTTTATTCACTTAGAACTCAAAGAAGATTGGAGAACATGATAAGATCTTTTGAACAAGATGATGGGGAAGATGTTGTTGAGGCTTGGATTCGTTTCAAGGAGATGTTGAGAAATTGCCCAGGTCACGATTTGACTAGGGAGAAATATGTGGAGCTTTTCTTTGATGGGTTGGATAAAAAGTCCAAACGCGAATTGGGATATGCTTTCGGGGGTAGTTTCAATAACATTACACCCAATGAAGGTTATCGAATCTTGGAAGACATGGCGAAGGATAGCTCAACCTTGGATGATGAAAGGTTTTTGAAGAATGAGAAAAAGATGAAGAGAGGTACTAACCAAGGGAGAGTTGCTAAGGTTGAAGCTAGCAATGACCCAGGGGTTGTTGGAGAGATTAGGGCGCTATCTGAGCGCATGGAAAAGGGGTTTGCTGCTCAAGAGAGTCGATTTGGAGCAATTGAGAGGGATGTTAAGGTAGTGGCCGATGGGTGTGATTATTGTGGTGATATGCACTATTCTGATGAGTGTCCAAATCGGGCACCCGAAGATGTGAATTATGTTCAAAATCAGCCCCAAGGGAATTTCTACCGCAACACCGGTTTCCAGAACCGGCCTTCAGGTAATACTTCTTATAACTCTCCTTTTCAATCTAATAATTCTCGTTTTTCAGGAAATAGGTGGCAAAGAGATAATTATCAGAATCAGCCACAACAGCAGACTCAACAAGGACAAGGATCAGGTTCTTCTTCTTCTAATGCCGATCCTAATGCCGAGTTGAGAGAGATGATGAAGCAGTTGGCTAGTAATCAGGTTGAAACAAATACTAGCATTCAAATGATCAGGGAAGACACTAAGACTTTGAGTGAGAGGTTGGATCAGCTAAGTGGGAAGGTGGAGATCAATATGAAAAATCAGGGAGTTAATTTCAAGGATCTCGAAAGTAGGATGGCTGCTCTCGCTAGGCCCACGGGGACTCTTCCTAGCAACACACAGCAGAATCCTAGACCTCAGTTTAGTCAAGGACAGAATCAACCACAGAATCAAGGACAGAAATACACTCCACCACCAGTCCGCAATGAGCAAGCCATCACCACTCGTACTGGTAGGTCTTATGACTCACCTCCTATGCCTAATGTTGTTGTTTCTGATGTGCATGATAAAGGGAGTGATGATGATGAGGTTGATGAAGAGATTGAAATGGAGGAAGATTCAACCGTGAAGACTCCGGTCACTCCACCAAAACCGGATGTGGTTCCAGAAGTTAGACCTTACAAGCCAAAGATACCATTTCCACAAAGGTTCAAAAAGGCAAAGCTGAAAGAGCAATATAACAAGTTTGTGGAGATGATAACAAATGTTCATATTAATGTGCCTTTAGTTGATCTTATTCAGGGGATGCCCCATTATGCCAAGTTCATTAAGGAGCTTGTGACTGACAAAGGAAAAATGGATGAGGTGAAAGCTACTTATCTTAATGCCGAGTTGAGAGAGATGATGAAGCAGTTGGCTAGTAATCAGGTTGAAACAAATACTAGCATTCAAATGATCAGGGAAGACACTAAGACTTTGAGTGAGAGGTTGGATCAGCTAAGTGGGAAGGTGGAGATCAATATGAAAAATCAGGGAGTTAATTTCAAGGATCTCGAAAGTAGGATGGCTGCTCTCGCTAGGCCCACGGGGACTCTTCCTAGCAACACACAGCAGAATCCTAGACCTCAGTTTAGTCAAGGACAGAATCAACCACAGAATCAAGGACAGAAATACACTCCACCACCAGTCCGCAATGAGCAAGCCATCACCACTCGTACTGGTAGGTCTTATGACTCACCTCCTATGCCTAATGTTGTTGTTTCTGATGTGCAGGATAAAGGGAGTGATGATGATGAGGTTGATGAAGAGATTGAAATGGAGGAAGATTCAACCGTG
Source organism: Erigeron breviscapus (assembly GCA_034093135.1). NCBI lineage: Eukaryota > Viridiplantae > Streptophyta > Magnoliopsida > Asterales > Asteraceae > Erigeron > Erigeron breviscapus. Next base: position 21,920,621 of record CM067170.1, read on the forward strand.
AAGACTCCGGTCACTCCACCAAAACCGGATGTGGTTCCAGAAGTTAGACCTTACAAGCCAAAGATACCATTTCCACAAAGGTTCAAAAAGGCAAAGCTGAAAGAGCAATATAACAAGTTTGTGGAGATGATAACAAATGTTCATATTAATGTGCCTTTAGTTGATCTTATTCAGGGGATGCCCCATTATGCCAAGTTCATTAAGGAGCTTGTGACTGACAAAGGAAAAATGGATGAGGTGAAAGCTACTTATCTTAATGCCGAGTGTTCTGCTATCTTGCAGAACCGCATTCCACCTAAGCTTGAAGATCCAGGGAGTTTCATTATTACTTGTTCTATTCGTACTCTTACTTGTAAGGCACTTGCTGATTTAGGTGCTAGCATTAATTTGATGCCTTACTCGGTTTGGAGTAAGTTAGCTCTAGGAGTTTTGAGACCTACCCGCATGAGTATTAGATTAGCTGACCATTCTTTTCAGTATCCCATTGGGATTGCTGAGAACATGACTGTCCGGGTAGGCCATATTGTGTTTCTAGTTGACTTCGTTATCCTCGAGATGGAGGAAGATACGAAGGTACCCCTTATTCTTGAACGACCATTCCTTAATACCGCGGATGCTATCATCCGTGTGAAGGATAAGGAAATTTCTTTGGGTGTGGGTACGGATAGAATTGTGTTTAATGTTGAAAAGTCCATCAAGCATTCATATTCTAATGATGAGTCTTGTTTCAGGATTGACGTTATTGATGATGCTTTAGACCGAGAGTTTCAGGAACTAATGGAGACCGACACTGGAGATGAGGAGATTGCTGATTTAGGATCGGGAGATATATCTGACGATGATTTGTTTGCAGAGGTTATGGCGCTCAGCTTGGATGAGACACCTCCTGAGGATGAGAGTTTTGAGGAGGTTGTTGCTGATGGAAGTTCGAGGGTACCGAATTCTGTTGATGTACCACCCACTGATTTGGAGCTTAAGCCATTACCTTCCCATTTGGAGTATGCTTATTTGTCAGGTGAATCTTCTTTACCCGTGGTTATCTCGTCCTCACTCTCGAGTGACGAGAAGGATTGTCTTTTGTCTGTGCTTCGAGCCCATAAGCGGGCTTTTGCTTGGAAGACCACCGATATTCCAGGTATTAGTCCTAACTTTTGTCAGCATAAAATAGATTTTGTTGATGATGTTAAGCCCGTTGTCCAGAGACAAAGGAGGCTTAATCCGAACATGAAAGAAGTCGTTAAGAAAGAGGTCATTAAGTTGTTAGATGCCGGGATATTTTTCCTATTGCTGATAGTCCTTAGGTTAGTCCTGTTCATTGTGTGCCCAAAAAGGGGGGCATGACAGTTATTGAGAATGAGAATAAGGAACTCTTGGCCACTAGGACTAACGGGTTGGCGGGTTTGTATTGATTACCGAAAGCTTAATGATGCCACCCGTAAGGATCACTTTCCCCTTCCTTTCATTGATCAGATGTTAGAAAGACTCGCAGGTAATGAATATTTTTGTTTCTTAGATGGGTTTTCTGGGTACTTCCAAATACCCATTGATCCCAAGGACCAAGAAAAGACCACTTTCACATGCCCTTTTGGTACTTTTGCTTATCGGCGAATGCCGTTTGGTTTGTGTAATGCCCCAGGCACCTTTCAAAGGTGCATGATAGCTATTTTCCAGGACATGCTTGAAACCTCCATGGAGGTTTTCATGGATGATTTCTCGGTTTTTGGGGACTCTTTTCATACTTGCTTGCATAATTTGGAAAGGATGTTAGAACGGTGTGAAAGGGCACACCTTGTTTTGAATTGGGAAAAGTGCCATTTTATGGTGACCGAGGGAATTGTGTTAGGGCATAAAGTGTCTAAGGCCGGGATTGAAGTTGATAGGGCTAAGATTGATGTTATAGCCAAATTACCCCCGCCTTCCAATGTGAAAGGGGTAAGGAGTTTTCTTGGACATGTCGGTTTTTACCGCCGATTTATTAAGGATTTTTCTAAGATTACTCGTCCTATGACCCACTTGTTGGAGAAGGACGTCCCTTTTGTGTTTGATGATGCTTGTTTGAGTGCATTTCAGGTTTTAAAGGAAAAGTTGACTAATTCTCCTATCATGGTTGGTCCGGATTGGGAATTGCCATGCAAGTGATTATGCTGTGGGAGCCGTGCTTGGGCAAAGGGTTGATAAGCATTTCAAGCCAATTTACTTTGCTAGTAAGACATTGAACCCCGCTCAGCAAAATTACACCACTACTGAGAAGGAGTTGCTTGCCGTGGTATTTGCTTTTGATAAGTTTAGATCTTATTTGGTGTTGAGTAAGACCATAGTTTTCACTGACCATTCATCCCTTAAGTACTTGTTCTCGAAACAAGATGCTAAACCTAGGCTTATCCGATGGATTTTGTTGTTACAAGAGTTTGATATAGAGATCAAGGATAAGAAAGGTGCTGAAAACTTGGCGGCCGACCATTTGAGCCGTTTGGAAGATCCTCATCGGAAGAACTTCGAGATGGGGAGATTAATGATCACTTCCCCGATGAGTCTTTAATGTTTATTTCTAACTCTGATGATGCTCCTTGGTTTGCAGATATTGCTAATTATTTGGTTGCAGGTGAGATACCGAATGATTTCACGTCCCAGCAAAAGAAGAAGCTCATATCGGATGCTAAGCACTATTTTTGGGATAGTCCATACTTGTTTCGTGTTTGTGCAGATGGTATGGTAAGGAGATGTGTAGCTGGAGCTGAGACGAGGGAGATTCTTGATGCTTGTCACTATGGTCCAACTGGAGGTCATTACGGTCCTTCAGTTACTGGTAAGAAAGTTTTTGATGCAGGTTTCTATTGGCCTACAATTTTCAAGGAGGCCCAGACTTTGGTAGAGACTTGTGACATTTGTCAAAGACAAGGGAGCATTACTAAGCGGGATGAGATGCCTCAACAAAGCATTCAGGTATGCGAGGTATTTGATATCTGGGGTATAGACTTCATGGGACCATTCCCACCGTCTAATAAGTTTCAATATATTCTTGTCGCCGTTGACTACGTGTCTAAATGGGCCGAAGCCAAGGCTTTGCCCACGAATGATGCGAGGGTAGTCATTGATTTCTTGAAACAATTATTCTGTCGATTTGGTTGCCCTAGAGCTTTGATTAGTGACCGAGGAACCCATTTTGCAAATCATCAATTAGCCAAGGTCATGAAGAGGTATGGTGTTGTGCATTATTTTTCTACTTCTTATCATCCACAAACTAGTGGACAAGTAGAAAACACCAATAGGGCTTTGAAAAGGATTTTAGAAAAAACTGTTGGAGATAACCCCAAGGTTTGGTCTAAGAAGTTGGATGACGCCTTGTGGGCGTTTAGGACGGCTTATAAGACGCCGATTGGCACCACGCCATACCGGTTGCTCTATGGCAAAACTTGCCATCTTCCTATTGAGATAGAGCATAAAGCGTATTTTTTTTTTTTTTTTTTTTTTTTTTTTTTTTTTTTTTTTTTTTTTTTTTTTTTTTTTTTTTTTTTTTTTTTTTTTTTTTTTTTTTTTTTTTTTTTTTTTTTTTTTTTTTTTTTTTTTTTTTTTTTTTTTTTTTTTTTTTTTTTTTTTTTTTTTTTTTTTTTTTTTTTTTTTTTTTTTTTTTTTTTTTTTTTTTTTTTTTTTTTTTTTTTTTTTTTTTTTTTTTTTTTTTTTTTTTTTTTTTTTTTTTTTTTTTTTTTTTTTTTTTTTTTTTTTTTTTTTTTTTTTTTTTTTTTTTTTTTTTTTTTTTTTTTTTTTTTTTTTTTCATGGATGATTTCTCGGTTTTTGGGGACTCTTTTCATACTTGCTTTCATAATTTGGAAAGGATGTTAGAACGGTGTGAAAGGGCACACCTTGTTTTGAATTGGGAAAAGTGCCATTTTATGGTGACCGAGGGAATTGTGTTAGGGCATAAAGTGTCTAAGGCCGGGATTGAAGTTAATAGGGCTAAGATAGATGTTATAGCCAAATTACCCCCGCCTTCCAATGTGAAAGGGGTAAGGAGTTTTCTTGGACATGCCGGTTTTTACCGCCGTTTTATTAAGGATTTTTCTAAGATTACTCGTCCTATGACCCACTTGTTGGAGAAGGACGTCCCATTTGTGTTTGATGATCCTTGTTTGAGTGCATTTCAGGTTTTAAAGGAAAAGTTGACTAATTCTCCTATCATGGTTGGTCCGGATTGGGAATTGCCATGCAAGTGATTATGCTGTGGGAGCCGTGCTTGGGCAAAGGGTTGATAAGCATTTCAAGCCAATTTACTTTGCTAGTAAGACATTGAACCCCGCTCAGCAAAATTACACCACTACTGAGAAGGAGTTGCTTGCCGTGGTATTTGCTTTTGATAAGTTTAGATCTTATTTGGTGTTGAGTAAGACCATAGTTTTCACTGACCATTCAGCCCTTAAGTACTTGTTCTCGAAACAAGATGCTAAACCTAGGCTTATCCGATGGATTTTGTTGTTACAAGAGTTTGATATAGAGATCAAGGATAAGAAAGGTGCTGAAAACTTGGCGGCCGACCATTTGAGCCGTTTGGAAGATCCTCATCGGAAGAACTTCGAGATGGGGAGATTAATGATCACTTCCCCGATGAGTCTTTAATGTTTATTTCTAACTCTGATGATGCTCCTTGGTTTGCAGATATTGCTAATTATTTGGTTGCAGGTGAGATACCGAATGATTTCACGTCCCAGCAAAAGAAGAAGCTCATATCGGATGCTAAGCACTATTTTTGGGATAGTCCATACTTGTTTCGTGTTTGTGCAGATGGTATGGTAAGGAGATGTGTAGCTGGAGCTGAGACGAGGGAGATTCTTGATGCTTGTCACTATGGTCCAACTGGAGGTCATTACGGTCCTTCAGTTACTGGTAAGAAAGTTTTTGATGCAGGTTTCTATTGGCCTACAATTTTCAAGGAGGCCCAGACTTTGGTAGAGACTTGTGACATTTGTCAAAGACAAGGGAGCATTACTAAGCGGGATGAGATGCCTCAACAAAGCATTCAGGTATGCGAGGTATTTGATATTTGGGGTATAGACTTCATGGGACCATTCCCACCGTCTAATAAGTTTCAATATATTCTTGTCGCCGTTGACTACGTGTCTAAATGGGCCGAAGCCAAGGCTTTGCCCACGAATGATGCGAGGGTAGTCATTGATTTCTTGAAACAATTATTCTGTCGATTTGGTTGCCCTAGAGCTTTGATTAGTGACCGAGGAACCCATTTTGCAAATCATCAATTAGCCAAGGTCATGAAGAGGTATGGTGTTGTGCATTATTTTTCTACTTCTTATCATCCACAAACTAGTGGACAAGTAGAAAACACCAATAGGGCTTTGAAAAGGATTTTAGAAAAAACTGTTGGAGATAACCCCAAGGTTTGGTCTAAGAAGTTGGATGACGCCTTGTGGGCGTTTAGGACGGCTTATAAGACGCCGATTGGCACCACGCCATACCGGTTGCTCTATGGCAAAACTTGCCATCTTCCTATTGAGATAGAGCATAAAGCGTATTGGGCGTTGAGGAATCTGAATTTGGACATGATGGAAGCTAGTGAACTTATAATGTTGCAACTTCATGAGCTTAGGTTAGGTGCTTATGAGAATTCGAGGCTTTATAAGGAAAGGACCAAGATTTGGCATGATAAGAGGATCCGTAGGAAGGAGTTTAAGGTTGGGGCTAAAGTGTTGTTGTTCTTGTCCAAATTTAAGATTAAGCAACCCAAACTCACTTCTAGATGGATTGGACCGTTTGAGATTAAGCATGTGTACCCGTCGGGTTATGTTGAGTTGTTTAAGCGAAATGGTGAAGGATTGTTCATTGTCAATGGTCATTTTTTTTTTTTTTTTTTTTTTTTTTTTTTTTTTTTTTTTTTTTTTTTTTTTTTTTTTTTTTTTTTTTTTTTTTTTTTTTTTTTTTTTTTTTTTTTTTTTTTTTTTTTTTTTTTTTTTTTTTTTTTTTTTTTTTTTTTTTTTTTTTTTTTTTTTTTTTTTTTTTTTTTTTTTTTTTTTTTTTTTTTTTTTTTTTTTTTTTTTTTTTTTTTTTTTTTTTTTTTTTTTTTTTTTTTTTTTTTTTTTTTTTTTTTTTTTTTTTTTTTTTTTTTTTTTTTTTTTTTTTTTTTTTTTTTTTTTTTTTTTTTTTTTTTTTTTTTTTTTTTTTTTTTTTTTTTTTTTTTTTTTTTTTTTTTTTTTTTTTTTTTTTTTTTTTTTTTTTTTTTTTTTTTTTTTTTTTTTTTTTTTTTTTTTTTTTTTTTTTTTTTTTTTTTTTTTTTTTTTTTTTTTTTTTTTTTTTTTTTTTTTTTTTTTTTTTTTTTTTTTTTTTTTTTTTTTTTTTTTTTTTTTTTTTTTTTTTTTTTTTTTTTTTTTTTTTTTTTTTTTTTTTTTTTTTTTTTTTTTTTTTTTTTTTTTTTTTTTTTTTTTTTTTTTTTTTTTTTTTTTTTTTTTTTTTTTTTTTTTTTTTTTTTTTTTTTTTTTTTTTTTTTTTTTTTTTTTTTTTTTTTTTTTTTTTTTTTTTTTTTTTTTTTTTTTTTTTTTTTTTTTTTTTTTTTTTTTTTTTTTTTTTTTTTTTTTTTTTTTTTTTTTTTTTTTTTTTTTTTTTTTTTTTTTTTTTTTTTTTTTTTTTTTTTTTTTTTTTTTTTTTTTTTTTTTTTTTTTTTTTTTTTTTTTTTTTTTTTTTTTTTTTTTTTTTTTTTTTTTTTTTTTTTTTTTTTTTTTTTTTTTTTTTTTTTTTTTTTTTTTTTTTTTTTTTTTTTTTTTTTTTTTTTTTTTTTTTTTTTTTTTTTTTTTTTTTTTTTTTTTTTTTTTTTTTTTTTTTTTTTTTTTTTTTTTTTTTTTTTTTTTTTTTTTTTTTTTTTTTTTTTTTTTTTTTTTTTTTTTTTTTTTTTTTTTTTTTTTTTTTTTTTTTTTTTTTTTTTTTTTTTTTTTTTTTTTTTTTTTTTTTTTTTTTTTTTTTTTTTTTTTTTTTTTTTTTTTTTTTTTTTTTTTTTTTTTTTTTTTTTTTTTTTTTTTTTTTTTTTTTTTTTTTTTTTTTTTTTTTTTTTTTTTTTTTTTTTTTCTTTGATTTTTAATTTTTAGGGTTTTTAATTTCGTAATTAATTCTAGGGTTTAGTTGTTTATGGGCTAATGAGGCTAATGGGGTGGTTAATCTTTCATTTAAAACACTTGTTCATCCGATTTTGATTTTGATTTTGAAATTAGGGTTTTGAGAATTTAGAGATTTTGATTTTGATTTTGATTTTGATTTTGATTTTGATTTTGATTTTTTTGATTTTGATTTTGATTTTGATTTTGATTTTGATTTTGATTTTGATTTTGATTTTGATTTTGATTTTGATTTTGATTTGATTTTGATTTTGTTCATTGATTTTGATTTTGATTTTGAAATTAGGGTTTTGTGAATTTAGAGATTTGTGATGAACTGATGAACTTGCCCAGATTTTCTTCGCCACTGCGCCGCAGTGGGTATGCATGTTGCCTCACTGCGCCGCAGTGCAGACTCTCTGACCTGCGATTGTGTTTGTTATTACGTAATGGGTTAAGTCTTGCATTCTTAGTTCTCATGTTTTATTTGCTTTATGTATTTGATTGCAGACCGCTGCTGACAAGAGGAAACAAGTTGAAGGCCAATCTAGTGAGGCAGCTAACGTGCCTCATAAAGCACCTAGGCGACAAGAGGAAACAAGTTGAAGGCCAATCTAGTGAGGCAGCTAACGTGCCTCATAAAGCACCTAGGCGACAAGAGGAAACAAGTTGAAGGCCAATCTAGTGAGGCAGCTAACGTGCCTCATAAAGCACCTAGGCGACAAGAGGAAACAAGCTGAAGGCCAATCTAGTGAGGCTGCTAACGTGCCTCATAAAGCACCTAGGCGACAAGAGGAAACAAGTTGAAGGCCAATCTAGTGAGGCAGCTAACGTGCCTCATAAAGCACCTAGGCGACAAGAGGAAACAAGTTGAAGGCCAATCTAGTGAGGCAGCTAACGTGCCTCATAAAGCACCTAGGCGACAAGAGGAAACAAGCTGAAGGCCAATCTAGTGAGGCTGCTAACGTGCCTCATAAAGCACCTAGGCGACAAGAGGAAACAAGTTGAAGGCCAATCTAGTGAGGCAGCTAACGTGCCTCATAAAGCACCTAGGCGACAAGAGGAAACAAGTTGAAGGCCAATCTAGTGAGGCAGCTAACGTGCCTCATAAAGCACCTAGGCGACAAGAGGAAACAAGTTGAAGGCCAATCTAGTGAGGCAGCTAACGTGCCTCATAAAGCACCTAGGCGACAAGAGGAAACAAGTTGAAGGCCAATCTAGTGAGGCAGCTAACGTGCCTCATAAAGCACCTAGGCGACAAGAGGAAACAAGCTGAAGGCCAATCTAGTGAGGCTGCTAACGTGCCTCATAAAGCACCTAGGCGACAAGAGGAAACAAGCTGAAGGCCAATCTAGTGAGGCAGCTAACGTGCCTCATAAAGCACCTAGGCGACAAGAGGAAGTGCTGCTTCACTTTGTGGGAGAGTTGAATGAAAGACATGCTTGGTTGCAATTTGATGAAATTAGGCAACCTCACAAGAACAACTACTTGAACAAACTGTACAAGCTTCAAAAGCATCCCGTTTGCCCACCTAAGTATTTCACTCATACTCAGGCTCAATACTTTGGGGTGCAAGCAGATATTAAGCAGTGGTTTTCTATGGGGATGAGAGTTGGTAATAGGGTGGTCAATTGCGAAATTTGGGATAGAGTGTTTCTTAACAGGGAACCAGTTTACCGGGAATTGTGTTTGGAGTTTTATTCGACCTTGAGATTGACTAAGGAATTGCACAAGGTCAAAGACATTTTTGAGGAAAGGATTGTTGTGTTCTACTGTGGGGGAGAGAAGAGGAAGTTATCCATAGCAGAGTTTGGTCATTACGTAGGTATGTATTCTAGGCAAGAGTTGGATAACCCGGATTGGAGAAATCTTTTGAGGCAAGGATATTATGTTAAGGCAGATTTGGGTGATGGTGAGTCCATTCCTCAGTATTGGACTCGGATTTCTGGGGGAGTGGCTTGGCCTACTGGAGGTTATGGTAGTGTCTCTAAAATCAAAAGTGTTAAGTTACGGTTGCTCCACAGGATATTAGTGACGTCTTTTGTTCAAAGGTCGACTCATTGGGATAAGGCCTATCAATTAGATTTGTGGTTGATAAAGCTGTTTTCTGAGGGGTCGCCTAGAAAGTTTGCATTGCCTCCGATGGTACTCTTGGACCGAATGTGCAACCATTCCGATTCTGAGCTTGTTTTGGGTCAATTTATCACCCGGATTTATAAAAGGATGGGAGTGTTCGAATCGGATGCGTGCCAGACGTATCTTTCTCAGGCCGTCTATCAAGTGGATTTAACTTCTAAGGAGTTGATTAGGGCGAAGATAGTAAGGAAGAAGCAGGGGAATGTGCCGGAGAGACTGTTGGATGATGAGGGGGTTGTAGGGTCACCACCGCCGGATGTGGAGGAGGATGATGTTGATATGGAGGATGCTCCTCAGGAGCCACAGAGGAGGCGTGGCCGTAGCGGTTTTGATTTGACTGAGTTAGGATCCACGGTTCAGAAGATATATGAGGATCAACAGGAGAGCCGCCGGGCATTTGAGGCTTATCAGAGACGGATGGACCAGGATATGACATGGGTTGGTTCACAGCAGGCCTACACGAACTATACATTGGACTATTATCAGCCTATGTGGAATGCACAATATCATGGGAACGAGTTTGTTCCATCAGATCCGGTTCCGGAGTTTAGACCACCACCTATTCATGTCCCCGATTATCGCCAGGGTGGTCAGTCTTTCTTCCCTATGACTGCCCCGGGGGACATGTCACCTCGGCCCCATAATTTGGGAGGATCTCCTCGTGGGCCAGTGCAGTTTGGTACTTTTCAGGGTGGACATGATGCTGGTGGATCCGGAGGTTTTGCTGGTGGACATGATGCCGGTGGTTCATCTTCTTTTGTTCCTGGTTTTGTTGCAGGTTTGGATGCAGGTACGTCAGGATTTGATGCTGATCAGTCAGGAGGTGGTGCTGGTGGTTCAGGTTCAGCTCAGGAGGAAGAGCAAGATTGGGTGACAAGTATATTTGGCAAACCTGGACTACCCTATGGCTACCATGGACATCAGCAGTGAGTGGAGATGATTCCCATCCGGTACCGTGGGATGGAATCATATGATTATTGGTTCTGTTGGTATTCTCATGACATTACTTGCATACTCAAATTTCCCAAACACCTAAAGTTGTGAGATTCATCATTCATTTATAGATGTGCTAGGTGTTTACGGTTTTGGTTTGATTGCCTTGTAATTTGTCCCTCTCTTAGGCTCTTGGATTTATTCGGGAGTAAGGGTTCCATTTCGAACTCTGAACTATGATGTGCATGTTTGAGATTGGTTGTTTCGATTTGGTAAGATGACGGAAGATGATATGATTTGAAACTTGTGTTGAGCTTGTCCTTGTGGTAAATTGCTTTTGTCACTTAATTCATAATAACTTAATGAGCAATTTTACTACAAAATTTTTCCTTGGCATCATTTTAATCGGCGAAATGTGTTCTGAACGGTTATTGGGCTAATCCTTGTGGATTGATAACATTACTTGCATACTCAAATTTCCCAAACACCTAAAGTTGTGAGATTCATCATTCATTTATAGATGTGCTAGGTGTTTACGGTTTTGGTTTGATTGCCTTGTAATTTGTCCCTCTCTTAGGCTCTTGGATTTATTCGGGAGTAAGGGTTCCATTTCGAACTCTGAACTATGATGTGCATGTTTGAGATTGGTTGTTTCGATTTGGTAAGATGACGGAAGATGATATGATTTGAAACTTGTGTTGAGCTTGTCCTTGTGGTAAATTGCTTTTGTCACTTAATTCATAATAACTTAATGAGCAATTTTACTACAAAATTTTTCCTTGGCATCATTTTAATCGGCGAAATGTGTTCTGAACGGTTATTGGGCTAATCCTTGTGGATTGATAACATTACTTGCATACTCAAATTTCCCAAACACCTAAAGTTGTGAGATTCATCATTCATTTATAGATGTGCTAGGTGTTTACGGTTTTGGTTTGATTGCCTTGTAATTTGTCCCTCTCTTAGGCTCTTGGATTTATTCGGGAGTAAGGGTTCCATTTCGAACTCTGAACTATGATGTGCATGTTTGAGATTGGTTGTTTCGATTTGGTAAGATGACGGAAGATGATATGATTTGAAACTTGTGTTGAGCTTGTCCTTGTGGTAAATTGCTTTTGTCACTTAATTCATAATAACTTAATGAGCAATTTTACTACAAAATTTTTCCTTGGCATCATTTTAATCGGCGAAATGTGTTCTGAACGGTTATTGGGCTAATCCTTGTGGATTGATAACATTACTTGCATACTCAAATTTCCCAAACACCTAAAGTTGTGAGATTCATCATTCATTTATAGATGTGCTAGGTGTTTACGGTTTTGGTTTGATTGCCTTGTAATTTGTCCCTCTCTTAGGCTCTTGGATTTATTCGGGAGTAAGGGTTCCATTTCGAACTCTGAACTATGATGTGCATGTTTGAGATTGGTTGTTTCGATTTGGTAAGATGACGGAAGATGATATGATTTGAAACTTGTGTTGAGCTTGTCCTTGTGGTAAATTGCTTTTGTCACTTAATTCATAATAACTTAATGAGCAATTTTACTACAAAATTTTTCCTTGGCATCATTTTAATCGGCGAAATGTGTTCTGAACGGTTATTGGGCTAATCCTTGTGGATTGATAACATTACTTGCATACTCAAATTTCCCAAACACCTAAAGTTGTGAGATTCATCATTCATTTATAGATGTGCTAGGTGTTTACGGTTTTGGTTTGATTGCCTTGTAATTTGTCCCTCTCTTAGGCTCTTGGATTTATTCGGGAGTAAGGGTTCCATTTCGAACTCTGAACTAAGATGTGCGAATTTGAGGTTAATTTATTCCATTTCCGGGTTACTTTCTTTGATTTGAGTGTGCCGGTGATGTGTTGAGCTAGAACTTGGCCTGGTGATCGTTACGAGACCGCAGTGAGATCACTTTTGTGATATAAGTGCATTGGATGACGAATTGGCATATTAGGTTTGACCCGTATTTTCTTTCTTTCTCTTCACCTTTGCTTTTGTATATTTTTACCGTTACTATACATGCACTTTCTTTCCTTCCTTTGTAAACCTTTGTTGCACTCATCCTTAGTGCAAAGTACACTTATACATCCCTTTTAACTTAGCCTTTTCCTTTGTATATATCCACTTAAATATGTAAACTTTACCTAAAAAAAAAAAAAAAAAAAAAAAAAAAAAAAAAAAAAAAAAAAAAAAAAAAAAAAAAAAAAAAAAAAAAAAAAAAAAAAAAAAAAAAAAAAAAAAAAAAAAAAAAAAAAAAAAAAAAAAAAAAAAAAAAAAAAAAAAAAAAAAAAAAAAAAAAAAAAAAAAAAAAAAAAAAAAAAAAAAAAAAAAAAAAAAAAAAAAAAAAAAAAAAAAAAAAAAAAAAAAAAAAAAAAAAAAAAAAAAAAAAAAAAAAAAAAAAAAAAAAAAAAAAAAAAAAAAAAAAAAAAAAAAAAAAAAAAAAAAAAAAAAAAAAAAAAAAAAAAAAAAAAAAAAAAAAAAAAAAAAAAAAAAAAAAAAAAAAAAAAAAAAAAAAAAAAAAAAAAAAAAAAAAAAAAAAAAAAAAAAAAAAAAAAAAAAAAAAAAAAAAAAAAAAAAAAAAAAAAAAAAAAAAAAAAAAAAAAAAAAAAAAAAAAAAAAAAAAAAAAAAAAAAAAAAAAAAAAAAAAAAAAAAAAAAAAAAAAAAAAAAAAAAAAAAAAAAAAAAAAAAAAAAAAAAAAAAAAAAAAAAAAAAAAAAAAAAAAAAAAAAAAAAAAAAAAAAAAAAAAAAAAAAAAAAAAAAAAAAAAAAAAAAAAAAAAAAAAAAAAAAAAAAAAAAAAAAAAAAAAAAAAAAAAAAAAAAAAAAAAAAAAAAAAAAAAAAAAAAAAAAAAAAAAAAAAAAAAAAAAAAAAAAAAAAAAAAAAAAAAAAAAAAAAAAAAAAAAAAAAAAAAAAAAAAAAAAAAAAAAAAAAAAAAAAAAAAAAAAAAAAAAAAAAAAAAAAAAAAAAAAAAAAAAAAAAAAAAAAAAAAAAAAAAAAAAAAAAAAAAAAAAAAAAAAAAAAAAAAAAAAAAAAAAAAAAAAAAAAAAAAAAAAAAAAAAAAAAAAAAAAAAAAAAAAAAAAAAAAAAAAAAAAAAAAAAAAAAAAAAAAAAAAAAAAAAAAAAAAAAAAAAAAAAAAAAAAAAAAAAAAAAAAAAAAAAAAAAAAAAAAAAAAAAAAAAAAAAAAAAAAAAAAAAAAAAAAAAAAAAAAAAAAAAAAAAAAAAAAAAAAAAAAAAAAAAAAAAAAAAAAAAAAAAAAAAAAAAAAAAAAAAAAAAAAAAAAAAAAAAAAAAAAAAAAAAAAAAAAAAAAAAAAAAAAAAAAAAAAAAAAAAAAAAAACAAAAAAAAAAAAAAAAAAAAAAAAAAAAAAAAAAAAAAAAAAAAAAAAAAAAAAAGAAAAAAAAAAAAAAAAAAAAAAAAAAAAAAAAAAAAACCTTGGGCTACTAGTAGGTACTTTTCATTTTTAGATGTCTAAAGTTTTGTTGTATCATTAAGAATGGAAGACTTGGTGGAATTTAAGTTGTTTGAAGTTGATACACCACAATGGTGTCGGGTTTTGCTTGGTATTTTTGAGGTGTCTTAGCGGGATAACATATTATGGGTTGTTGGCAATCAATGGTAAGGGTTTGATTAGACTATTTTGTACATAATTCATACATACCTTATACTTTTGTTACTTCCTATCACTAACCTAAATTTCCCGTACTCCATTGTAAATTTCCATAATATATACCTTAGCCTAACTATACAACCGACCTATATGCCATATTTTGATGATGTACTTGGTGCTTACGCCACGTCGGTGGAGTTATGATCCTTGTTCAAGCCTATGGTAAGATATGCATCACGACCGCGCAATGAGTGATTATTCATATATATTCAACCCAATAGTAAGTTCGTTGGAGTAGGATGATTTTGATAGGCTCATTTGTTTCACTTTTGCTTAGTCGTGTTATTGTGGCTTGTGGATTGTTCAGATATTGTCAAACATTTCGGGGTTTCATTTAAGATTAAAACTGCTTCACCCAACTTTTTGTCATTGACATGCTTGGTGTGGCTTCTTTTTGATAATCGTAATGTGTTTATATAGCTTCGTGTCAAGGAACGCTTTTTGCTTAATTTCCAGATTTGCTTGAGGACAAGCAATGCTCAAGTGTGGGGGGATTTGATGTGACCAATTTATATAGATCGCCCACATCATTATATGTATACAAACCGATATATATATATATATATATATACACATATATATATATATATATATATATATATATATATATATATATATATATATATATATATATATATATATATATATATATATATATATATATATATATATATATATATATATATATATATATATATATATATATATATATATATATATATATATATATATATATATATATATATATATATATATATATATATATATATATATATATATATATATATATATATATATATATATATATATATATATATATATATATATATATATATATATATATATATATATATATATATATATATATATATATATATATATATATATATATATATATATATATATATATATATATATATATATATATATATATATATATATATATATATATATATATATATATATATATATATATATATATATATATATATATATATATATATATATATATATATATATATATATATATATATATATATATATATATATATATATATATATATATATATATATATATATATATATATATATATATATATATATATATATATATATATATATATATATATATATATATATATATATATATATATATATATATATATATATATATATATATATATATATATATATATATATATATATATATATATATATATATATATATATATATATATATATATATATATATATATATATATATATATATATATATATATATATATATATATATATATATATATATATATATATATATATATATATATATATATATATATATATATATATATATATATATATATATATATATATATATATATATATATATATATATATATATATATATATATATATATATATATATATATATATATATATATATATATATATATATATATATATATATATATATATATATATATATATATATATATATATATATATATATATATATATATATATATATATATATATATATATATATATATATATATATATATATATATATATATATATATATATATATATATATATATATATATATATATATATATATATATATATATATATATATATATATATATATATATATATATATATATATATATATATATATATATATATATATATATATATATATATATATATATATATATATATATATATATATATATATATATATATATATATATATATATATATATATATATATATATATATATATATATATATATATATATATATATATATATATATATATATATATATATATATATATATATATATATATATATATATATATATATATATATATATATATATATATATATATATATATATATATATATATATATATATATATATATATATATATATATATATATATATATATATATATATATATATATATATATATATATATATATATATATATATATATATATATATATATATATATATATATATATATATATATATATATATATATATATATATATATATATATATATATATATATATATATATATATATATATATATATATATATATATATATATATATATATATATATATATATATATATATATATATATATATATATATATATATATATATATATATATATATATATATATATATATATATATATATATATATATATATATATATATATATATATATATATATATATATATATATATATATATATATATATATATATATATATATATATATATATATATATATATATATATATATATATATATATATATATATATATATATATATATATATATATATATATATATATATATATATATATATATATATATATATATATATATATATATATATATATATATATATATATATATATATATATATATATATATATATATATATATATATATATATATATATATATATATATATATAATGTAAAGTTTATAAACAGTTTCAGTTTCAGTTCATTTGTGTGAAGTTTCAGTTTTGACTATATATATATATATATATATGAAGCTATAGTTTTAAGTTTATGTGTCAAATAGGTTAATTTTTGAGTTTAGTCGAATGGCCTACATGATATCAATCGATTGAAGGTTCAAATCGATCGATTACAGTCAAAATCGATTGAAGGTTCAAATATATTAAGTAAAATCGATTGAAGGTTCAAATCGATCGATTACAGTCAAAATCGATTGAAGGTTCAAATCGATCGATTACAGTCAAAATCGATTGAAGGTTCAAATCGATCGATTACAGTCAAAATCGATTGAAGTTCAAATGATCGATTACAGTCAAAATCGTTGAATTCAAATCGATCGATTACAGTCAAAATCGATTGAAGGTTCAAATCGATATTAAGTAATCGTTGTTATCGATCGATTACAGTCAAAATCGATTGAAGTAAAAAAAACCCTAAAATCTCCAAAACTAAAATAACCCCCAAAAATCTAGTCTTGATGTCGATCGATTGAAGGTAAAAAAAACCCCTAAATCTCCAAAACGAAAACCACATCGAACCCCAACAGATATAGATATCAATCGATTGAAGGTTCAAATCGATCGATTACAGTCAAAATCGATTGAAGGTTCAATATATATGGATATAGTCGTTTGTATCGATCGATTACAGTCAAAATCAAAGCTCCAAAGGTTCAAATCGACGATTACAGTCAAAATCGAGAAGGTTCAAATCGAAGCCCCATTACAGTCAAAATCGAAGCCCTTTACCTCCCTCCTGTTAAAAGGGTAATTTTAATTTCACTCTCTTTTTGTTTATATATTATTTGTATATGAATACATGTATATATTGATTATAGTTTATTGAATGCAAAAATATATCTAGATATATTTAGGTTTTTGATGTAGATGATGAATATGTTAGCTGTTCAGGAAATAAATTGATTTTGTTCATTTGTGCGAAGTTTCAGTGTCGATTGTGATAAAGTTTATAAACAGCAAAGTTTATAAAGTTTCACTCAAAAATACAGTTTCATTTCATAAAGTGTAAAGTTTATAAACAGTTTCAGTTTCAGTTCATTTGTGTGAAGTTTCAGTTTTGACTATATATATATATATATATATGAAGCTATAGTTTTAAGTTTATGTGTCAAATAGGTTAATTTTTAAGTTTAGTCGAATGGCCTAATGTTTGTTGTGTTAGATTTACAATGTGATGGTCATTTATTTTATAATTTGAAAATCGTAAATTGGCTGGGTTGCATTCCAAAATATGAGTTAGTTATGATTGTTTTGTTCTGCAACTTTGATATGGGAGAAGATAGATGGAGAAACAATAGACAGGGCTCTTGGAATATTATGCAACTTTTCATTTTGTGAATTTGATTTATCTATATAAATGGGAATGGTACTTGGAGAAAGTATATTTGCAGGGGAAAAATGGCCCAAGTGGCTAGCTCATAATTGCTGAAAAGCATCAAGCATGACATACTGATGTTTGTTGCAGAATAAACGAAGATGAGCTTTCTAGATTCCATTCTGCCGCAAACGGTGATTTTTGATGTTTAGTCACATTAGTCAAGAAGTCAATACGTTGGAGGGAGACTTACAGATTTCTCTCAGAAGAGGATCTTGAGATGTGGTCAAATATGGTATTCTGGCATGGATTTGATGTTAAGAACCGCCCATGTCTTTTCATTCGCCTTGTTGCTTGTATCAGGTTGCCACCTAGTGAAAGACCTCGCTTTGCACAAGCAATTGGTATGTTCACGTTGTATTATGATTTTAAGTTTTTGAATAGTTCTCCTCATTTTGGCATTTATATGTGCATGTAAGCATATTGTAAACTTCCGCTCAGTAATTAATCTTGATAGCAGTTTGCCATCACAGTATCTCAAGTAGAATACGGAATCCTACATCTAGTAGATGCTGAAAATCCTCAAGTCACGGTATTGGTGGATTGTGAAGGATTGTCTATACGATTTCCCATGCAACTACTTAGATCCTGTGCAGCTACTCTGCAAGAAAACTACCCAAATCGTTTAGGCTGTTTGTTTATTATACGGCTTCCTTCAGTGGGCAGAGTTATTGCACAGACCTTCATTCAAGTAAGCTTAATACTCTATGCACTCCATATATACTTCCGTTGTTTCAAAAATAAACATATTATAAATTTAAATTTTACCATTCCCAGTTACCCTGATGCACAACTGCAATATATTACACATAATAAGATCACAATGCACCATGCTTAATTAGGTATCAGCATTCACATTGTGATCGCTAATTTTGGCCGTTGCAAATAACAAAGTAGCTAATAGCTATACTGGACCAGCATGAGAAACTTACAGTTAACGTGCCCCGGCTAATAGAAATACTGGAGCCTTGCTCCCAGTTATTTAGGAAATTGTTTGGGTCTAAAGTGT
The DNA here is from genome assembly GCA_034093135.1 of Erigeron breviscapus. Classification (NCBI taxonomy): domain Eukaryota; kingdom Viridiplantae; phylum Streptophyta; class Magnoliopsida; order Asterales; family Asteraceae; genus Erigeron; species Erigeron breviscapus. Next base: position 21,939,403 of record CM067170.1, read on the forward strand.
TCAATTGTATTTAGATTTTAGAGTGTATTTTAGGCATTTGAGTACTAAGCATCTGACAAAAAACAAAACAGTTTTCTAGTGTGTGTGTGTGTGTGTCTATATTGCTAATTTTATGAATTGTTTGATATAGGCAAGAAGAGCACTAAGAGCATTGAAAGGAGTGGTAAGGATTCAAGCATTAGTCCGTGGGCGGCAAGTCAGGAAACAAGCTGCTGTGACCCTGCGGTGTATGCAGGCTCTGGTCCGTGTACAAGCCAGGGTCAGGGCGCGCCGGGTTCGCATGTCCATTGAAGGTCAAGCTGTCCAACAAATGCTTGACGAACGCCGCACACAAGCTGAGCTTTTAAAAGAGGCTGAGGTATAAACATATTATAAATTTAAATTTTACCATTCCCAGTTACCCTGATGCACAACTGCAATATATTACACATAATAAGATCACAATGCACCATGCTTAATTAGGTATCAGCATTCACATTGTGATCGCTAATTTTGGCCGTTGCAAATAACAAAGTAGCTAATAGCTATACTGGACCAGCATGAGAAACTTACAGTTAACGTGCCCCGGCTAATAGAAATACTGGAGCCTTGCTCCCAGTTATTTAGGAAATTGTTTGGGTCTAAAGTGTTCAATTGTATTTAGATTTTAGAGTGTATTTTAGGCATTTGAGTACTAAGCATCTGACAAAAAACAAAACAGTTTTCTAGTGTGTGTGTGTGTGTGTGTGTCTATATTGCTATGTGTGTGTGTGTGTGTGTGTGTGTGTGTGTGTGTGTGTGTGTGTGTCTATATTGCTAATTTTATGAATTGTTTGATATAGGCAAGAAGAGCACTAAGAGCATTGAAAGGAGTGGTAAGGATTCAAGCATTAGTCCGTGGGCGGCAAGTCAGGAAACAAGCTGCTGTGACCCTGCGGTGTATGCAGGCTCTGGTCCGTGTACAAGCCAGGGTCAGGGCGCGCCGGGTTCGCATGTCCATTGAAGGTCAAGCTGTCCAACAAATGCTTGACGAACGCCGCACACAAGCTGAGCTTTTAAAAGAGGCTGAGGTATAAACATACATTTGGAACTTAAAAACCAACTTTATATATGCTGTTTTTTTATATCCTTTAAACACTGATTGAAATTAAACCCTTTAATCCTCCAGGAAGGATGGTGTGATCGTAGAGGAACTTTACAAGAGGTTAAAGCCAAGATTCAAATGAGGCAAGAAGGGGCTTTTAAACGTGAACGGGCACTGGCATATGGCCTCGCTCAGAAGGTAACCTGAATCACTTTGTTTGAGACAAAAATTCACTTTGAGCTGACTTACAAAATGACTACTTTTTTTATTTAACAAACATTTCAAACCCAAATCTGAATCATTTGCAAGTGCACGGCCTAAAATCTAATTGATTACTGATGTTTTTTTTCTTTTTCTTTTGGTGTGTGTGAATATGCAGCAATGGAAATCAAGCCAAGGATTGGGCTCAAAAACAAGTGGTTCACTAACATCTCTGAAGAACCAACAGTTTGACAAGAATAACTGGGGTTGGAGTTGGTTAGAAAGATGGATGTCTGCCAAACCATGGGAGAACCGATTAATGGAGCAAGGTCAAAACAACCCATTAGAAACAACTCCACCAGCGAAAACTAAGTTAACTCATACATCGAATGGGCGTTATCAAGAAACATCTTTGTTAGTGTTTTCCGGTGAAATTTTGTTAAGTAGATTTGAGTTTTGACGCTGCTACACTCAAGTTTTTTGCATATGAATCTTGTTTTCATCCACGAGGTTATATATGAAATGCGTTATTTTGATATTTGTGTTTTTAATTTTGTATTATCAGGTTTTTAATTCTCATTTAATAGAAAATTAGGAACTGAAAAAAAAAAAAAAAAAAATAAACATGAAAAAAAAAAAAAAAAAAAAAAAAAAAAAAAAAAAAAAAAAAAAAAAAGTGAAAAATTGAAAAAACAGAAAACAAATAAAAAAAAAAAAAAAAAAAAAAAAAAAAAAAAAAAAAAAAAAAAAAAAAAAAAAAAAAAAAAAAAAAAAAAAAAAAAAAAAAAAAAAAAAAAAAAAAAAAAAAAAAAAAAAAAAAAAAAAAAAAAAAAAAAAAAAAAAAAAAAAAAAAAAAAAAAAAAAAAAAAAAAAAAAAAAAAAAAAAAAAAAAAAAAAAAAAAAAAAAAAAAAAAAAAAAAAAAAAAAAAAAAAAAAAAAAAAAAAAAAAAAAAAAAAAAAAAAAAAAAAAAAAAAAAAAAAAAAAAAAAAAAAAAAAAAAAAAAAAAAAAAAAAAAAAAAAAAAAAAAAAAAAAAAAAAAAAAAAAAAAAAAAAAAAAAAAAAAAAAAAAAAAAAAAAAAAAAAAAAAAAAAAAAAAAAAAAAAAAAAAAAAAAAAAAAAAAAAAAAAAAAAAAAAAAAAAAAAAAAAAAAAAAAAAAAAAAAAAAAAAAAAAAAAAAAAAAAAAAAAAAAAAAAAAAAAAAAAAAAAAAAAAAAAAAAAAAAAAAAAAAAAAAAAAAAAAAAAAAAAAAAAAAAAAAAAAAAAAAAAAAAAAAAAAAAAAAAAAAAAAAAAAAAAAAAAAAAAAAAAAAAAAAAAAAAAAAAAAAAAAAAAAAAAAAAAAAAAAAAAAAAAAAAAAAAAAAAAAAAAAAAAAAAAAAAAAAAAAAAAAAAAAAAAAAAAAAAAAAAAAAAAAAAAAAAAAAAAAAAAAAAAAAAAAAAAAAAAAAAAAAAAAAAAAAAAAAAAAAAATATAAAAAAAAAAAAAAAACCCTATTTTCATATTATCCAAGTTTTTCTTTCTAGGAGCTGTTCTACCAAGAGTCTTTGACGGATCATCGCAGATTTCATAATTTGATTCATTGAAGATTCAAGAACATCCATCTAGATCGTATCTAATCTTCTGTCTTGCAATTTATATTCAACGATCATTGGTACAATATGTTTTCTTTCAATTTCTTTATTGCAATTCAATTTAGTATGATTGGCTAGATTTCTAATCATCCACTTTGATGAAAACTTGACGAATGATATGATTGCAATATTTTAATTCAAGAGTTGATTCAATTATTGTTGTGTCGTGATCTTTATCAATTAATTCCTTGCGATTTATTCTTTTGATGTTGATGGTTTATGTGTTCATCGTTAGTGGTACTAGGTGAATACGTTTATCGTTTCAATTCGATTGTCTATGGTCGTTTGTCACCGGTTCATGGTATGACGGTGAATGTCAAATCTATAATAGGAAGTTAATTGGTAAACGTGTTTAGAAACGGTTGGTGGTACCACGTTTTCATTCACATAGGCATAATTGGTAATTGGATAATCAAGCAAACTAATTGTTGGGGAGATTTTCTAGGCATTGGTGGTACCGGCTTGGGTAATTAACTAGCAACTTAGGTGTTTGGGTTATTTGTGAGCGGTTGGTGGTACCACGCGAGCATTTTATCCTTTCACGATTATCTTGTCAACTCTAAATAATCTGAACTTTATCGTGTGCAATCATAACTGAAGTCAAGTGGATTCGAAGTGGGTGATATTTATTCATATTGTTGAACTTTCTTTACTTTTAAATTGTCTTGTTATTTCAATTTCTTTAATTTCATATTGTCAAGGTGAGGTAGCAATTCGGCTACGGTTCCATCCTTATCCCAAAATCACTCTATCTGACAACTATTTCAAAACCATTCCCCGTGTTCGATCCTGGACTTACCTTCTAGCTATACTATATACATATAATATATATATTATATATATATCATATTTTTTTATATATATATATATCTGTAAGAACAAGAAATCAGATTTAAACATGGATATACATAAACTTAACTGATGTATACTTATATTTGTATAACTTTTTGGATCCATATATATATAAACATATACATGGCCGAAAATATAAGAATATAAGAAGGAAAATCGCGACTTTTGATGTTAAACAACCAATACACTTTAGACAAATAATTTGTTAGGTCCAATATTTTTAGTCCAGATTTACTGGACTCCCTCCAGACTCGACTACTGGAGCCTTACTGAAGATCTGTCCAGAAATGTTACTGGACCTACTCCAGACTTGGAATCTGGAGTCCCTCTGAAGATTTGTCCAGAAATAATGGAAGACCAGTGAGCAAATACTTGTATAGGAATCTGGAGTATTCTCCAGATTAGCTCACTGGACTTCACCCCAGTCCAGATCTATTCTACTGAAGACATTCTCACTGAAGTCAAATGACTGAAGTTAGAATAAAGAAGACTGACAAATGGCGGAGTCCACTGGAAGTCTTACCAGATCTGAACACTGGAGGTTTGTCAGTGCTCTAGACCTTACAAGTCTGAACACTGACTACGAGGTTTGACTTTTGCCTTTACACACTTTCCAAAGAACATTCCACTTGTTCTTTACTAAAGTACCTACGTGTGTAAAGGTGGTTGGTTAAAAGAATAAGC
>CM067170.1:21944832-21949832 GCA_034093135.1 Erigeron breviscapus
TTGAACTCTGAACTATGATGTGCATGTTTGAGATTGGTTGTTTCGATTTGGTAAGATGACGGAAGATGATATGATTTGAAACTTGTGTTGAGCTTGTCCTTGTGGTAAATTGCTTTTGTCACTTAATTCATAATAACTTAATGAGCAATTTTACTACAAAAATTTTTCCTTGGTACATATTTAATCGGCGAAATGTGTTCTGAACGGTTATTGGGCTAATCCTTGTGGATTGATAACATTACTTGCATACTCAAATTTCCCAAACACCTAAAGTTGTGAGATTCATCATTCATTTATAGATGTGCTAGGTGTTTACGGTTTTGGTTTGATTGCCTTGTAATTTGTCCCTCTCTTAGGCTCTTGGATTTATTCGGGAGTAAGGGTTCCATTTCGAACTCTGAACTAAGATGTGCGAATTTGAGGTTAATTTATTCCATTTCCGGGTTACTTTCTTTGATTTGAGTGTGCCGGTGATGTGTTGAGCTAGAACTTGGCCTGGTGATCGTTACGAGACCGCAGTGAGATCACTTTTGTGATATAAGTGCATTGGATGACGAATTGGCATATTAGGTTTGACCCGTATTTTCTTTCTTTCTCTTCACCTTTGCTTTTGTATATTTTTACCGTTACTATACATGCACTTTCTTTCCTTCCTTTGTAAACCTTTGTTGCACTCATCCTTAGTGCAAAGTACACTTATACATCCCTTTTAACTTAGCCTTTTCCTTTGTATATATCACTTATATATGTAAACGTTACCTAATCATACCTTACTATACCGATAGTCTAATCTGGGGGGCCATTGATTGTCATTGGTTTGTTTGGTTGGTTTGGGAGAGCTTCAGTGGATTGTCAGTTGGAATATTCTTGTCTATGAGAATACGTCATTTGGTCAAGTTATTGGGGAATGTCTTGGATTGTTCAAAGGAAGTATATTGTTATAGACATTGTTCATCATTGTAAGAGGGTGCCTACTAGTAGAGTAAAAATGGTTCAAAATAAGAGAAAAGATTAAAAAAAAAAAAAACCTTGGGCTACTAGTAGGTACTTTTCATTTTTAGATGTCTAAAGTTTTGTTGTATCATTAAGAATGGAAGACTTGGTGGAATTTAAGTTGTTTGAAGTTGATACACCACAATGGTGTCGGGTTTTGCTTGGTATTTTTGAGGTGTCTTAGCGGGATAACATATTATGGGTTGTTGGCAATCAATGGTAAGGGTTTGATTAGACTATTTTGTACATATTTCATACATACCTTATACTTTTGTTACTTCCTATCACTAACCTAAATTTCCCATACTCCATTGTAAATTTCCATAATATATACCTTAGCCTAACTATACAACCGACCTATATGCCATATTTTGATGATGTACTTGGTGCTTACGCCACGTCGGTGGAGTTATGATCCTTGTTCAAGCCTATGGTAAGATATGCATCACGACCGCGCAATGAGTGATTATTCATATATATTCAACCCAATAGTAAGTTCGTTGGAGTAGGATGATTTTGATAGGCTCATTTGTTTCACTTTTGCTTAGTCGTGTTATTGTGGCTTGTGGATTGTTCAGATATTGTCAAACATTTCGGGGTTTCATTTAAGATTAAAACTGCTTCACCCAACTTTTTGTCATTGACATGCTTGGTGTGGCTTCTTTTTGATAATCGTAATGTGTTTATATAGCTTCGTGTCAAGGAACGCTTTTTGCTTAATTTCCAGATTTGCTTGAGGACAAGCAACGCTCAAGTGTGGGGAGATTTCACTACTAGAAACAGGGCTATCCTTGACCCGCTTTTTATGACCCACGCTAATAGATGACGCGCAAAGTGAGAAGTCATAACAATACTGTCATAATTTGTAAAATCTGAAGGATTTATGACACGCATTTTTTAGTGTCATAAAAAAAGGTAGAGTAACACGGGGCTACAGTGTCTTCTTATTATACAAAATCGCCTTTACCGCTAAAATAAACCAAAAAAAAAAAAAAAAAAAAAAAAAAAAAAAAAAAAAAAAAAAAAAAAAAAAAAAAAAAAAAAAAAAAAAAAAAAAAAAAAAAAAAAAAAAAAAAAAAAAAAAAAAAAAAAAAAAAAAAAAAAAAAAAAAAAAAAAAAAAAAAAAAAAAAAAAAAAAAAAAAAAAAAAAAAAAAAAAAAAAAAAAAAAAAAAAAAAAAAAAAAAAAAAAAAAAAAAAAAAAAAAAAAAAAAAAAAAAAAAAAAAAAAAAAAAAAAAAAAAAAAAAAAAAAAAAAAAAAAAAAAAAAAAAAAAAAAAAAAAAAAAAAAAAAAAAAAAAAAAAAAAAAAAAAAAAAAAAAAAAAAAAAAAAAAAAAAAAAAAAAAAAAAAAAAAAAAAAAAAAAAAAAAAAAAAAAAAAAAAAAAAAAAAAAAAAAAAAAAAAAAAAAAAAAAAAAAAAAAAAAAAAAAAAAAAAAAAAAAAAAAAAAAAAAAAAAAAAAAAAAAAAAAAAAAAAAAAAAAAAAAAAAAAAAAAAAAAAAAAAAAAAAAAAAAAAAAAAAAAAAAAAAAAAAAAAAAAAAAAAAAAAAAAAAAAAAAAAAAAAAAAAAAAAAAAAAAAAAAAAAAAAAAAAAAAAAAAAAAAAAAAAAAAAAAAAAAAAAAAAAAAAAAAAAAAAAAAAAAAAAAAAAAAAAAAAAAAAAAAAAAAAAAAAAAAAAAAAAAAAAAAAAAAAAAAAAAAAAAAAAAAAAAAAAAAAAAAAAAAAAAAAAAAAAAAAAAAAAAAAAAAAAAAAAAAAAAAAAAAAAAAAAAAAAAAAAAAAAAAAAAAAAAAAAAAAAAAAAAAAAAAAAAAAAAAAAAAAAAAAAAAAAAAAAAAAAAAAAAAAAAAAAAAAAAAAAAAAAAAAAAAAAAAAAAAAAAAAAAAAAAAAAAAAAAAAAAAAAAAAAAAAAAAAAAAAAAAAAAAAAAAAAATAAACCAAAAAACCCCAAAGTCGAACGAAATCCTCTTATTATTTTTGTTTATATTCCTGCTAACCCAAAAAAAACCCTAAAATCTCCAAAACTAAAATAACCCCCAAAAATCTAGTCTTGATGTCGATCGATTGAAGGTAAAAAAAACCCCTAAATCTCCAAAACGAAAACCACATCGAACCCCAACAGATATAGATATCAATCGATTGAAGGTTCAAATCGATCGATTACAGTCAAAATCGATTGAAGGTTCAATATATATGGATATAGTCGTTTGTATCGATCGATTACAGTCAAAATCAAAGCTCCAAAACGAAATTACAGTCAAAATCATTAAGTCAAAATCGAAGCCCTTTACCTCCCTCCTGTTAAAAGGGTAATTTTAATTTCACTCTCTTTTTGTTTATATATTATTTGTATATGAATACATGTATATATTGATTATAGTTTATTGAATGCAAAAATATATCTAGATATATTTAGGTTTTTGATGTAGATGATGAATATGTTAGCTGTTCAGGAAATAAATTGATTTTGTTCATTTGTGCGAAGTTTCAGTGTCGATTGTGATAAAGTTTATAAACAGCAAAGTTTATAAAGTTTCACTCAAAAATACAGTTTCATTTCATAAAGTGTAAAGTTTATAAACAGTTTCAGTTTCAGTTCATTTGTGTGAAGTTTCAGTTTTGACTATATATATATATATATATATGAAGCTATAGTTTTAAGTTTATATATTTAATAGTTTTGACTATATATATATATATATGAAGCTATAGTTTTAAGTTTATGTGTCAAATAGGTTAATTTTTGAGTTTAGTCGAATGGCCTAATGTTTGTTGTGTTAGATTTACAATGTGATGGTCATTTATTTTATAATTTGAAAATCGTAAATTGGCTGGGTTGCATTCCAAAATATGAGTTAGTTATGATTGTTTTGTTCTGCAACTTTGATATGGGAGAAGATAGATGGAGAAACAATAGACAGGGCTCTTGGAATATTATGCAACTTTTCATTTTGTGAATTTGATTTATCTATATAAATGGGAATGGTACTTGGAGAAAGTATATTTGCAGGGGAAAAATGGCCCAAGTGGCTAGCTCATAATTGCTGAAAAGCATCAAGCATGACATACTGATGTTTGTTGCAGAATAAACGAAGATGAGCTTTCTAGATTCCATTCTGCCGCAAACGGTGATTTTTGATGTTTAGTCACATTAGTCAAGAAGTCAATACGTTGGAGGGAGACTTACAGATTTCTCTCAGAAGAGGATCTTGAGATGTGGTCAAATATGGTATTCTGGCATGGATTTGATGTTAAGAACCGCCCATGTCTTTTCATTCGCCTTGTTGCTTGTATCAGGTTGCCACCTAGTGAAAGACCTCGCTTTGCACAAGCAATTGGTATGTTCACGTTGTATTATGATTTTAAGTGTATTTTAGGCATTTGAGTACTAAGCATCTGACAAAAAACAAAAAAAAAAAAAAATAAAAAAAAATAAAAAAAATAAAAAAAAAAAAAAAAATAAAAAAAAAAAAAATAAAAAAAAAAAAAAAAAGAAAAAAAAAAAAATAAAAAAAAAAAAAAAATAAAAAAAAAAAAAAATAAAAAAAAAAAAAAAATAAAAAAAAATAAAAAAAATAAAAAATAATAAAAATAAAAAAAAAAAAATAAAAAAAAAAAAAAACAAAAAAAAAAAAATAAAAAAAATTTTAAGTTTGTATATAATTAATGTCATAAAAAAAAAAAAAAAAAAAAAAAAAAAAATAAAAAAAAAAAAAAAAATAAAAAAAAAAAGGAATATTTAAATAAAAAAAAAAATAAAAAAAGAAAAAAAAAAGAAAAAATAAAAAAATAAAAAAAAAAAAAAAATAAAAAAAAAAAAAATAAAAAAAAAAAAAATAAAAAAAAAAAAAAAATAAAAAAAAATAAAAAATAAAATAAAATAAAATAAAAAAAAAAAAAGTGAAAAAAAAAAAATAAAAAAAAAAAAAATAAAAAAAAAAAAATAAAAAAAAAAAAAAAAAAAAAAAAAAAAAAAAAAAAAAAATCAAAAAAAAATTCAAAATAAAAATTC
>CM067170.1:21954832-21957332 GCA_034093135.1 Erigeron breviscapus
CTAGCAACTTAGGTGTTTGGGTTACTTGTGAGCGGTTGGTGGTACCACGCGAGCATTTTATCCTTTCACGATTATCTTGTCAACTCTAAATAATCTGAACTTTATCGTGTGCAATCATAACTGAAGTCAAGTGGATTCGAAGTGGGTGATATTTATTCATATTGATTGAACTTTCTTTATTTTTCAATTGTCTTGTCATTTCAATTTCTTTAATTTCATATTGTCAAGGTGAGGTAGCAATTCGGCTACGGTTCCATCCTTATCCCAAAATCACTCTATCTGACAATTATTTCAAAATCATATATATATATATATATATATATATATATATATATATATATATATATATATATATATATATATATATATATATATATATATATATATATATATATATATATATATATATATATATATATATATATATATATATATATATATATATATATATATATATATATATATATATATATATATATATATATATATATATATATATATATATATATATATATATATATATATATATATATATATATATATATATATATATATATATATATATATATATATATATATATATATATATATATATATATATATATATATATATATATATATATATATATATATATATATATATATATATATATATATATATATATATATATATATATATATATATATATATATATATATATATATATATATATATATATATATATATATATATATATATATATATATATATATATATATATATATATATATATATATATATATATATATATATATATATATATATATATATATATATATATATATATATATATATATATATATATATATATATATATATATATATATATATATATATATATATATATATATATATATATATATATATATATATATATATATATATATATATATATATATATATATATATATATATATATATATATATATATATATATATATATATATATATATATATATATATATATATATATATATATATATATATATATATATATATATATATATATATATATATATATATATATATATATATATATATATATATATATATATATATATATATATATATATATATATATATATATATATATATATATATATATATATATATATATATATATATATATATATATATATATATATATATATATATATATATATATATATATATATATATATATATATATATATATATATATATATATATATATATATATATATATATATATATATATATATATATATATATATATATATATATATATATATATATATATATATATATATATATATATATATATATATATATATATATATATATATATATATATATATATATATATATATATATATATATATATATATATATATATATATATATATATATATATATATATATATATATATATATATATATATATATATATATATATATATATATATATATATATATATATATATATATATATATATATATATATATATATATATATATATATATATATATATATATATATATATATATATATATATATATATATATATATATATATATATATATATATATATATATATATATATATATATATATATATATATATATATATATATATATATATATATATATATATATATATATATATATATATATATATATATATATATATATATATATATATATATATATATATATATATATATATATATATATATATATATATATATATATATATATATATATATATATATATATATATATATATATATATATATATATATATATATATATATATATATATATATATATATATATATATATATATATATATATATATATATATATATATATATATATATATATATATATATATATATATATATATATATATATATATATATATATATATATATATATATATATATATATATATATATATATATATATATATATATATATATATATATATATATATATATATATATATATATATATATATATATATATATATATATATATATATATATATATATATATATATATATATATATATATATATATATATATATATATATATATATATATATATATATATATATATATATATATATATATATATATATATATATATATATATATATATATATATATATATATATATATATATATATATATATATATATATATATATATATATATAGAGATATATATTCACAACTTTAAGTATCTCGATCTAAAGAGTTTATTTGACAAATATAGATCATTTGTAATTCATAGGTTGTTAGGATACTTACATATTTTGTATTATCTTGATTCCGCACAACCTTGTATTTTATTTAACATCATAAATAAAATACACTTGAAAATATTACATTGTGTTCCACCTTTATTTTATTGCTTTTAGTCTTGTATTACTTTGTTTATATACTTGCATTTATATTCAAGTAATACTAGTCCAAT
>CM067170.1:21962332-21992332 GCA_034093135.1 Erigeron breviscapus
TTGTGTGGTCACTTTGTGACCAAGATGGTAGAGAGATTAGGTTGTGATACATCCGAGGGTCAGTCGGAGATTACTGGTAGGGCGAAGACCACTCTTATGGACGTTAAGGAGATGAAGAAAGCCAAAGTGATAAGGACTACTGACCCGCGGGATTTATACTCGGATGGCGAGCAGGAGCCGCCTGCACAGAGGCAGAGGGTGGAGCCACCACCCCAGATGCAGCAGCAGCAGCCTAACCCTTATCCAGCTTATGATTTTGCAGGTTGGGGAACCAAGCTCGATGAGATCCTGGGACATCAGCGGGAGCTCCAGGACACTCAAGACATGATGATGGACGGTCATAGAACCATGTGGAGCCAGGTGAACCGCATGGGCTTCCAGTGCGAGTCTTGGTCTCCCTACATTAACCATTGGATCCGACCGGACTCTCCGCCTCCACCACCGCCTACTCAGACCTTTAGTCCTCCTTCCATCTTCATGCCAGCCAGCACCACTTTCGGGTTCTACAGCCCGCACCCAGGTCAGCAGCATCCACCACAGCAGCCCGGTTGGGCAGGTCCGAGTTCGAGCCCCAGTTTGGGACCTATAGACACACGACTGGGGAGCGCTACTCCGGACCCGCCTATGATTTTTACAGGGGTATATTTGGTGGACCAGCCGATCCTGATGCTGGTGATGGTGTTCCTCTACCCAGGACATGGAGGAGAATTGATCTTTCTAGTTTCTTTCTATTTTCTGAGACTTTTGAGACATTGCATTTTACTTTATTTCAATTTGGTTGTAATTCCGCCGTTTAGGCGATGAGACATTTGTAGTTGTTTCTTTTATTTCCTTTAGTATGAACTATGTAGTTTGTTTGGTCTTTTGTTTATGGTGATTGTCAGGTGAAAATTTTGGGTTTGCAAGTTGAATTCTGGAAGATTGCTTTTGGAAATTTTGGAAAAAACAAGCGGGTTTATGCTGGCAGTCAGTTCAGCACCCACTTGAATTTTGGCTTCAACTTTGCAATGGTGATTTCACGCTTTCACCCGAAGGTTTTTCATTGTTTCCTTTCTACATTTTGCATTTTTCCCTTTTTCCCATTATTCGCCTTAGTTATTCGTCCATTGAGGACAATGTCCAACTTAAGTGTGGGGAGGGGGATGGTAAATTGGAAAAATGAAAATTTTTGAAGTTTCTTACCTTTACTAGCATTTTGGTTATGTTTTTAAATTTTTGAAGCTATAGGTTTTGTGCAAAGACGAGAAATGAGGACTTTGAATTTTGCTAATCTAGGATGAAACTTGAGATTTTTTACCTTTAGCTTTCCTTTCCTAGTGCTTGTGGCATTTCATCATTCCAAGGGGTCATAGGTTTGTTCCGAACTTCAATATAATCTAGGTTGCTCGCTAATTGTACCTTAATGATGAACCTAATGTGAATAATAGCTTCACTAGATGATGTATTGGTAGGCACCGCTTGAGGTTTTCCATTTGAATTTTGCAACTTGTGTGCACAAAGTGCTTGAAATGTATTAAATATGCTTGTGGTAATTTGACTTAACATATGGTTTGCACACCGGATGTCCGGTCCTTAATTCTTATGTTATAGGTTGTAGTTCTAGTCATTATGTTTGGTCTTTATATCGGGGTGTCTGGGGTGCTTCGGCATCAAACGGGTGGCACATGTGGGAATGCGCATAATCTTTTTCCAATAGTCTAATGCTAATGTGGTCTTTGAGATTCGAACAAGTAAGTCCTTAGGGTAACTTCGTTTTACCTAGCTCACCTAAAGCTTCCAACTTGGGATGGTTGTCAGAAAGTTCGTTACACGGGTCTCATCGAAAATCACGGGTGTTAAATTATAAAACTTTTTATTCTCACATGTGTTTGTGTTTAGAGCATGGTCTCTGAATATGCAACCCAACCTTGAGTTCTGGCGTATGTCTCTTAACGATACTCACGTATCCGTAGCGAACCGCTGGCCGGACGCTTAAAGTATACTTTCGTATGATCACCTGATGTGTGGATAGAGTTGCAATTCTAGACCGTAGGAGTATGTTTTGTCAAGGGACTCATAAGTATAACGTAATGAAAACCTTATGGAAAACCAATGGCGTGAGTGTTAAGTGGACAAATATACCGATAATCATTGTGGAATATTGCTTATGTTGCCAATAATAATTGTGAATCTTGCTAGTGGATTATAAGCTTAGTAAGAACGAGCTTAAGGTCAATTGGAACGATAGAAATGTTCAAGAGGTGTTAACACAAGCATAGGTAGGATTCTAATTGTAACTGAAAGATGGTTTTGCTCTAGATTAGTCGAATTTTCTGATTTCGTCTTAAACTTTGTTCATTAGTTTTTAAATGCATTTGCTTTTGGTATTCAACACCGTGTGGTCGGAAACTTCTCATTTAACTATTTTTGTTTTGTGAAATCGTGAATAATTGGTTATTGAGATTTGATTTAAGTGCATACTTGCTTGAGGGCAAGCAAGGTTTAAGTGTGGGGAGGTTTGATGTGTCTCAATATATACATATTTCTCACATCTTATTTGGACGTTTGTACACGATTTATAGCCGTTTGTACATGTTTTGTGGTGCTTTATGGCATTTGCTAGTGGTTTCAGGATTACAGCAGGTACAAGGCTCATAAATGGTAGAAAATAGCTTAACGATGGTCCATATGCGCTAACGGATGAAGAGTGGTTGAAAACAAAGCTGAAACGGCGATCCCAGTCACACCTCGCGGCGCGAGAAAGGTGGCTCGCATCGCGATCCCGCTCACAAGCCTGTTCACCAATCCAGTCGCCAGCCCGTTCACCGTTCACAAGTAACCTCGCGGCGCGACCTCTGAGGCTCGCGGCGCGATTTTGGCAGCATCATGGTCAGAGAAAAATCTCGCGGGACGCGAGAAAAGAAGTCGCGACGCGACCGGGTCGAAGAGGCATGGCGGCGCGACCTCGGTAGATAGCGGCGCGAGTTTCGAGTCTGAGAGCTTCTGGTCGAGTGTATCGTTTCTCGCGGCGCGACCCGTGACACTCGCGACGCGAGTTTTGTCTGACAACAGCTTTTTCTCTTCCTTGGGGTATAAATACCAACCACAACTCAACCCTAAACCTAATCTTGGACACTCCAGCCTCCACTCTCTTTCTCCAGACGATTTTTAGGGTTTTTCAAGGGTTTTCACTACTCCAACATCAATTGAAGACTTGAAGATAAATTTTGGTTCTTGATTAGTGATTGTAGCTCGGTTGTAACCTCGATTTGGATTACTACTTCATATTTGGTACATTATGTTCTCCTTTTTATTTAAATCTCTAGTTATTTCATTATGAGTAGCTAAATCTGTAAAGAGTAGAATTTGAGCTTTTATGTGTGTGTTTTAGTGTGTGTCAATGGCGGTTTCTAGAGAGATAAAGTAGAGAGAGAAAGCAGAGATATCAGGGAAAGATTGGTTAGCATTATGGGGTAAAAGGTTTCAATAATACAAGAGAGTTCTTCATAAATGACTTATGAGAGGGGTATTTATACTAATCACTAACTTAACACTAATACCCCTTCCAATACTAGAATTTACAATTAAACACCATATTTATATTTCTAACAATCTCCCCCTTGGTGTTGAATTGTAAATGTTGCATCGTCTTCGGTCTTTAAATAATCATGATGAGCCCATTTGTTGAAAATCTTCAATGTTGATTGGACTTTGAAGCTTTCTCATTGTCTTCAATGTCTTGTATCAACCTTGATTTTGAATCTTCTCAACAAACAAATATATTTGACGATGACTTATTAAATCTTGATCTTCTCTTGCAACTTTGAATACTTTGGAAGCATCTTTGAAATCTTTGTAGCTTTTGAGCTTTCACAACTTGAACGTTTGAATGTTGATTTCAACTTGATGTTGCTTGGAGAAGTAACTTGAATCTTTGAATAGCATGCGGAAGCTTGGTTATCTTTGAAATCTCTTGGCATTGCGGAAACTTGGTTTTGAAATGCGGAAATTTGATTTTGTCTTTAAAACTTCAATTCTTGGTCTAACTTGTCTCTGAATCAATAAACATCTTGGAGCAATTGATTCTTTGATCAATCAACATTTGCTCCCCCTCAATCAAACAACTATCTCGGAGCAAATTATTCACTAACAAATCTTTAATCTCTTGCTCCCCCTCGAACAAACAATCATTTCGGAGCATATTTAACGACTCATGAGTTTACTCTTGTTCCCCCTCAAATGAACAATCTCTTCAAACTATGAATGAACTTAACTATCCAAGTATTAACAAAAGAACAATCTCCATTCAATCTCAAACTTTTCTAATCATCAAACAAATGGTCAATTATTCCAATCAAATCTTTCAATTATCGACCAGTACTTCATCTTGGATATACTCGATCTCGAATCAATCCTTTAACTTTCTCAACAATCTCTCAACTTAGCACGATAATTATTCACTCTCTTCACCTAAACTAACAATCCTTTGAACATCCAAACACAACAATCATCCTCGAACAAATATCTATCAATCAAATTCTACCTATATCCTTGAATTCTATCTATCAATCATTTAATCATTTCCCCCCCTTATGATGAATATGTGAAACGGTTTCATCATACAATAATGATTGATAGCATAAATGGTAGATACCAACAAACAACAAGCAAGCAAAGTAACCCAACCCAATTCCCAATGAACCTATTGGTGAACTAGAATGTGAGGTTGCGTTGTTGGAAAAAGATTTTATAATGGTGTTTGTGTTCTTTGTGTTTGTGTGAAGAGAAATGAAAACCGGATAATAATGATCCGTTGACACAACCAAAAATCAAAAGGATTAATGGTGTGGCCTAAAAATACGATTACTATTTTAGGACTTCCCATTATCATCGAGAAATGCACAAAGCTTATCTCTAAATGGTTCGGTCTATGGCTTTTCAACCGATAGATTGCTTTAAAGAATGTAATTCATGGTCAGTGTCACAAAGGCGTTCAATAACCATGTCTTACTATCCTCAAAGACTTTTGGGAAATAAATCCGAGGTCACATAGACTTCTCGTTTACTCAACAAATTCATAAAATAAAAATGTGAGACCTACGTTCAACGTTGGAAAAGATGTTAGCATTGGTAGGATTTCCATTCGATCATCGTGGAATATCAATAATATGATATCACTACGAAAGTTCCGGCAATATCACAAAGATATGCAATGTCACAAAGACATATAAAGACTCTATGTGTCCTAGTCAAATGAAAGATATATCAAGTACGCTCTAGACTTAATAAGTGATCAAATGAAGTCGGGGACCGGAGCAGAGTGTCTCCCTTTTTCAATATCAACATCTTCCAAATGAAGAGTCGATAGAAATGTGAAAATCTCCGTGAGAATAAAACAAGCATTTGTTAAGAAATACTTGAGTGGTTAGGTAAAGATGTGCATTGCTTCACTGGGTCCATGAAGTCTTTTTCAATATCGAGAAATCAACAAATGAAATCCGATAGAAACGTGTTGACCCGGCTTTTTGAGAATTTTGGGGAGGGCTTTATTTCTTTTAGCCCTTTCTCACATCATCATTTCACCGTAACCTCTCACTTTTCGACTACTCCCTCATGTCCTAGTTGCACAAACATCATCACACTCATATACCCTCACAATCTAGAATTGAGA
Source organism: Erigeron breviscapus (assembly GCA_034093135.1). Classification (NCBI taxonomy): domain Eukaryota; kingdom Viridiplantae; phylum Streptophyta; class Magnoliopsida; order Asterales; family Asteraceae; genus Erigeron; species Erigeron breviscapus. Next base: position 21,967,983 of record CM067170.1, read on the forward strand.
ATATAACTCTGGGGTTAGATCTCATCGGCGATGACAAGATCATGGAGTTTTTATGAGTGGCCTAAACTCTCATGTGCAAAACTAACACCGAACTTCTTTGAATTTGATCGAAAATGGTTTTTAAAATTTTCCAAAGTGTTTTAAGATGGAAAATGAGTTTAAACACTAGGAAGTTTTGGTTTTATAAACAAACTCCCCCTAAATATATGCATGATATAAACAAAGTTTTGCATATAAAGGGTGAGTAAAAGAGTTTGAAAGTTGCTCACAAACATTAAAAATGAGATTACAAAGGCAGTACACAAAGGCGTTCGATGCCTTGCAGGTCATCCTAATACTTTGTGAGTAACTAAAAAACAAAGTTATATAAACAAAATGATGAAAATGTAAAATCTTTTGGATTTTTTTTAAAAAAAATAAGAAAATGAAAATCTTTTTGGATTTTTCTAAAAAGAATGAAATTATAAACACGGTTTTAGAACGGGTTATACACTGATGTGTGCATAAGCCACTTATTCATCAAATCACTTGGAAATCACTTTTGGAACCCATTTGAGATTGGGTCCAATGGTTTTTGAATTCTTGAAAGTCCAAATGTAAGTCTCATCGATTTGATGAATAGATGTTGCATTCCACGGTGAACTAAAACCCGGTGGTTTAGTTGAAAAGAGTTTTCGTGGAAGCAATGGTGAAAAATCATTTGATTTCTTTGAAAACTTGTCAATCTTAAGAAATTGAGTTGAAAAATGATTTTTCGAACCAAAATCATTCACTTTTTGCACGACTGCTTTCACAGGTTTTGGTGCAAGATCAAAAAGTTCCGAAAAAGAATATTGAATGATTTTGACTCAATTGACTTATCTTTTGAAATCGGTTTCCATTTAGATTTAGTCAACTGAGATTTTGCTTGTGAAATGTGGTCAGACTTATCCTCGAAGGATAGAAAAGACACTGAAGAAGTTGTTCCATCAAAATTTGGTTTCTTAGTGTACTTCTTACCCTTTTGTAAGGAGTAATTAGTAAACGGAGAGACTTTTCTTTCAAAAGGTTTTGAAGATTTACCCGTGTAAACCCTCTTTGGAACATTAACTTTTGGTTTGGATGAATTAGATTTTGGAAAACGTTTTGACACCTCGGTCTTTGGAATCGTAGAATTACTCGATTGTTTCATGGGTTTTTCAAGCTTTGTGTCCAACGATTTTGATTTAAAGATGCAATTTGGTTCTCCATCTTTTCAAGTTGTTTTGTAACCGAAGCATTTAAATCAGAGAAAGAAATTGTTGACACATCAGATTTTAATTTCGAAACAAGAGTATCTTTCTCAAAAAGTTTGGATTCCAAAGATGAAATGTAATCTTGTTGATCTTTGATTATTTTCGAAAATCTTTGTTCTTTGCTCACAAAAATTGTGGACTTATTTCGCAACTCATGGTTAAGCTCAGAAATCTTTTGTTGCAAAACAAGTTCTTTTGATTGATTGTCCAAAACAATTTTATTGAGCTCTTTGGAAGAATTGTCCAACTCATTTGTTAATTTGAAAATCTTTGATTGCAAATGATCATTTTCTTTTTGAAGACTTTCCATGTTGGACAAAATGAGATCATTTGCAGGTTTGAGCTCTTTATTTTCGTATTTGAGTTGGTCAATTTCAAGTCGAAGACTTACCATAGTAGACAAATTGAGAGTATTACCAGGCTTGAGCTCTTTGTTCTCATATTTGATTCGGTCAACTTCAGATTGAAGACTTTCCATGACAGACAAACTGGAATTATCTGCAGATTTGAGCTCTTTGTTCTCAGATTTGAGTTTGTCAATTTCTAGTTGAAGATTTTTGTTTTGTTCCATGAGTTTTTGACTCGTCTCATACATGTATCGTTTTTCTTGAAAACGAATGACAGCACATGGAACATGTTTGTTGTTGAAAATCTTGGGATGTAAATTACATGTACAACGACCATTTTTATGATCCCAAATTTCATCCCCTATGGGTTCTTGAATGAACATAGTCGTCAGTTTATCTGGCACATTGAACTTTATTGACTCAAAATTTTCTGAAGTCTGGTACGAAGAAATAATCGATTTCAAGTCTTTAATGTCAGACACAAAACACACACGTTTCTCACAAAGAGCTTTGAATCTCTTGGACACATCCTCAAACTCTTGATATACTCGAACAACACAAGCATGATTATTTCCTTGAAAACATGAACACTTTTGACTATTATGAAAACCATATGAACCCATGTTTGGTTCAAATTTGATCGTTTTGGTTGACATTTTGACTAAAAAAAACTTGATGACAATTTAATAAAAGAAACAACCCAAGACAAGAATCTAAAAAATTTTTAGCCCAAATGACACTTAAATCCAAAACAAACTTTTAGTTCAAATGAAATTAGTCCAACAACTAAATGTAGGCCCAACAAATTTAAACCAAAAATCAGCCCAAATGACTAAAGAAGTCCAATTAAATTTTAGTTTAAAAGAAAATTCAGCCCAATGAATAATAAAAAGACTTAAAAAAATTTGATTTTTCTACTTGTGAAGAATGCCGAGCAAAAATCTCGGCAAATGGACCAAAAATTTTGAACAAATTTTATTTTCTGCCCACTTGAAGAATATTGATCAAAAATGATAGTGAATCAATTTTCTTGAAATTGAAAATTTTGACAAGTCTAAATGAACTAAGTGCCGAGGTTTTTCTTCGGCAAATAGAACAAGTAGCCAATTTACAATTCGAACACACTGATCAACCAACTTCAACAGTTTGCCGAGCTTTTTCTTCAGCAAATAGAACAACTAGAACTGGATCACAAATACACTTGGTGGATTTTTGTTGAAATAACTATTTGCCGAGATAAAATCTCTGCAAATAGAACAATGAGCACTACACTTAACCAACTTTTCTTGAAACACCTATTTGCCGAGATAAAATCTCTGCAAATAGAACAATGAGCACCAATACTTGACCAACTTTTCTTGAAACACCTATTTGCCGAGATAAAATCTCTGCAAATAGAACAATGAGCACCAATACTTGACCAACTTTTCTTGAAACACCTATTTGCCGAGATAAAATCTCTGCAAATAGAACAATGAGCACCAATACTTGACCAACTTTTCTTGAAACACCTATTTGCCGAGATAAAATCTCTGCAAATAGAACAATGAGCACCAATACTTGACCAACTTTTCTTGAAACACCTATTTGCCGAGATAAAATCTCTGCAAATAGTACAAGTACGATTAACCTTAGCCAAAAATCTCTGCAAACACGAGTAAACACTAAACGAAAAAGTTCCAACGGTGATCAGAAATCAGATTTATATATAAACATATACATGGCCGAAAATATAAGAATATAAGAAGGAAAATCGCGACTTTTGATGTTAAACAACCAATACACTTTAGATCCAACCATAACTTACCAATATTTGAATAAAAGATGAAGAAATATGATGATTGAAGGTGGATAGGGGTGGTTTGGTGGTGGTTCGGTGGTGGTTTGTGGGTGGCGGCCGAGAAAGGGAGAGGGAGAGAGGAGGAGAGGGAAAAGTGAAAGGGTAAAATGAGTGATTAGGGTTAGGGTAAAGGTTTTTTGTTATTCCTTTTGCCTCTTTACCCTTTTCTTTGACTTCCAACTAAAATGGTTTGACCTGACAATTCAAGAACACTCGAGACCCGTTAAATCATTTCGTCGACATTTTTAAGTGTAACTTTTCAATAGCTTTCCAACGGTTATAAATATGACCATATTTGTTTAATAAATATTTAATTGATTATATTTTAAGTATTTTGCTTAATTTGGCATTTCCACAAGACAACTAGTATTCCTCCTGTTCTCGGGTCCACGTGCAATTTTTCTAAAGTCTAAATACTCATAAAGCCCGAATAAAGCATAAATCCACTTATTCCATCGATAAAGTCTTAAAGTCTAATGACGTACATAAACGAAACGAACTAAAACGACCAGAAAAGTACTTCGAAAAATACGCTCAGATGACGGTTGTTACAACTTGTTGCTAAGGGATTTCATCAGCAGCCGGGCATTGACTACACTGACACCTTTAGCCCTGTTGTCAAGGCTACCACTATCCGGGTTGTTTTATCCATTGCTACAGCTAACCATTGGCCCTTGAGACAATTAGATGTCCAGAATGCTTTCTTACATGGTGATCTTAAGGAAACAGTGTATCTACAACAACCGCCAGGTTTTGTTGACAGGTCAAAACCTGATCATGTGTGTTTATTGCACAAATCATTGTACGGTCTAAAGCAAGCACCGAGAGCGTGGTTTCATCGGCTCTCTCAGGCTCTTTATCGCATCGGTTTTAGGGGATCCAAAACCGATCCCTCGCTTTTTATCTATTGTGCTCGTGGTACAGTGCTGTATATGTTAGTGTACGTTGATGATATTATTTTGACAGGTAACAACCCTTTGGTGCTTGATCAGGTTGTTCATCAGCTTAGCCGTGCCTTCGCCATTCAAGACATGGGGCATCTGTCCTATTTTCTGGGTGTGGAAATCACACGTACAGGTTCAGATTTGTTTCTATCTCAATCCAAACACCACCTTTACATTCATGCAATATAAAGAAGAATCTCCCCCCTGTAGATACTCGTCCCAATCGTCACATATCGTCCCGTAGCGAAATCAAAACTAAACGAGTCATAAATCCAAAACATACCAAAATATGCGCCGTATGGATGGTGCATGCGCCGCATATTTCAAACTGGGCACATATGCGTTACATGAAAGAAATATGCTCTGCATATTTCACCTATTATTGTCACAGAAAACACCAAGCGTTTGTGCACACAAAATATGCGCCGCATGGAAGGTCCATGCGCCGCATATCGGGCTCCCTTCAGAAGACCCAATTTCAAAACTGGGCAGATATGCGCCGCATAGAAGGTTCATGCGCCGCATATCGTCCAGTTCGACCAAGAACCCCAACTTTCCATCCTTTAATCGAATTCCATACGAACTCAAACCCTCAAATCTTAATCCCAAGCACAACTTTAACATTTCGCAGCTCGAATGTAGCCTCACATCATAACATAGTGTTCATAGCATGGAAGAGTTTCATGGCTAAGGGTTCAATCGACTTTAGTGTTAACTTTTTTTACTTGTTTCAGCTTCGTTATTCTTTAATCCATAGATACATGTCTACTCTTCACGTGGTTAAATATGCTACCATCCAGTGATTCCATCATCCCCATCTTCACTTCATTCGGATCAACACAGACAGAGTCTCACAAACACACACATGTCGTGATACATTTACAATTACGTTCGCGACCGGAATTGTAATTGTATCCTTTCATACGTGTGCCCGGTAACCTTTCTATGCGTCACCTACTTATAACCCTTCAAGTATCCAGCATCAACTCTACTCGTCAAACTTCAAGTCCATGTCTTTTAAGCCCGTGGGCTCCACAACACAATACAACACCTCATAGAGATCTTACCAACTTCGTTACTTTCTACTCCGGTCAACACAAGCATGGCCATACAAACACGCTCGCGTCGTGATACGCTTGCAATTATGTTCCGGACCATAATTGTAATTGTATCCTTTCACTCACATGTTCGTTACCACATTTGTGTATCGTCTTCTTTTCACCAAATCCTTTCACGCGACCTTTATCACGCATACAACATATATTTCCATCTCAACAATTTCTCACGTAATATAAAGCACACGTTTATCAAATTCAACTAGAGAAATAGAAGATCACCTCGAGGGCCGTCTATCACAGCAATGGAATAATTAGCGACGGAGAAGCGAGAAATGGGAGAATAAAGGCTAAATTACACATTCACATATCAATAAACAATCATCACACAGCCTTAATCCTACACTCTCACTCAATCCCAAACCCGTCCTAAAGCATTTCATCTCAAAGGCTAAGCATACCTACTTAAGCCTACTTGTCTGCTATCGGTTTAAGTCCAATTCCTATGGCAAACCTATAGTCCTTGGTTCACTTAAACCATTTCTCTGATACCACCATGTAACACCCGTCATTTTAAAACCTGGATTTTCAAAAGCTTTTGCCTAACGGCGTTTAAAAATGCGGAAAACAGAATCTTTAAAACATAACTAACCCTTAAAGGATAGTTCCTTTATAAAAGTGGTGTTACAACATTCATATCATTAAAATGGTATAAGATAATCCAGATTTGGCACCAACAATAAATGCCAACATAAACGATACATAAGTCATATTGAAAGTAGCCAATCATCATGAGGCTAACATAAATGACTAAGCGGGGAGACTAAATGTATTCTTCATAGCAACTACCCGCCTCACCAAGCTAAGTCTTTCACTAGCTCAACCTGCTTAACCTGAGGGAGCAACATATTTCAAGAAACAAGTGTTAGCTAACGAATTAGCTAAGTAAGATAACACATAATTTATAAAACATTTGTCCATTCAAATCATTATAGAAAAGTCGTTTGAATTCGTTAAGGCACATAGCACATCAATCATATCATCTCACATACATATCATAGCATCAACATCTTCATATTAGGATGAACCACCCTAAATGTGCCTAGTCATCTTTCATATCTTTTTCACATATCATCTTTGCAAGTGTGACATAAGTCACGCATATCATATAACATCTTGCAATTGTGACATAAGTCACACACATCATATAACATATACATCTTTGTAAGTGTGACATAAGTCACACCCGACTAGATGGACCAACCTTACGGCAGTACATCAATGTCGTTAAGGAATGGCAAGCCAATCTCGGAGTAGTCCGTATGTTCAAAGACATTGGTGGGTAATGAGGCCACCGGGAGATACTCAACCACTTAATTATGTTGCAAGGAGCCACCCGAGCAACCACATATACGCACCCGCCGGGCAAGGGCAAGTACGGGTTAAGCTTAACACTTTCACATCACATCATTTACGAGCTCGATTTACATCACATAAAGTTTAGGTGTCCACATTACCTAAACATTTATCACATATTCATCTTAACGTTTGGGCCCTTAAACGTGCACGTGTCATGGCAACTTAACAAGTCTAGTGAACTAGATGAACAAGCCATACAATCATGCACATTTCATTTATCATCAACATATATCACATTTCAATACATCTCATGACATTACATAACATTTCATAGCATATCATTACATCTCATGACACTACATAACATTTCATAGCATATCATTACATCTCATATCATTGGGACAATATTTCAGGTCTCAATAGTCATTTACATAGCCCATATCACCTCCCGTGTAACCCCGAATACCCATAAGCAATCAAGATATCATTTGGAAAGTTATTATATGAAAACCATGTTTTTGTTGAACCCTCAGCGTGTCAAAGTAGTGTATCTTACCTCGAAGATGCGCACAACAAATGGTAACTATGCTACCGTGCAAAGCAAGTATTCCCGACTACCTATAATCATTAAGCGACCATTAGACGAGCTAAACAATACCCACTCAATTATGGTCATAACTCAGACCTAAACATCTATAAGCATGTCCCATTACAATGCTTGATGCATTGAATATTCGATTAATACTTTAGAGCTCACAGAACTCGACGAACTCAACCTTCACTCACTAAATAAACCTTTCAGGTACTTTGAGATAAGAACAATCCTTTAAAAGCATTACCATTAGAAAGTAGACTCTCTCACGACTCCGTGGATAGCTTATTTGTCAAAAACGGAGTTACGGTTCAAAAGTTATGACCATTTAAAAATTCTGTCGCTATTGCGTCGCAGTGGGCAAATTGCGTCGCAACTTAAGTCACTGTATTCTAGTTGCGTCGCAACCTGGGTATTGCGCCGCAACTGACCCCGAATCTGCACAAACCTCATTGTTTAACCTCCAAAACTTAACCAAACACACCCCAAACGACCCCAAACCTTATGAACGACTTTTGTACCTCAAAATTCATCATTTTAAGACCATAATGATGCAATGAAATCATTGATTAATCCCTACTTGATTTGCATCACAATAACAAACGTTTTAGGTTACCGAATCAATTAAAACACACGATTATGACTCCAATCAACCCTCTAAAGACCTAGACCAGTAATCAAGCGAATCATATGATTGAAAGGACATAAAATCAATATTATTATACCTTAGATTACAAGAGGGATGCAAAAGCTTGATCAAAACACTCCCGAATCAACCAAATAACGATGAAATCGAACAATAGAATGCTATAGAACTAAGGGGACGGCTAGGGCTTCAAAGGAAAAGTATAATCTCTGTATTATGAGTCTAATGACAAGTTAATAGACCCTTAACCCGTTTTTGGGTTTAACCCTTTGTCAAAACTAGTCCCTAAGCTTCCAAACGGCTCATATTTAGCTCAAAACACCTATAGGGAATACTTACAACACATTAAACACTTCAAGCACCTCTAAAGGCATATAAATATACCTTAAACACATTAGTACATCAATCATTAAGGCATTAAAGCCTTACACATATAGCACATTAAACACATCTAAGCATTAAATCTCCTAGAGACTTAACGGACACGTAGTATTGACTTAACGACTCAAGTCAACCGTTAATTAAAAGTTTGGGATGTTACATCAACTCAGTTACATGCTTATGTCGATGCCTCCTTCAATGCTATTAATGCCTACTCTGATGCTGATTGGGCTGGTTGCCCAGATGACCGACGATCCACGGGGGGATTTGCTATATATCTAAGATCTAATCTTGTCTCTTGGTCTGCTAGAAAACAATACACTGTATCTCGGTCATCCACAGAGGCTGAGTACAAGGCTATGGCTGACACTGTCGCCGAACTTACATGGCTTCAATCTCTACTTCAAGAATTGCACATTCCTATGAAGACTACTCCAACATTGTGGTGTGATAATCTAGGTGCTACTTATATGTCAGTTAATCCCGTCTTTCATGCTCGCACAAAGCATGTGGAAATTGATTTTCATTTTGTACGAGAGAAGGTTGCTCAAGGAAATTTTTCGTTCATATCTTCACATGATCAGATTGCTGATGTTTTTACGAAGGCCTTATCTTCAGATCGGTTCATGCTGTTGCGATCCAAGCTAAGAGTCGCACAACGGCCTTAGCTTGAGGGGGCGTATTAAGATAGTATTAGTTTCTATATTATTAGTTTCCATGTATTAGGTTAATAGACTCTATAAATACAACCTATTGTAATCCTCATAATTATAATTCAATACAATAACCTATAAGGTTTTTCATTTTAAAATATCTTCATTAACCATTTACATCAATTACTAATATATCAATTATCTACACCACTCAACGCCGCCTCTATCACCAACAATCGTCCCCCACTACCGCACCTTTGCCGCCACGAACACCGCCGCATTGCGCGGGTACCGTGCTAGTAGTACTTGACTTTTTTCGAAATCCATCATTTTGTACATTAAACCACGTAATTCTTTGTTGAAAATTAAATGTGGTCAACAATAAAGGGTCGTTTTGGTATGATTATTTCTGAAGTTTGTGACTTTAGGTATATTAGCTTTGAAGTGAACGGTACAGAGCGGCGGACGACTATGCTCAAGAGCAAGAGGCAAGCAACCTTGGTGGTGAAGTCATGCGTTAAGGAAGGCGGGGAAAGACCTTAGAAAGGGGAAAAAATTTGAAACGAGCATTTTTCAAGGGTGTTTTGTCAAACAAGTTTTCGAAAAAAAATAATTTGTGGAACAAGGTAAACCGGTACTCCCAGTACCGGTTTCGAATTTTTGGCCCGAACCCGGTATTCCCAATACCGGTTTCAGAAAAAGGAGATTGAACCCGGTACTCGCAAAACCGGTTTCGAGGTGACATGACATCCTGCAGGAGCATCTTTGACTGGAACAGTAATCGTACAAGAAAGCCTGAACCCGGTTTTGGGAATACCGGGTTCGGCCTAAACCTAACACGTGTCGCAACCTCATGAAACCCTAATTCAACTTGTAAACCATTTATCTATATATAGTACATGTGATGTATCTGCAACCATTATCAGTATTTCAACAAATATTTTCAAATAAAATTTCAAACACTTTGATAAACTATATTTCAAAAAAAATGGCATCTTCATCATTCAACCCAATTATGGTTCAGTTAATATGGGATGATTGTGTATCATTCGCAAATGGGATCCTTCAAAATGCAGATCCATCAAAAAGAAGAAGTTTTCCTCTTTTTCACGTAATGACTTATTCAGAAATTTGTGATGGCACTTACAGTTGTTTTGGTGTTTCAAAACAAGACTTCAAACTGCAATTATATTTATGGTATGAATTTAAGGGTCTTCATTTTAGAAATTTAATTACGGATGATAATACTTTGGCAATTATTTATCATCTGGGTGAAGCGCAATTATCCAAATCATAAATAAGCACTAAAGGTATACGCGAATCAGTGGAGTCGAATGAACTATCACCATCATTACGGTGAATGTATTCACCGGGCTCATAGGCAGGGGCTGCAGCTCATAGTCACGTAACCATCAGGCCGACTACCAACCGAGCGAAATTCAGCACTAAAGGTATACGCGTGCTGAATCGTGCTCGTTATTCAGGACTCGGCAAAAGTAAGATGGTTAATGGTTAGTCGCAACCATTGGACCTTCTGCTGCAGGTAGGCCTCGTACCTCCTGTCTATTTTGGTCGGTTGGACCACTGTTGCACGTTCTGCAATCTCAGCCTCATACTCCGACTTTCTCGCCTTCAAACGCTCAATTAAAGATGTCACCGCATTTTTACGCTCGCTATCATCACTCATGTGACTCCAAACGCTGTTTGAGGCTCCAAACCGTGTGATATTTGGGAATGAATCACCACCAGAAGATGATTGACCTGCCATTTCTTTAGATATGTTTTTTGAAAATTTAGTTGGCGTATTTTTTTTTGAATGTTTTGAATGCCCAGAAACTGAGCTATGTTCGTGTGTGTATATATATATATATATCAAAGTTTGTGTGAATAATAGATGCTGAAGTTGTTTTGTCGTTTACCTCGAACCCGGTTTTCCCAATACCGGGTTCGCAGTCTTTTGTCACATCAACCACTCAATGCTCTGCATGTTTACTGTGTTCTGAAAAGGTGGGGTACGATGTCTGAAACCGGTAATGCTAATACCGGTTTCGAACTGCTTTTCCTGAACCCGGTTTTGCGAATACCGGGTTCGAGCCAAAAAATCCAAACCGGTACTGGGAAACCGGTTTACCTTGTTCCACAATTTTTTTTTCTCGAAAACTTGTTTGACAAAACACCCTTGAAAAACGTCCGTTTCAAAAAAAAATTCCTTAAAAAGGCTAAGAGGAAAATAGAGAAATAATGTGAGAAAATGAGAGGGAGTATAACTAATCACTCATTGTATTCCAAATAAGCTAAAAGAAATAAAACTTAGACTTATTTAGTTTATGTGTTCGACAAAAACTGCAAAATGGACCAATATAAGCTTTACTTTAACATTTCAATGGGCTTTTTAGCATAGTAAAAACAAGCTACAAGTAAAAGATATGCATGCGGATATATTAATGGGTATAATAGTTGTGTTATTATAATCAATTATGTTTCGGTCTGTATTAAGAGAGAACAAGTAAGAAGGTAGAAGTTACAGACACTGTAGGTCAAATGCTGGAGTAGAAGAAATTTGTTAAGCTTTATGTTTCACGATGAAAATCAACAAAGATGGTTGATTAGATCGATAATCAAATTTTGGAACATCCAAAGTAGGTCATTAGAAAACCAGATGACAAAATATTTTAAAGCTAAATCTTGCATAATCCGATGATCAGCTGAACAAACTCTCAATTTATAAATATTACAATAATCCAAAGCTTGTATCATGAACTCTTGAGGTGACGAATGAGACGAGATGGTCAATGTTGAGGTTCTATGTGGCAACTTTCATACATATTAATTCAGTTTTGTTATAAGAGTCGTTGAGAGCTATACCTTCATTTACTTCCTATTAAATTACTTTCTATATCTTGATGGACTGGTATATTGGGGGGACATGAGACCTTAAGGTTTATAAGACTATCTATGTACTTTATTAGAACCTTTGAACCCCCAAATTGACTCGTTTGGTTCTGTAAAATTTTCTAACTTCACCTATCGGAGGTGTTCTGTGGACGGGAGATAGAAGCGTGTTTGGGGCTGGTTTAAAGCAGAATGACAAGATCCTAGCCTCATTTGATTTGACTTATGTTCTGTTTAATTGTTTTGTTCGGGTTTCCGTTGTACATCCAAATGTAGGTACGTTATGTAATATGAGCTCTACCTGGGAGCCCACCATGAATTGTTTTTGGCCTATCAACTCCTTTTCAAATGTTATAGAAAGGAAAACTGAAAGAAGAGATGTACCTAACCAGAGCCGGTCCCAAAGATTCAGATGGTCAGGGCAAGATGATCAAAATGATGCTCATATCAAAAACTTTATATAATACAACAAAAAATTTTCAAGGGTTTGGAACCTAATCAAAGTAGGCGGCTCATCCTTAAGTTGATTATATTAATAAGTAAAAGGTTACAATTTTACAATCTGAGAAGTTAAACTTTGAATTGAAATTATAACATATGAATCACCTAAAATGATATCTACATGCATTTTTTGTTGCAAAAACTTCAATTATTTTAATTAATTGAAAAATATAATGGAAAGATGTCACCTTGAAAAAATTGTGTGGGTTGATGAATGATGTGATCGATCTTGATAATCGATGTTGACTTTTCTCTTTAATTTATTCGAAGTCTCCTCAAGGAGTACTAAGTAACAATAATACGAGTAATAAAAAATTAAAAGTGAGGACAAAACCTGGGAATTACTTTAATTGTTTAAAACAAGCATTTCTACCCGGGCGTTGCCCCGGGAGAAAAACAAAACTCTCGTGATAAAAGTTAAAAAACATTAAGCTGAAAACCAAATTTTCGTGCCAAAAGTTAAGAAACTTTGGTGGATAAAGTTAAAAAACTCGAAGTTATGCGAAAAAAAAGTAGCTAAGATTAAACTCTGGCGGCAAAAGTTTTAGACTTTTAGTTAGCTGTCTAATTACGGAGGCAAAAAGTATAAATTTTTTTAGAGAAAAACAAAACTCTCGTGATAAAAGTTAAAAAAACATTAAGTTATGCGAAAAAGTTATGAAACTTTGGTGGATAAAGTTAAAAAACTCGAAGTTATGCGGAAAAAAAATAGCTAAGATTAAACTCTGGCGGCAAAAATTTTAGACTTTTAGTTAGCTGTCTAATCACCGAGGCAAAAAGTATAAATTTTTTTAAAAAAAATATTTTTTGTAGAAAAGGAGGGAAAAAAATTAGAGCAAAAAAAAAGAGCAAAAAAAAGAGGGAAAAAAAAAAAAAGAAAGAAAAAAAAAAAGAAAAAAAAAACAAAACTCTCGTGATAAAAGTTAAAAAACATTAAGTTGAAAACCAAATTTTCGTGGCAAAAGTTATGAAACTTTGGTGGATAAAGTTAAAAAACTCGAAGTTATGCGAAAAAAAAGTAGCTAAGATTAAACTCTGGCGGCAAAAGTTTTAGACTTTTAGTTAGCTGTCTAATCACCGAGGCAAAAAGTATAATTTTTTTTTTAAAAATATTTTTTGTAGAAAAGGAGGAAAAAAAATTAGAGCAAAAAAAAAGAGGAAAAAAAAAAAAGAAGAAAAAGACAAAATAAGCCGGTACTGTTAATGGCTTCGATCGAGCCGGTTACTGTTCATGGCTTTGGCTTACTATTCCTAAGCCAAACCTTAATTGTTATATATATATAATATATATATATATATATTAAACTTTTAATTTTTGTAGGCTGACAAAACCTGTAGCCCAAAAAATGAAATATTCACAAAAATGAGCTTAGTATAACTAAGACTAGCCTACAAGCCTGCCGCCTCTTAGCCTTTTTTTACCTTCGGCCTGCGCCCAACTAGCCCACTAGCAAGGCCAAGTCTGACCCAAACTGTGACTCATTCATAAATAATGGGTCGAAATTGCCACCTCTAAATGATTTGAAATCTAGAAAGCAACTAAAAGATAATGTTGGTGGGATATGAGAATCTATTAAAAGAACACTAGTAAATAGTTTACATAAACTTTTTGTTTCTGAGTTTGTTAGATAATCAACATTAGAGATGTGGCTTTACGAATAATTCAAATCAACGTTCAAGTTTACGACTTGAGCCTTATTAATGATGGCGGCTTAAATTAATGTAAAATTGATCAACAAAAGTTGGGAACCTTATTGGATCACATTAGGGCTGTAAACGGTTCGGTTAGCTAGAAATTTCGAACCGTTTTTCGGGTTTCGGTTCGATTCGGTTAGTTAAAAATTTTGAACCGTTAATTTCGGTTACCCGCAATCGGTTACCCGAAAAAGTCGGTTAATTTCGGTTTTATTTTCGGTTAACCATTTATTAAAGTTATGCTAATATAAAGTTTAAGTTTTCAATTATAATAGTCAATTTACATTGTATTAATTAATTTTTCTATGTATAATAGTTATTTAACTACATTAATATTTTGTTTTATATACATTATATCTAATTTTGAATTACTTTTTTCTAACGTTATATTTATGCAATGCAAGTTTCTATTTAAGAGTATCATGATTTACTACTTAAAATGTCTTCTATATGATATTACTAATATTTTTGATAAATATTTTAAACAAAGTTAACAATTTTTCTTAAAAAGAGTATATATATAAGAAAATTACTTAGAATATCCAAAATTAATCATAGATTGTGAAAGAAAGTTAGTAAAATTGTTAATATTTTAGACAACAAATACAAAAAATTAGCTAAATAGATATGTAAATGATGTATTCATGTAATACATATATGTGTAAATATACATATATATGATTATATGTAGGTATATATCAAAATTCGGTTCGGTTCGGTTAACCGCGGGTAATGAATATTGAAAACCGTAACCGAACCGTTACACATCGGTTTTTTTGTTTTCGGTTTTTTCGGGTTTCGGTTTTTTCCGGTTTCGGTTTTTTCGGTTTCGGATCACGCGGTTCGGACCGGTTTTTCGGTTTTCCGGTTCATTTCTTACACCCTCTAGATCACATAGTTCTTAGAGGTAGTAAGTTGGACATGATTCAAACTCGTTACTGTTATGAAGTTGGTACATTACAAATTCTTGGTCCATGAAGATCCAAACCAGTCACTGTTAAGAAATGAAACAAATGCTGTCATCTCATTTCCATTTTATGAAGTTGGTACATTACAAATTACGAGAGCAAGTACCCGCGCGTTGCGGCGGTAAAATAGTGAGGGTGATAGGTCATAAAGTGTGATAGGTCATAGAGTGTGATATGTTATAGGAAGTGATATGTCATAGAGTGTCATAACCAAATGCCTTAGCCGTACGGGCTCCGCCCTCGGATTTAAAAATTCGTCGAAAGTATGTCGAATGACATCTCTAATGAAAGAGCATAAAATTTTAAGAACACCCATATAATTTTTATAATTTATCGATGTACGGTTTTTGAGATAAAAGATTTTGAATGAGTTAGATGAATAAAATGATTTATGGAGGAGAGAAAAATAAGTGGTTGAGATTTGAGGAGAGAAAAAAAAATGAGTGGTTGAGATGAATGTTGAATGTTGAAAAGTTGAAAGTTCAAAAGTGAATAGATAAAGTTGGTGCATTACAAATTCTTTAAGCAATTTGGTAAAAAAAATTTGTGAGTGTCTAAAAATCTAAAATAGGAGATACACATTAAATTTGACCATTTAAATAGTTTATTTATTTTTTAATTTTCCCATGGTTAACAAACTATGGATATAAAACTTTTGTATGCTTAGCCGAACAAATAAACAAACACAGACGTTTAAACGAATACAATTGTGTATATGTTAATTAAAAGTTTTTCTTATATTTGAACGTAAGAAAAACAAACTCAATAAAAAATTGTAACATAACAGATAAATGACTAAAATTTTACTCACACAAACTAACCTCTTCATTGATCACTGAGTCAATTCAATTTAACAAAAAAAACACGACCAAAACACTAAAAGATTATCTATCTACCAATAAACTAAAACAGGATTGTAGTATTCTTTAAACGACATGTTTTTTATCTATTAAATATTTTATTAATTTGAGTTAATCTATATTTATCAAGTTTCCTACTTTATATCAAATACAACTTATCATATTTTAAATAAACTAAAACAAGATTGAAGTAATATATATCTATTCACTTATCATATATATTTTTTAAAGGTTTTAATACTCGAAAAGATAAACATCTAATAGATATTGTTTGATGTGTAATGTGAACAATCAAAAACAAAATTACACATAAACTGTTGATTTTTTTTTCCCTTTATTTTATTTGATCTTATATTACATACATCTTCATATTATATTATCGTCAATAATACATGTTGTTTTTAAATTTAAAATCATTAACAAATATTTAGCCCATTTGGTCTTTTGAGATGTAAGCTAAAAGATCAATATAGCTATGGTACATACTTATTGAAGATTATTGAGTGTAATATAGGTATTGGCATATGTTCATTATATACGATATATATAATATCAATCCGTATATCATACGGGTATTACTACTAGTAAAAGTATATACACAGACTAACATCTTAATTGATCATGGAGTCAATTCAATTCAACTAAAAAAAAACACGTCCAAAACAATAAAAAATAAACAAATTGTAAAACACAAGCTAACCTCCTAATTCATCACCGAGTCAATCCAGTAAAAAAAAAAAAACGCGACCGATTTACTAAAATATAAACGACTTAAAAATAAAACCTACTACATGATTTATCGGATAATTTGAAAACACGCCGCTAGTGGTAAAAAAAAAGGACAAATTCGTTTATAATCTCCAACCTTTGGCGTCTCTTTGCCTTCCTTCATAATCTCCAACCTTATTTTCCACAATCGCCATCGCACGCACACACACACAGGTAGTAATCTCCAACACACTTTTCTTTTTTCTTTTTATTTAATTTACTTCTTCCTATATTTAAAGTTTTATAAACTTACCAATAATTAGTTATATTGATATCTTTTATATGCAGATCATAATATCAATATTATAATTACAAACAGTTAAGAAGACTTATGGATACTTTAGATACAGAGCTTTTTCCTGCTATTCAGGTAATTTCTATCATTTATTTTTCCTTTATTTTATATGTTTTGTTCATATTTTTTTAGGGTTAATTTTATTTATTTAGTTCAAAGTTTTTATTAGTAGAAACTAAAAGTATAGCTATGCAAGTTAGGGTTCAATCAGTTATTTCGGTAATTAGGGTTTAAGAGAGAACATTCTTATTAGATAGGGAAAAAGAGGGTGATACGTGAAGTGGTGGTGTTGAATCTTGAAGTAGGGATGGTTAAGTGATTTATGTAATAGTATGTATATACACTATCCTTGTGATCGAGCAAAATTCCGGCTTATGGTAGGTTTCGGTGTTTTTTGGTTGTGGTTGGGATAGGATTTGAGGGTGGTGCTAATATGGATATAAAGAAGTATGAGGTGGAAGGTGTTTGGTAACATGTATATTAAAGATGGTCGAGGTGGCACAATGTGATTGTAGTGTTGAATGGGTGGGGTAAATGATTTATTAAATGGTATAGATATAGATTGTACAATGTTGATTTGTTAACTGTATTGTGACAGGAGGTTTTACTGGAGTTTCGTGCTGGTAAAATGTTTATGGAAGGAACACGTGTTATTCCTGATACACGGAAAGGACTTGTTCGCATTGGAAGAGTATGACTAATCGAATCAAAGCTCTGTCTATTTGTTATTGCATACCTTATATCGTATTCTTGTGCGAACGTTAGCTTTTGTGTTATAGGTTTGCTTAAGTTTATTTATTGAAGTATCGACTGCTTACAGGGGGAAGAGGGACTTGTTCATATTCAGTGGCTTGATCGGAGTAATAACACTGTTGAAGATGTATCCTAATTATTGCTTTGTATATTGCTTCTATCTGCCTGATCTTTGTTGATTCTTAGCTTCAAGGTTTAGTTTAAGCAAGGTCGTATAACCCGCTTGAGTCCCGGACTCACTTCATGACTCGACTATGAAACTGGTCGATTTAAGGTGACTCGAGCTGTAAACCTTGTCGACAGCTAAAACTGGGGTCAACGCTGGCAAATCTCCTCCAAGTCGGGTCAAAGACGGTCATCTTTATATTTTTTGGCTCTAAATTATTATTTAAAATAAACTTTCAGACAGATTATCACTTCGTCTTTTAACTCCTGTTTTATTAGTGAGTTATTGTTTGTGTTTACCGCTTATATCTTTGTTAATCTATCAAGTAATATTTATGTTTAGAAATTTGAAGTATTATGTTAATATTTCTAAACAATTATGTTTAAGTTTGAAGTTTCTAGTGTATTTCTAATTTTCTATTAACATATAATTCCAAAATATATTATTTTATATCCCAATCTGGGTACCGGCCGGGATGAGTCCCAGTTCCAAAAACTCGTGACTCACTCTTCTCTGAGTCGCAAGTTCCCCAACCATGAATTTAAGTGCTATCCAGTATGGTTTGTGGAAAATTTATATCAGATTATCGGGTCAGGTTGCTAGAATATATTGGGTTCTTCTTTAACGTAGGTAAACATAGGACCAGATTGTTTTTCCCGAAGAGGCAGTTTTTGAGAAGGTGGTGTTACATGAGCTTTTTGCTAGTTGGATTATTGATTATTTTTTGTTTATATGGCTCACCTTGTAATTTTGGTTGATTTAGGTTGGTCAAGCTTCTGGAAGAGTTTACTTATTAAAGTTTCAGACAGACGACAGGAAATGTTTTTTTTGGATGCAGGTTATATAAATCTTGCTCTCGTTAAGCAACTTTAGATTGATCTTATCTTAAACTGAACTATATGTTCAAATCTTATTTAGGAGCCCAATGCTGACAATGATGAAGAATTGTGCAAGTCAGTCAACCTTCACCTGAATCAACCTATAGGTATTTGTTAAATTTAGTTCATTTAGATAAATACATTATTGGTAATAACTTCTATTGTAAAGGTTTGACCTACATTATGTTGGAGAGAGCTGGAGCTTTTGTTGTCTTGTTAACAAACGTTTACTAATTGAAGACCTACATTATTTGTTATATCTTTTTTCATTTGATAAGCTTTTGTTACTGAGATTACTCTAAAATTTGAAAGTATATTTTCTGTTACTTTTACATGCTGTTTAGCATTCAAAAAGTTCTAGATTTGATGCTTCAAAAAGAAAGTGAACTACTATGTGATGATACTCATCTACTTTTTTGTGATGCCTTTTAATATCTGGGTTGTACTTTTACTTTCACGGTCAGGATTCCATAAAGAAGATTCTTTGGTCTAATGTCCACATTTAGTTTATTGTCTTTGTATGAACATA
Organism: Erigeron breviscapus; assembly: GCA_034093135.1. Classification (NCBI taxonomy): domain Eukaryota; kingdom Viridiplantae; phylum Streptophyta; class Magnoliopsida; order Asterales; family Asteraceae; genus Erigeron; species Erigeron breviscapus. Next base: position 21,987,379 of record CM067170.1, read on the forward strand.
GAAATGTGTTTCTCATATTTAACGTGAACTTTTGTGTTGCAGATTTTCCTGCTGAAGAAGAAGAAGATATGACACTTGGTGAAGATATCTCATCACGGTATGTGCGTATATTTCAGCTCATGTTTAGTTATTATTACTTGATACTTATATGTCAATCAAAGGTAAAGAACTAAAGATGTACAAGACAGACAAAAATGAATTGGATAATAGACACAGAGTATGAAATATATGTACAAGGTCATAATGAGCTTTGCTTTAATAAACTCGCTGGACAGTACATCTCTTGATATATATTTGTACATGCAGTGTCGCTTTTCACAATTTACTTAAAAAAATATAGCACGTGCTCATTAATAAATTAGTTAAATTATTTAATTTGAGATACACCTTATGGATGGAAAAATTCAGTTTTAATTTGTTGCATAGGAAATGAACTCTTCATATATGGATATATCTTTGGTGGTGTTATCTCAACCCGAACATTTGGTTAAAGATGGAAGCAATTTTGACATTCATGCTGTTGCATTTTACCTTTTCAGACGGCTGTAAAAGATGCGTGCGAAATTGTTTAGAGGTGCATAGCCATATTAAATTATTAATACATTTAAATGAAGGACAAGCGTTCTGTTGATATGAGTTGTATACATTGATCTTTCCATCGTATGGACAGTAGACCATGCACATTGCTCATGCCAAGTCTTTAGTATTTCTGAATAGTTTGGCAACATAGGGGAGTCTAGTTTAGTATAATTCATAGCATTAGTTATGTTATGGCAACAATATGCAGATAGGTAAGTGTAGCTTTAAAAATTGTCAGAATGGTTTGTGACATCATGTATCAAGTGAAATAGATGAAAGTGCTCTCGGAACTAGGAGTCGAGGTCCTAACATATCATTTACAGATGTAACAAATAAATTCCAGATGTCTTGGCTTCATTGCAATAAGTTGTTATTGGCAATTGGCTTTAGCTAATATTAACATTATCTGTTAACAGGGCTGGAGATTTAGTTGGAACAAGTATGGGTGCAGAAGTAATTAGTGATGTCTCTTCCTCAGGACCTGTTAAATTGGCAGATCTTCAAAGAATTTTAAGTAATATTGGACCCTCAGGCATGTCACAGAATTGCTTCATCTGAACCTTAATTTTCGTTTGTTGATAGTTATCATTATGAACTGATCTCTGACCATGATAATACCCAGGTGAGGCTGCAGATCCTGATGGAGGTAATACTTTAGTTTCTTTTTTTGATGTAGTAGTACCTGTGTATAGCGTGCATAACGGGTGATTTTCTTAACAGTTGTAATTGGCTGGGTTGGGCTGACATGCACATGCTCTTTCCCAGTATATCTTATTAGTAGGTACTACATACACTAAATGTAATCACTTACAAAAGCTTATATCACTACAATTAATTTAACAATGAGCTATTAATGAAGAGATTTTGAGGTATAAAAATATTATACTACTAACAAGACATCTGCAAATATGAAACAATGATTCCTAAGTACAGATAGTAAGGCTTTGCGGCAAAGAAAAATATAAATAGTCAAAAAAGTAATTTGGATTGAAAATTTTCCAAAAAGGGGGGAAATGTTGCATTGCTTTGGACAATCTATGAAGAAAGTTTTGCATCTTTTTGTGATAATGAGAGCTTAAGTTATGTTTAGTTGATTCTGATTTATTAGTTATTTCTGTAGGTTTAGGATTGGGTGATATCCTGAGGCCTGAACTTCTATTGCCATTGATGGAGACATTGTCGCTGGAGCAAGTAGCATCCCATCTACCTGAGGTATTATGAAGGCTACTGGATCTAGAGGAAATGTAGGATGGGAGGGTTGGTAACAGGTAAAAAAACGGGCTGAGCCTGTGTTGGGTTGACCCTAGAACTTTTTGTTAAATATAAAATACTCGTAATATACAATTATGACTCATGGTTACCATTTAGCACCAAAAAATAATTATTACAATAGTGAATAAAATAATTCAAGAGGCTGCATTAGAGTTATTGAAACTTTAAGCTCATTTGACCTGTTCCATCTTTAGCTAAGTGGGATGTTTGGTTTAAAATTATGAATCACTATGGGTATGTGGGGTAAATGGGGAGGTATCCATTCAGGCTATCCAGGGAGAATTGAGCTTTTGGCTCTTATGTACACGCCCTAATCGTATTTCCGTGGCCGTTTCTAGGTTATTCTTGTCCATCCCAAGGTGTTTACCCTAGGAGGGTCGAATTCCGGTCTTTTCCGAGTCTTTCGGGTGCACTACGACTAGGCAACCTTGAAGATGGTTAATGAGTTTAAAACCCACCACTCTTATTGAGTTTAAATTTGGCCTAATATTACTGATTTGAATATATCCCATGTTTCAATCTGAAACCCATTAATCTAAACATTTTAATCATGAGTGAAAATCATTCTTTCATTTTCACATTCACAAACTGGGTCTTGATATGACTCTCGAAGAGCATCACCCAAATCGACTAATTCCTAAGTAAAGGTGTTGGAATTGGCGAGTTTCTACTTTTAGTTTATAGGAATCACTAAATACATCGTTTCAGATAGCCTTAAAATTACCTTACGCGACTGCAGGGTGAATGGACTCCAGAGGAACTAATGGAATTACTGCAGAGCCCTCCTTTCCGCCAACAAGTTGATTCTTTCACCTACGTAAGGATTCACATGCCGTCTTATTGTTTCTGTCTTACCCGGATGTGTTTACAATTGATGGCTTAAATTATTTGTAAACCTCGGTGCAGGTGCTGAAGACTGGTCAAATAGATCTGACTCAATTCGGAGTTGACCCAACTAAATGTAAGCACTTCAAGGTCCCCTTTTCTTGAACAGAATAATGGTAACATTTTGGAAATCTTTTCTAGAAGTGGTAAAATGGGTTGTGGGGGTTCGGGCCTCCAGGTCGAACCAAAACGCTGTCTGACCACATTTTTGTTTATTAGAAGTTTAATGTGTCAAATATGGTTTCAATAATTATATCATTACAATAACAATCTAGCCTTTTAAGGCTTTAATGAGATTTTCTGCAGTAAAAGGAGAGTTTTGACCTTTTTCTATTTAGCAAGTTTTATTATTTTTTACCCTTATAGATAAAAACAAGACCCGAGTTTATTATTTATATAAGTTAATGTGGCAAAAAGCATCTCTTCTAGATACAAGAATCCAGCCATAGTGCAGTTCGATTTGCTAGATCTGGATTTGAGCATTGAGATCATAACAAATTTTCTCTACAGACAAGTTCACTGTCCTATCTTTTCTTGAGGCTCTTGAAGACACTGTTGCTAAAACATCTATATCCGAAGATGGCGGCGATTCAAGATCTCAGACGTGTAATCAAACTGATCGAATGGATGAAGATAAATAGAAGTAGACTCATTTGCACAATGAAATTTAATTCAATGGTTTGTTTCTTTTCACAGTGGGAACTCACATTAAAAGATTTGTGGATACTGTACACAGAAATTAGTAAAAGTTTCGGTCATTTCACTTTTTAATGTAGCTTTTTGATTTTGATGATTCGTTTAATACACGGTTGAGTTTGAACCCACTGTCCCACTCTTCCTGCCAACTTCCTAGACAGAAAAACATAATCACTATATATGGATGAAACAACCAAAACATGTTGCACATACGTAAAACATGCCCCCCTTCTTCTTATGTTCCGAGGAACCACAAGCATCACAATTGCCCCCCAAAATCTATCTTTTAATGGGAACTAATGGGCCGGTGCTTGTGGCAAGGGAATATGGCATGGCATTGTATCTCCTTATTAGCACAATCTAAACAGATGTCAAACTTACAACATTCAAAACAACGATAACGGAGGCCTTTAGGCCATCATGAAATCATGATCCTTGTTTTCCTTTGACAATGTCACGACAAGTCATGTGCCGACCTCGACAAAACGTTTACTGACAAGAGGTTAAGGATATGATCGCCGTGGGATTTGTGTTGCAAGGTTTTCGGAAGCTCTGCACATAATTTGTGGAGCAAGTACAACTAACATCCATGACACTCATAGTAAAATCTATGTAAGAAGCTGATTTCTTGACCACACACATCACAAGGACTTTGAAAGTCTCGTTGCTTTGTCAAATCATCCTCATCATCATACGGTTCTTGTAATGTGGATATTGTGGGTTCAAATCTATAAGGTTTAATGGATGTTGATGTTGTTCAACAACCGACTATAGAGTTAATATTACAGTAGTAGTTTTTAAAAAATTTATATATAGAGAGAACTTAATACTCCCTGTATATATATATAAACATTAAAGAATATAGAAAATATCATAGTAGAACCTCTATAAATTAATACTCGATAAATTAATAATCTCGATAAAATTAATAATTCGGTCCCAACTTGGAACCAGTACAAAATTGGACTCAATCGATTAAATAATCAGATAATAACTATTTTATTTTATTTTTTTTGAACGCATTCTATTCTACTCCTACTTCTAAATTACACGTATGCCTGGAAACCAGGACTCTCGAAAAACCCCTATTAATCCACCCCCACAAATGTGAGAAGTGAGACTCGAACCCAGGTGGATCCTCCCAAGGTCAAAAACCTTACCAATGGGCCACCGACTCCATTGGCAAGAGATCACAGTACATATATATTAGTTTCAACGAAACTATAAATTAATAATTGGTTTCAACAAAACAATAAATTAATAATCTTACTAAAAATAATCAAATTCTAAGATTATTAGTAAAAATGAATCTATATAACTTTTTTTTTGTTAACTAATTATATTACTTTTCTTAACTATTATATTATATATATATTTATATATAACATTTAAGGTTTGGCTTAGGAATAGTAAGCCAAGCCTTGAATAGTAACCGGCTTAGACGGCTCAGCTTGCATAGTGACGGCTCCGTGGCTCGGCTCGGCTTAGCCGATGAACAGTACCGTAGCACTGTAGCAATTAA